>OZ020508.1:91751442-91980585 GCA_963971375.1 Platycheirus rosarum | reverse complement strand
AAAACGGGTTGATACAACCCCCTCCAATAGTCAAAAATACTTGTTTCAACTCTCCCTATAGGAATACTACGTGACTATTTTGGGGCGCCAAAGTTATTCGACTCCACCTGAAATGTGTAAGGATAGTAAAGAATAAAGATCAGGTAAATACCAAACAAATTATTAAAAAAAGTGTTTTAGCTTTAAAAAAATACAAAGCACATTATTGTAATTGTTTCCGTTATTTTAGATATATTATTTCCATTTGATAGTACCAAAGAATATAGAATTACCGAGGAGTCGCATCTCATACAAATATTTATACTGAAACATTTTATTTGGCTGTTCCCGCTCTCTTAAATTTTACTTTCCAAGATATATTCCATTCCTACTCTCAGAGCTTCCATAAAACAATCCAATAAGAAACCACACACATTGACAACCAAACACCCCTTCTTATCCCTTTACATTTAGTCTAGATTATAAAATGATCAGATAAATTCCAATTCGATGGAGTTGAATAGCGTGGAGGGGAGGTTGAGGCTGACAAGGACGACTTAATATAGGAACATGTGTATGTGTATACTGTCTTTGTATATAAAATCTATAGTACTATCATGAAGACGATTTTTTTAATTTGAGCTCAGCTCATGTGAGGGCGCTACAGTAGCCTAAGTGGATTGTAGTGGAAATGAGTAGAGAAGCAAAAAAGTAAGAGCAAGAAATATATATTGGGTAAGAGAGTGTTTTTTTGGAGGATGTGGCTTGTAGATACATTTGATCAAGTTCAGTAAGTTACATACATAGTTGTTTTGGTTTTGTTTTTTTTTTTCTTAGGAATATGCAGTAAGATACAAGTCTACCGATATAGGTACACAAATGTGTGTTTACTACTGAAACTGAAAGTATTCTTACGTTGCTATGTTAATATGAATCCTTTATTTTGGATTCAATAAAGGGGTCGCAGACAGAAAATTCAGAGGGAGAAACATAGATACATACATATCCTTAGTTAAATCCTTATTAGCGATATTGATGTTGTTGACCTTGTTTTGTGTACCTTTTTTACCTTCACTATTCACTTGCCTACATTTCAAATGTTGAATTTTTTGTGTTGACGTTGATTTAACACACACATTCTTATAATTAACTACATTGTTTTATGTTTGAAAAAATATTTGTTGGTATTTTTGTTGGAATTTGGTAACTTGTGAACGATTTCAAGGCAGGTATTTTGTAACTTGTGAATGAGTACAAATTTATGTACCTATCTAGCAATTTAATTAAAAGTCAACCTAAGGTATTTGAATAGGATATGTGAAGGTACCTATGTTTAAGTATTAAGGTTTATTTTTTTTCCGAAGGCGCTTAAATAGGTATAATAATTTTGTGGACTTTTTAATTTTTTTTTTTACAGATTTTGGAATGCAGTCTTATAATATGCAGATAAGATGTTAAATAAAATTAATTAATAAGTTTTACAAAAAAAATACTTAAAATTAAAAAAAAAATCAATAATTAGTTTGGTTGGTAGGTATACCAAGATATAAGTTAGAAGAAAAAATGTTCAAAATGTTGGTAAAACTTATTAGAAATTCAAAGAGTCGTTACAGAGAAAGAGGGAAAGACGAGACTAAATACAAGTATTTTTTGCTATGAGAGGCGGGTCTATAACCCACCTTTTAGGCGGGAGGTACAATTTTAGTAAAAATTACTTTTAATGAAAAATTGTTTTTTTTTTTTCATTAAAAGTAATTTTTAATAAAATTGTAAAAGAACGATAAGACTTAAAATTAAAAGTTATACTTTTTCTGAGAGATAAAAATGTGCACTTAGTTTTTAAATTAATTAACAGTTTTTTGAAAAAAATATAACTTCAAACTCAAAAAAAAAATACACCCCTAATCCAATAGTGAAAACATTTCTTTTATTTTCTTCTTTACAATTTTCATACACTTTACTAACAAAATAATAGGAATATTTTTTTACTTCACAATTCTTTTGCTTTAAAATTATTTTTTTTTTAATTTAATAAAATCTTAATTTTGTTCTTCTTTACAATTTTCTCAAACTGCATAAACAATATATGTAATCGTTTTTTTTATCTTTTCCTTTACAATTAAATCAAATAACACTATGTATTTACAAACACTTCACAAACTTTTACATTTTTACCTTATACTTCACAATTAAACACAATAATAGTAATAAGTAAAAATTACTAAAAGCATTTAACGACATTATTTTACTACCATCATTTGAAAAAGTGACAACGTCTTGTTTTACTCAAGGTCCTTTTATAATTTTCTTACCTAACACAATACATGTTTCAAGATTGTATTCTTATTATACAATATCCGAAAATACACCTTATCGTACAATACTACCATCATTTCAAAAAGTGGCAACGTATTATTTTACTCGTCGTCTCGATAATTTCCTTATCTTACTCTATACATGTTCAAAGAATGTATATATACACCTATGTGTATTTAAGCATTATCACCGAATACCATTTTTCCTCCCCTACCTTATTTTTCTACCATCACTTCAAAACGTGGCAGCAAAACATGTACCAAGGATGTATTCATATATTAAGAACGAAGCCGAAGCTTTGTATATAAAATCTATAGTACTATCATGGGGAGAATTTTTGTGTATTCCCTCTATAGAGCTAAAGCAGAACTAATGTCCACAACTTGTGGAATGTAAGAGAATGAAAAGGAATGTTGTACCAAGAGAAAATATAAATGAATATCACATTAAGAGGGTGAAGAAGGCGTTTAATTTACTTAGGTTAGGGGTGGAAATATGTTATATGCTTTTATTGTCTGTATGAATGTATCATTGGAACATGTTTTGCTGTCACGTTTTGAAGTGGTGGTAGAAAAATAAGGCAGGGGTGCAAAATAGTATTTGCTGATATTGCTTGAATATTTAGATGTATTGATACATTCTTGGAACAAGTATTGAGTAAGGTAAGGAAATTATCGAGACGATCGTATATGCTTATATTGCTTGGTAGGTAATATATGAATACATCCTTGGAACATGTTTTGCTGCCATGTTTTGAAGTGATGGTAGAAAAAAAGGTAAGGAAATTATCGAGACGACGAGTAAAATAACACGTTGCCACTTTTTGAAATGATGGTAGTATTGTACGATAAGGTGTATTTTCGGATATTGTATAATAAGAATAGAATCTTGGAACATGTATCGTGTAAGTTAAGGAAATTATAAGGGACCTTGAATAAAACAAGACGTTGTCACTTTTTGAAATAATGGTAGTAAAATAATGTCGGTAAATGCTTTTAGAAATATTTACTTGTAAAAAGATTTTGTCACTTTTAAATTTCTTTGAAATTATGTTTCATGGAGTATTGTGTTTAATTGTGAAGTACCTATAAGGTAAAAATGTAAAAGTTTGTAAAGTGTTTGTAAATACAACATAATATTATTTGATTTAATTGTAAAGGAAAAGGTAAAAAAAACGATTACATATATTGTTTATGAAGTTTGAGAAAATTGTAAAGAAGAAATAAATTAAGATCTTATTAAATTAAAAAATAATTTTAAAGCAAAAGAATTGCGAAGTAAAAAAATATATTACTTTGTTTGTAAAGTGTATGAACATTGTAAAGAAGAAAATAAAAGAAATGTATTTATTGATTCATTTCATATGTTTAGAAAATAAAAAAATAAATAAAGTAAGTGTTATTATTAGTTAAATTGTGAAGTTGTTTTTTTTATAATTAAGTGTGTGTTGAGTTTTAAAAAAGTAAATTGATATAAATACATAATGTTCATATACATAATAATAAATAAAAACGCTTTTTTACAAAAAGCTTGGAACAGTACCAGCGTTGCTACGGGGATCCACTTGGAGGGAAATAGAGCCACCACACTACCATAAATGACCAATTAACCAATCAAGATTGATTTTTTTGTATGTTTCCTACTACGAATATAACTTCTCTTTCCCCCTTTCTCTGTAGTGGCTCTTTGGATTTTTATCAAGTTTTGTATTTAATTTCTGTGTAGGTACCAACATTTTGAATACATCTATAAATTTTAAAATAATTATTATTATATTATTCTATGATATTAACATAGCCATTGTTTTATTTATTTGTTATTATTATTTGTTTATTACTTTATTTAGTTTTAATTAACCTCTTAAAAAACGCATCTAGTATTTTACATCTTGGGTGATTTGGAAAAAATACAAAGTATTCAACTTTTTTACTTGCGATTATAGAGACTATAAGGAAAGTTATGCATTCGAAAAAAAAATTGTAACAATCAGAAATGGCATTACGATGATAGGGGAAAAAATTGAGTTTTGTTTGTTTTTTGAATATTTGAAAATGAATCGATAGATTTTTAAAATTTTGTTTTCCTAGTACAAACTACAGATTTTGTCAAATTGACATACTCAAAAAAAAATTAAAATGAGATTTTGAAATAAAAAAATCATAAAATTGAAAAGAACAAGGTTTTTTGATTTCATATAAATTTCTTTGTTTAATGTTTTCCGTCAAATTTTATTTAATATTGATCGGTTGAGCTCTAGCCACTAGTCAAATAAAAGCAAACTTCGTCGTGCACCTAATAGGTGCAAAAAACAACTAACAAATAAAAACTATTCGCAAGTACGTGCGACCCAGTCGTGCCTTTTATTTTCTTATTACCTTAATACACTGTACCTGCTATATAACTATTAAGAAAAAGCTTATTTTTCTCGAAAACAATTCGAATCTACCTAAATCAAATTAAAATAGGTATGTTAAGTAACCCCGAGAATAGTAATTATATGCCAGTGAAAGTCCCGCCAAGATCTGTCAACAAATACGAATTTTCGAAAAACTACCCATATCGGATCCAAATTTTACAGGATCACCCCGAGCTAACAATAAGATTGCATGAAAATTTCAGCGAAATCGATCACGACACGGTTTGGTTAACAAATATATATCTGACTCTTTCAAATTTTTTTCTTGCAGCAAAAACATAAGAATAAAGTCATAAGAATAAAGTCAACGTCAGCACTGAAAACTGCAATATTTATCATATCAAATTTTGATGTCATTATAGTGACCCAAATTAAATGACCTTAAACCCTAAATCAATTGAATCTACTTTTTACCTAAAACCGAATTTAATTTGGTCAATAAGAGTCACTGACGTCAAAATGCGGTAAGGCTCTGCATTGCTTTTTTGTATCCTGATATGTATGTACCAGTGTATGTTTCTGGCTATGGAAGTTTCTGTCTGGGATTCCTTTTTTATATCCAAACGAAAGGATTCATTTCCTACATAGCATTGTGAAAATAATTTCAGCAACAGACACACATTTGTTTACCTATGTATTTAAAAAGCCTTGTAACTTACTTTATTTCCTTAAAAAAAAATAAAACCAAACTGTGTAGCAACTGCGATTTTATATACAATCCTGCAGATGATCAAATGTGTCTACAAAAAAAGCCACCTCCTCCAAGAGCTCACTCTCTTACTCAATATTTATTTCTTGCTCTTACTTTCTTGCTTCTCTACTCATTTCCACAATAAACCATTTTAATTCCACAAGTTACTGTAGCGCCCTCACATGAGCTGAGTTCAAATTAAAAAAATCGTCTTCATGATAGTACTATAGATTTTATATACAAAGGCCGAAGTGAATGAAATGAAAATACAAACAAAAATAAATACAATCATTGTCGATCCACGATCCTCATCCTTGTTCACCGTCACCGTCACCGAGAACAGGATACACAATACACGTACACTTATTAAGTTTTCCTTGTTAGTATCTGCCTCAACCTCGCCCTCTCCACATACCACACCAACGACCGACCATCCGACCTGAATTTAGCTGAACATTTTATAATGTAGTCAAAAAGTAAAGGGATAAGGGGTCTTTGGCTTTTTCACTGTGTGTGGTTTATCATTAGACTGTTTTATGAAAGTATAGTTTTATTCTGTATACTCCTTACACCGATACCTATCATGCATTCCTTGACAGAGATATAAGCCTAGATGAATTAGTATCCATAATACTAGGATTACAGAATAACAAGGTTGCTGGACCCGATAAAATCTCGAATGAATTCTTGAAGCACCTTCCAAATCTTTGGGTTGAATATATGCGGTTTTTCTTTCAGACTTTATTCGATAACGATGTAAGAAGTTCCTCAGAACTGCCTAGAGCTGATATAACGATGATATTTAAAAAAGGAAATAAGTATTTGCCAGAAAACTATCGCCCTATTGCAATTGAAAATACTCTTTTGAAGGTTTACACACAAATATTATCAAATAGAATACAGGAGTGGGCAGAAAATGCAAAATTAATACCAGAATTTCAAAATGGTTTCAGGAAAGGACGGGGATGTGCTGATAATTTATTTATCATACGTTCAGTTATTGATATTACTCTTTCAAAAACGAAAGGAAATTTCTTTGTTGTATTTGTTGACTTAAAGGAGCCTTCGATAGCATCAACCATCAAAAACTATGGATGCACTTGAGATCTATTGGAATGAGTGGAAAAATAATCCGAGCATTTCAAAATATTTATTCAAAAACAAGGATTGCTATTAAAACACCTAATGGCCTAACTGAAAGGTCAAATGTCACAAAAGGTGTACTGCAAGGCGATCCTTCAAGTGCCCTGCTATTTAATTTGTACATGAATGACCTTGAAGAATTCCTTAGGAGCGAGGGTCTCGCAGGAATAGAAATCTCTCAGAACACAAACGTTATTCTGATAGCATATGCAGATGATATTGCTGTGTTTGCAAAAAAAAGACATTACAAACACTAGATAAATATTTTGCGGCAAAGGATATGACATTGAATGCAGAGAAATCAAAAATTATGAACTTTGCCAAAAGGAAAAATGTATCTTGCCCAGAAAGATTCTCATATAAAGAAGAGTGGATTGAAGTTGTAGACAATTTTGAATATCTGGGAGTAAACTTAAATCGCACTGGATCCTGGAATGAAACCATAAATATATTTAAAACCAAAACAAGGATAGCAGCAGCGATGGCCGATAAAACTTTGAGGAGTTCTTACATGGAAAACTGGGATGGACGTGTCAAAGTTTTTGAATCGACCATCAAATCAACTGCTCTTTTCTGTGCAGAAATATGGGGTTTGGCAGCTGGAGATAAAATTGAAATAGTACAAACAACAGTATTGAAGAAATTACTTGGTCTAGCAAACAACACTCAAAGTAATGTAATTCGTGTTGAAACTGGAACGATTCCATTAATATACGAGATAGCAAAAAGAAGCTTAAACTTATGGATAAGACTTTTAAGTGTATCAGATGACCGCTTGATAAAAAAATGCTACAACGAAATCTTACGAATTCATCTTTCAACCCAGCGACCAAACTGGGCAACACAATTTAAAGACCTTTTATTGAGAAATTTTAATGATGTCTGGGAACAACAAAACCTAACAGTCGTACGAGGATCTTACGCTAACATATTAGAAGACAAAAAAAGAGTGCTGTTTGAAGAAGATTTAAGGAAGGCAACTAACTCAAGTTCCTGCTGTTATTATGCTTCCTGCTTAGAAAACATACATCAGGTTACAGAATATAAGCCGCTCCCTACTTGAATAAATTTTTTAAACCGTCTGTACATAAAGTCATGGCACAAATACGATGCGCCAACAGGTATGCCCATAGGATCTTGTTGCACGGTGATAGACACAGTTTTGATCCAATGAACATATGTACGATCTGTAACACGCATGAAGATGACACAATAGAACACTTCCTCTTAAGATTCCCAATATTCAATGCAATGAGAAACCACTACCTAATTCCTAACAGATTGTTCGACTTAAACATACATACCTTCCTTCTTGTTATTAAGATATCAATTAAAAAAAAAAAAAAAAAATGAGTATCTCATAATGACATATACATATTATTATACTGCCAATCAATTTGTAAAAGCAAAGCTTATAAACAAATAAATATATCTATCTATCTATCTATCTAGTTTTATTCTGAGAGTATGAATGGCAAATCTTTTAGAAAGTAAAATCTAGGAGAGCGGGTCGTGATATTTCGACCCGCTTACCACAGATATTGCAAAACCTTGCTGTTTGGCTATTAACGGGATTCGTATGGCTAGAAAAGGAAGAGCTATAGTTTATACGAGCGAGTATGGCATGACCTTCAGCATGGGCTATGGTTTTTTTTTAGATAGACCCCGCCATAAGCTTTCGTTATAAGCTTAACCTGCTCGTTCTTCCAACCATCCAACCATGGATTGCTAGCTTCCGATTTTTTGCTACAAGGAATGCTCTAACAGTTTCATCGCTGGTTGTGGTAAAAGTAGCGGAGTTAAGACAATTAAGAGCTGCTAGAACACGCTCGCCAAACTCTTTAACAGTTTCTTTGAAACGTTGCTTTATGGTAACAAGTTCATTGTGAGCAGATGACCGAGTTTTCACTTCCTTGAATTCAGCCTCTAATTTTTCTTTTAGGCTCTTCCAAGTAAGGATGGAGTGGTGTTCTGTAACTCAAAGGCAGAACCATGTAGCCTAGTTTTCACAATTTCCAAAAATGTCGGTTGGTCAGTGTCTTTGATTGAACAGAAGAGGATATTTCCGCATGATAGGAACTTAGCCAATTCTTTTGGTTTTCCATCAAAAACGGGAATGATGTTGAAAACATCAGTTATCCCTATTTTTATGTCTATTTCTATATTCTTTTCTACAACCTGTTCAGAAGAATGAAAAGGTAAATTTGTAAAGAGATCAGCAATAGCGTTGGCCTCTTTAGTTGCCTTTCTCGTAATTTGTAAACGAGGAATTTTCGTAACGAAATCGGAATTGGAAGGGAAAAAAACAGTTAAGGAAAAGGAATGACGAAATATATACAAGATAATTTTGTTGCGACATTATTGATGCTGTTGTTTCGCCTGCTGTTGTTGTTAGAGTTGCTCCAGATGTTGTTGTTGTTGCTGCAGTTGTTAATCTTGCC
Source organism: Platycheirus rosarum (assembly GCA_963971375.1). Lineage (NCBI taxonomy): Eukaryota > Metazoa > Arthropoda > Insecta > Diptera > Syrphidae > Platycheirus > Platycheirus rosarum. The sequence goes on along the minus strand of OZ020508.1, from coordinate 91,971,599 downwards.
CAGTATGCTTCACGCTCTATAGATGATGTACACTCTGGGTTTTGTTGTTACACTTTAAACTTTTTTGTTTTGCTTCTAGTGTTTCTAGGGATGATTGTTCATTCTGGGTCTTTTTTAATTTTTTTTTAATTAAACACTCTTATTTTTTGTTTTTTGTTTTTTTGTTTTTACACTTTAAACTTTTTTTTCACTGTTCCTGGTGTGTAGCCCCAGGGACGCCTCAAGAGTCAAAAAGCTCTTGTGTTTTGGTAGAGGGATTTTTATTTCGGAATCCCACCGCTGCCACCAAATGTTACGTTCGAACACCGTGCTTTCGAATTCAGTTCGAGAAGAGTGCAGAACGGAGAGCCAGTCACAAAATAAAAGAAAGATCAAAAATGCGTTTGTCTTTAGTTATATATTTATTGATTAGTTAGACCTATCTCGTGGTCGATCAACTTAACTCTGACTCTTCAACCATTCTTGAAAATGCGAAGAGTTCACCCATAATGATCATCCCCGCCATAAAATAGATATTTCCTGCACTCCGGTGCAGGTCATTCGTATTTTATACACACTGCATTTCCAATAACAATATCTATTTTGTCACTTCAATATTTCGTAAGTCTGCCCTCAATATAGTGCAGTGTACCTCCGGCATGCATTCATTCATTTAATTGTTGATATTTGACACTTCATTCTGTGTAGTACTGTGCTGACCCATATTTGCGGTGTTTGCTTATTGCCCTTGGTAGTGGATATTAGATATCCATTATCAAGAACACTTGAAATATGTATGCATATTGTTTATTAGTCAGCTATCAGGCAGAATGAGTGTACTTACCGATGACATGTTTATATGGAGATACCCATACGATTCGTCGATATTGTCGTTGGGCAAAATAATCTTATGAAATAAATGAGAAACGATCACTATTATGGGAAGCAGATGTGATTCATGTGAAGAGATACCACCATCGATGAATATGAGGTAGGATCATTTGTAGTGGGTCACTACACAACTGTCTGAGATGAATCCAATCGAAGAAGAGACATTCCGAGAAAACAACTATTTAATCGAGCTGGAAGACAAGTTGGAAGAAAGAAACAAGGTAACAGAAGATGATATATCTACAAAAGTATCAATAACAAGTCCCAAAATTAAACTGCATAAATTCGATGGAAAGTTAGAGTGGAAAATATTCTCTGACCTTTTCATAGATGTGGTTCACAATAATAATGAGTTGCCACACTCAAAGAAATTAAATCACCTACGATCTTGTATCTCTGGCGATGCCGCTAGCCTCATACAAGGATCTTCGGCAAACTACAAAGAAGCATGGAAGACTCTCATCAGAAGATTCGAGAATAAAAGAATTCATTTTTCCACACAACTAAATCACTTGCTGGACATGCCAATGATGAACGCTGCATCACCTACTAATGTAAAAGAGCTTCACGATACAGCAAATGAATGTATTTACATCATAAAAACGACCATAGACAGAGAGAAGCATGAAAACGATGAGATATTTGATCACATTCTTCTGTGAAAATTTGACAAGGAGGGTTTACAATTATATGAGCAACACGTTAAAAAACCAAGCCAAATACAAAAATTGGAAGATGTTATGGAATTTCTGGAGCAGTTATTTCAAACGCTTGAGTCACAACAACAAACAATGACTAGCAACAAAGAATTCAAAAAACAAGGTGGAAACTTCCAATCAGACAGAAGAGATCGTAACTGGAAATTCTGTAAGCAGAGTGGGCATCAAATTTATCATTGTCAGCAATTCTTAGAAACCACGATACCCAATCGATTAGCATATGTACACGATAACCAAATATGTCTTAAACACAGTTCAGAAACCAAATGCTGGTCTCAAACAAAATGTAAGAAGTGTAACAAATCAAACAACACTCTACTACACAACGACTACTATCAAACAAAAAGAAGGGAAATCAACACAAAAAATGGATCCCCTCAGACAACAACAATGAAAAGGATAAATCCTTATCTTCCCTGATGTTAAAGAAGAATGACAGTCCTGTGGGGTGGTAATATTAGCAACAGCACAGATATCAGCCATATCGTCAAATGGTGACATATGTCTTTTACGGGCATTGATTGATCAAGACCGATTTTTATGAGCAATAACAAAATGCAAGCAGTTTTTGGTACTACCTACCTTCATAAAACCACTACCTGACGAATTTTTTGAGTTCAATAAGAATGAGTGGGATAATTAAGTTCTGGCACACCCAAGTTTAAATAAAAGAGATAGTAGTGATGTAATTATCGGTAGTGACTTGTTCCCAAAATTAATTGAAGGAGTATGGAAGCAAAACGACATCGTAGGACAAAATACTGTTTGAATGAATAGTTTCGGGCACTCTACAAGAGAAACTACAATGCAGCAAAATTATGTCAGAGGTCACATCAACAATGGATAAATTCTGGGATATCGAAGATATTGAAGACGATAATGAAATATCATAAAACGACATCTGCATGCAAGCATATGTTGAGTAAAGTAAATGGTTTCAAAATAAATACTCAACTGCTGAGTAACGATCGGTTGTAATTTCAATCGAATACTAACTTTATTTAACAATGTAATCGTCCTTAAATACTATTTTTACAAGAAAATTATCTATTTACATATATCTTATCCTATATTCGTAATTATCTAATTCTTCTTGATGCTTACATCTTTTCTCTAGATAACCGTCAGTGTATGTTCACCATAATCCGTGTTATCTTTATTTATTTACATAAACATTGGTTATCTGTAAATACGTACAGCATGTTCATGTTTGAACATTCTGCGGGCCAACGGGAAGTGCTAATATTCTTTTCCGGAATATAACGCCCAGTACGACATAAATAACAAACATAATGAGCAAGATTCTACTTAATATAAATCCGCTATGACCGCTTGTGTGGTGAAAGTCCAAGCCCTTAAGGTGAATGTTTTCTTCCTTGAACTGGTCCAGGTCCCTTTGAATCTTCAGTAGTTCATTCTTGTTGTTTATTATGGTTGTTTGTATAGGTTTCATACTTTCTTCTGCAACTTCGCCCAGCGCCTTCGTCCATTTCATTTGTTCCTCGAAATGGTTGATGGTTTCAGAGGTGACGATGATGTTAGAAAACCTCCATTGTATCTTACAGTGCATTGTCACCCTAATGTAAGAAGCCCTTGTGATGGTAATTTAACCCATTTTTACTTGGACTTTCCACAACTGAAATGAATAGCTGTGGTGCTGAATTGTGTGAACAGCCATGTATTTGGTTTAGTCAACTGAATCCATTTGTCTTGCTGATGTAAATGACAGATTGTTGTTTTCGACTTCTTTATAGGTGATATCTCACATGATCCATTTACTGCAGTTTTCCATGGCCAATTACCGTGGCAAATATAGTGAGTTTGCTCGTTTTTTACAGAGCTTTAGTTGCGCTTGACTCATAAGGCCGCTCCCTCACGTGTCTCTTGGTTTTCTCAATGAACATCAACTGATTTGTGTGGTATGTGCGTTATCGGCACGGTAAGAAAGCAGAGTAGAGTGTCGGTATGGAGTATCAGTATTGTTTCTATATTTACCGCAAGGAATTTGTGTTTGACTTCTGTCGTCTAGGCAACCGTTTGTTTTGTATAAACAAACATATAAGAAAATATTTTTTGATACAAAATAATAATTTTTGAAAGAAAATGGGAACAGAGACTGCTTCGAATTTAAAGTTTTGAATAATTCTGTTCTGAAAGCTTACCGACAAGTCAGGAGATGAACATGAGATCAGTACACATTCGGCAAAGCAGTTAATATCGATTACCGATACCGTACCGACAAATGAAGGAGCGGCCTTAGACTGTAGGAATCTAATTGGAAGTTAAATACAAGTATTTCGGTGTATATTTTTGGTGTGACAATAATATTTCCCTGACGAATTGGCACGTCAATTATTCGAAACACATCCGATGCTTCTGAGTGATGTAGAGGAATTTCCGCGTCTATTACTAAACGCCGACCAAGTATGAATCCCCTCGCTCTCATTAGCCGAAATATTTCCTTTTATTCGTTTTTTGTACCATCGCAAGGGAAACGAAACTTCCCCGAGATGCTGTGTCGAATCTTGTTTACTTCCTCTTGTTGCTGAGATGGTTTTATTGGAAACGGATTCATGCGGGGGTTAGTTACATCAATTAGGATGTTTATTACTGCCATCTGAACATCATTGCATTCTTTTAACATTGTATCAAGCTGCATTTGCTGTTAAATGAAATATTATTCCTGTCTTTTATGAGTTATGAGCTTGAGTGGTCACATTACGCATTGCATTAATATGACCATTTATTTTTATAAATTGGTCGCTAACTTCGTCTGTCGTTTTCTTTAAAACATTTACTGTGGTATTTACCAGTGATGTTTGCTTCTTGTTTAAGCCATCCAGTTCATGTTGGTTGTCCAAAAAATTTTTCATGTTTGATTCAAATATTTCTCTATCATCGTTGATATATGATGCCGAATAATATACGGTAGAGTGAACCAACAAATTCTAGTGGAGCTCTTTTTAACCTGTTGTTTGTGATTAACAATTTGTTATTTTCGGCCAGTACTTCATATCTTCTCTTCAAGTGTTCTGTTATTAAACTGCACTGTTCGCTGAAGTAGAAAATTTCAGAACATTTATCTTCTAGTCTATTTATGTAACTTGAAATAGCATTGGTTTCTTCGAAGTATGAATCTAAATCGTAGTAAAGTACAAGTTCTCAACTTTGATGCCACGACATCCATTTTTCCAATGTTGCTCCCACGTTTTCGTCTAGGTTCTTAATTGTCATCTCTGGTGGTGTAGTAATGTTCGTTGCTAAAATCATTGTTCGTCCAGATGCAATTAATAACAAAAACATAAACATCCATCACTTGATTCCATTGATTTGTATCTTGTTAGGCAAATTATTATTCTTTATACGGCTGAGCTGACATGTTTGCAATGGATTGCTACTTTCAGATTCTTCTATTGAAATTTCGAGGGGACAAAATTTATGGATTGGCCTTTTGTAGAGTCCGTCCTTAGTTTTGAGTGTTACTACTCGTATGTTTCCATCTGAACCCTCGTGGACCCTAACAATGCATCCCATGGACCATCTTGATGGTTGGGTATTTTTATTCTTTATGATGAGGACTGCACCTTCTTCCAGATTCTTTTCAGCCTTCCACTTGGTACGTTTCTGAAAAGACACTAAATATTCATCTTTCCATTTTTGTCAAGTCTCTTTCTAGCTTTTGCACCAGTTTCCAGTGATCCAAGGACCCAATTCTTTCAGGTTCTTCTGCTTCAGGAATGAAAGGTCATCCATTCTATCTTCATGCCTTCATCAAGTTCATCATCCCACTCATAGGTTGTTGCCATAGTCTTTGTATGAATATTTTCGCCTTTACTGTGTCTGGAGCGAGCCATCCAATAGGCTCAAATAATTTCGCAATATTTGACAACACACTTCGTCTTTGAAACGCTAATATTGGATGAATCTATTTCAAATCGAAATTCGTCTTGATCTGGGTCCCAGTTAAGTCCCAATACTTTTCCTGGTGTCGCCTTCTTTGCTTTCAATTATTTTGTGTTCATCATTTGAATTTATGGCGCTCAGCAAGTGTTGATTGTTTGAAGACCATTTTCGTAAGTGATAGCCGGCATTTTGAAGATATTCACTTATTGCTCTTATTTTATATCTGCAGTACTGCAGTCCTCTTCATTGTGGGCGCCTGTCATTAAGTCGTCAACATAGAATTCTTCCATTATTATTTCTTTTATTTTTTTATCTACGTCTTTGCATTGGTTTGCGACTTTTTGCAATGTGCGGACTGCGAGAAATGGGGCTGCTTCTGTTCCATACGTAACTGTTGTCAGTTTGTATTCCCTTAATTTGTCTGTTGTCGTTCTCTCCAGAATATTCGATGATATTCTTAATCCTGTTCAGTTATGTTGATCTGCTTGTACATTTTTTCGACGTCTGCAGTCAGTACATATTTCCATAGCCTCCATTTAATAATGATGTCGAAGATATTGTTTTGTAGTCTAGGTCCAACCATCATTGCGTCATTAAGGCTATATCCGATGGAAATCTTTGCTGAGCCATCGAATACAACTCTTGTTTTTGTTGTTAAGTTTGTATCTTTCATAACTGCATGGTGTGGAAGATAGTATTTTCCCATTCTTTCTTGTTATTCCCCTACCTATAGGTACCATATGGCCCAGGTTTTCGTATTCTCGCATAAACTGTATGTAGTCGGTTTTTTTGTTTTCTGGCTCAGACTAATGCTTGTTTCCTAGATTCTACAAGCTCTAAGTCTGTTCTTAGTGGCATCTGCCATTATTATCTGTTGTTGTTGCTAAAATATGTAATATTATTAAAAACTTTTTATAGGAGATTCCGGGTATCTCTTGGAGCCTTGGATTATGAAACCATACAGTACCACAGCCGAAGGATCTATTGAATCAAAATTCAATTAAAAGCATTAAATTTTCGGTGTTCTGAAGGCAAGGTTTCGATGTCTCTTGGCGGCAAGTCAACTTCATTATTCGCCCAAAAAGGTTGTACAAACTGTTAACGTTTGTTGTGCACTATACAATCTGTATTTAAAGTTTATAGTTGCATTGACTAAACCAACCCAAGACGTTATTTTGGAAGAAGATGTAAACCCTGTTAACTCGCAACAACATTCATTGGACAACGAGCAATATTCGGATTTATCTAAAAGCACAAGAGACAATATAAGAAATGAATAAATTAAAAATATATTTTTTTTATTTGAGGAACAAAAACAAATAATAATTAAAAAAGAATAAAACAACAATTAATTCAGTCTTTGAAAATAAAATCATTAAATTTAAGGAAAATAAATATGTATCTCTATAATAAAAACTACTTACTCAATGAAGATCACAGTTGTATCAATGTACCTACAACAACATTCTTATGATATACCTTTAATTTCTTGGCGCATTTTTAGTATCTCCCTTCCAATTTTGCTACTCGAATTTTAGTTTTTTTCCAAATGACTTTTCTTTTTAAATTCAAATTTGTGTCTTTTTAAACCACCACTACACGGTAATCTCACGCTAATACTCTTTTTTGACCAAATAGGAACGGTGACAATTTTTGATCCTTACGAATTCTAATAGCGAGTTTCATTGAAGAAAAGATTTGCTCTTTCTGTCAAAAGATTTGATCTTTTTCAGTTTTAAGAGTTTCATTAGCTTTGTTCGATGTCTGCCCTGGGGCGCACTGGTGTACACTGGATTCGCACTGAGGTGTTTTATGTGACACTTTTTTCGCCCCAGTGTTTTTGCGCACTGGGGCGGGGAACATCGAACAAACCTTTGCAAGAAAAAGAGCAAATCTAGATCAAATCTCAACACAAAAGATTTGATCTCTGATGATGTGGCAGATTTGATCTGAATGCACACATACATGTAAACGTCAAATGGAAAATGTTTTGTAATTTGTTGTTCGTTGTTAACTTGTGCCAGCCTGTGTTAAGCAATAAAATCAACAATTAGCAATAAAAGAAACAAAATAGTAATAAAAGATGTTTTTGAAGTCAGAAAATACCAAAATGGCATTTTGAGTGAATCAACAACTGTGCATAGATATTTATGTGTGTCGTCAAAATACTGTGTGTGCTCGTCAGATAATCACCAATACTACGATTAAATCGTAAAACAAGTTTCATTGAATAGAGCAAATCTGAATTTTGAGATCAAATCTTTAAAATTTGAATGAATTTCGCTATAACCTTTGTATATAAAATCTATAGTACTATCATGGGGAGATTTTTTGTGTAGTCCCTCTATAGAGCTGAAGCAGAACTAATTTCCACAACTTGTGGAATGTAAGAGAATGAAGAGGCATGTTGTACCAAGAGAAAATATAAGTGAATATCACATTAAGAGGGTGAAGAAGGCGTTTAATTTACTGAGGTTAGGGGTGGAAATACGGTATATGCTTTTATTGTTTAGTAGGTAATATATGAATGTATCCTTGGAACATGTTTTGCTGTCACGTTTTGAATTGATGGTAGACGAATAAGGTAGGGGTGAAAAATAGTATTTGCTGATATTGCTTGAATATTTAGATGTATTGATACATTCTTGGAACAAGTATTGAGTAAGGTAAGGAAATTATCGAAACGATCGTATATGCTTATATTGCTTGGTAGGTAATATATGAATACATCCTTGGTACATGTTTTGCTGCCACGTTTTGAAGTGATGGTAGAAAAATAAGGTAGGGGAGGAAAAATGGTATTCGGTGATAATGCTTGAATACACATAGGTGTATATATACATTCTTTGAACATGTATAGAGTAAGATAAGGAAATTATCGAGACGACGAGTAAAATAATACGTTGCCACTTTTTGAAATGATGGTAGTATTGTACGATAAGGTGTATTTTCGGATATTGTATAATAAGAATACAATCTTGAAACATGTATCGTGTAAGGTAAGAAAATTATAAAGGGACCTTGAGTAAAACAAGACGTTGTCACTTTTTCCAATGATGTTAGTAAAATAATGTCGTTAAATGCTTTTAGTAATTTTTACTTATTACTATTATTGTGTTTAATTGTGAAGTATAAGGTAAAAATGTAAAAGTTTGTGAAGTGTTTGTAAATACATAGTGTTATTTGATTTAATTGTAAAGGAAAAGATAAAAAAACGATTACATATATGGTTTATGCAGTTTGAGAAAATTGTAAAGAAGAAAAAAATGAAGATTTTATTAAATTAAAAAAATAATTTTAAAGCAAAAGAATTGTGAAGTAAAAAAATATACCTATTATTTTGTTAGTAAAGTGTATGAAAATTGTAAAGAAGAAAATAAAAGAAATGTTTTCACTATTGGATTAGGGGTGTGTTTTTTTTTTGAGTTTGAAGTTATTTTTTTTTTCAAAAACCTGTTATTTAATTTAAAAACTCAAATTAAGTGCAAATTTTTATCTCTCAGAAAAAGTATAACTTTTAATTTTAAGTCTTATCGTTCTTTTACAATTTTAATAAAAATTACTTTTAATGAAAAAAAAAACAATTTTTCATTAAAAGTAATTTTTAATAAAATTGTACCTCCCGCCTAAAAGGTGGGTTATAGACCCGCCTCTCATAGCAAAAAATACTTGTATTTAGTCCCTCTACTAGAATCTTTTATTATTTTGCAGCGCCAAAGTTATTGTACCTACTCCATCCGAAATGTGTAGAGGGAAGACCACTTAAATACCAAACAAATTATAAAATAGTAGGTTTGCTAAATTTCAACTTTCTCGGACACTAGAATACATAATATCATCTCGTTTTCAGTGTTCAATTAAGAATTAATAGGAGTAATATTAAATATTAAAAGCAAATTTAGTACATTTTTTTCAATTTTGAAAAAAATCAATATGAAATATTTATTTTTATTTTTTTTTTCTGAAATTTTGAGTTTGATATAAGTTTTTACAAAAGTTCTTATAGATATTTAAAGATTTAGAAAACCTTTATGATAGAACAGACTTTGAGCTTTAAAAAAGACTTAGCACATAATTTTTTTTTTTTTTTTTTTATAATTAACGCGCGCACAAGGGACTATTTGTTTCCCTTTTAATGTAACACATTGCGCGGGCATTAGGAAGTTAGGGAGGGGAGAGATAGGAGGTGTCGATTAACATTGGTTTTGAATGTTTGCATGTTGAAATGGCAAGGGAAAATCTCGCCGGGTAAACCATTCCAAAGTCGTGTTGTACGGCTAAAAAAAGAATCTCTATATTTCACGGTACGTCCGAAATTGGGCTCAAGGGTGAACTGATGGGCATTCCTAGCAAGACGAGTATTACGGGCGAAACTTTTAAGGGGAGGAATGCAGCTGGCTACCTCGAGTGAACATTTTTTATAAAAGAACCGATAAAATAAGGAAAGACATGAAACATTGCGTCGGTGTTCGAGAGGGGCAATTGTTTCAGCGGCAGTTCTATTTCCTATCAATCTTAACGCTCGATTTTGTATTCTATCAAGCAGGTGAAGCGATGATTGTGAAGCACCTGCCCACAGGTGGGAGTTATACTCGAGTTTAGGGCGTGTAAACGCTTTATAAATTGTAGCCAGATCAGATGGGGAAAAATACTTCTTACACCGATACAGAAAACCTAAGCACTTTGCAGCATTCTTAGCGATCTCAAATATATGGTCGTTCCAACGGAGGTCGTCGTTGACACACATACCGAGTACTGAGAGCTTTTCGGTTTCTTCGATGTAAGTGCCATTCATGGACAATGGCATTGGGGGAATGTTTAGCTTTAACGACAGAAGACAGCATTGAGTTTTCGAAGCATTAAACTCCACACGATTTCTATTACCCCATTTGACAATGCTGTATAAATCGGAGTTTAATGAGCTTGACATACGGCACCGTTGCAATTGTACGTCCGAAGGCGAAGGACGTGAATTATCGAACGAATATGAAAAGCTGAGGGTAGAGTCGTCAGCAAAACAGTTAAGTGGATTAGAAGTAACAGACAGAAGATCATTTATAAAAATGAGGAAAAGAGTCGGAGACAGAACAGAGCCCTGGGGCACACCAGCATTTATTTTATGGGAATCAGACTTGAATCCGTCCAATACAACTTGTATTGAACGGTCCAGGAGATAGCTTCTAATCCAACGAACAAGAGTATTATCGATCCCAAAAGCACGCATTTTCGATAAGAGAGCTTCATGCCAAACTCTATCAAATGCCTTGGAGATATCAAGAGCAATAATCTTACTTTCACCAAAGCGATGTAAAGATTTGTTCCACTGTTCGGTGAGATATGCCATCAGATCACCAGTGGAACGGTTGCTGCGGAAGCCATACTGACGGTCATGGAGAAGCTTACGATCTTCGAGATATTCCTTAAGCTGACGGTTAATCAGTGTTTCCATGACCTTAGAAAGAAGGGATGTCAGTGCTATGGGTCGGTAGGAGGAGGGGGAGGATGGGTCACCTTTCTTAGGGACAGGCTGGACAAATGCTGTTTTCCATCTTCTAGGAAAGATTCCAGAAGAGTAGGAGCGATGGAAAAGCTTACGCAGTGGCTTTGCCAGTGTGGAAGAACACCTCTTCAGAATAATCGGGGGTATACCATCCGGGCCAGCGGATTTGTGTATATCGAGATCTTTGAGAACTCTTGCTACTGTACGAGTGCGGAAAAAAATCTGTCCCATGGAAAAATTTACATTCTCAAGTACAGGAGGGGCAACGTTGCTATGCGGCAGCGTGGAGCTGGCAGCGAAATGGGCGGCGAGCAAGTTTGCCTTCTCTGAAGAGTAAACAATTGGTGTGTTATTGTCGATGAGCGTTGGAACCGAAGATGTTGAGGAGTTTTTAATATTTTTTACAAATGACCAAAAATTTTTACTGCCTTTGGGACACTGCAGAATTTTTTGCCGTAATTTTTGGTCATGCAAAAATTTGGTTCTTTCAATAACGGAGTTGCATGAGTTTCTTGCTTGTTTGTGCTTTTTCCGATTTTCCTCTGTAGGGTTGGCTTTGTAAGAACGGAAACTTACTTCTTTGAGCCTGATAGCTTCTTTACACTCAGAATTAAACCAAGACTTTTCTTTAGGTTTGATGCTTTTTACTCTGTTGGGAATAAAAGCACGCATCCCTAGAAGAATCACATTTGTGATCATTTCAGCACTGGCATCAATGTCACTATCGAGGAAGCATAGTGACCAGTTAAAGTTTCGGAAAAAAATATTCAGGCCGTCCCAGTTGGCTTTCTCGTATTGCCAAACGGTCCTGGTGGGAAGTTTTTCTTTAACTGGATGGGTGGAGGATGAGAAATTAGCTGAAATGACACAATGGTCTGAAGTGCCAAATGGAGAAGTTACACTAATGGTATATTTATCAGGGTGAGAAGTAAGAAACAAGTCAAGAGTATGGGCGGCTTGCCCAGCAACATCCGGTATACGCGTTGGCACATCGATCAGCTGGGTAAGGTGATGTAACCCGGCAAAGAGCTCGACATACCTTCCTTCGGGTGTTGTCTGACCAGAATAGCGGAGCCAATTGGAATTGTGTACATTGAAATCGCCCGCAATAACGATTTCAGTGCGAGGACAAAGGGAAACAATTTCCGAGATAGAATCTGACAGCGCATCAAACTCGTTACAAGTCGAATTGCTGTCGAGATTTGGACTCCTGTAAATAAAACAATAATGAATGACATGCTTGCGGACAGTGAATTTGAGCCACAAGAAGTTAAAGTCCGTGTTGGAACATTGCCCATATTGGGGAAGGCTCTGGCAAGCAATATCATTTCTAACATAGACCACGAGACCATGATGGGAAAAGAGTAATGGCACCAAGCTATACCCATGTAGAGTAAATTCTGATAAATCAGTATTTACTCCAACCTGGGTTTCACTTAATGCCAAAACAGCTGGCCTGTATTGAACAGTGTAGACGTACAGGTGAAAGAAATTCTTTCTAATACCACGAACATTGGAATACACGACACAAAAATCACTTACCATTTAAAAATACTTACACACAAAACACAATTCTGAATAAGTCGAACCATGCAGTGAAAATCAAAATTAATCTCTGTAATAATCAAACTGTCTTAGGTGTTATGCCCATAAGACAGCTTGCATACAAAAAATCAATTTAAATATTCAGCACAATAGGACAACTCAGATGCCCTTATCTATTTACCGCAAGCATACGATGCCTACAGTAGATAAGAAAGAGGCAGTTAAGCTAAGCACAAAGGGTTGGGACAGATAGGAGGATAATTTAATTTGTTATGCAAGTGTGAATTATTTTTTTTTTTTCTTTCACAGCGCGAATGGGCATCTTATCGTCTTCCAACGACGCAAGTGGATATTGTTATTATCTTTACAGCACACGCGAGGGGGTTTTGCCAATTTCTCAAACGAGTGTGTAATATAATTTTTTTTTTTTAACACTCGCGATAACAATGCGCAATAATTTTTTTTTTTTTTTGACTTTTGTTTAATTGTTATGCGCGCACCTCGACCCGACGTCCGGCCGCTATGAGCATATGTAATGCAGTTATTTTTGAATATATTTTGTTCTAATGCAAGTGCTTTTTTAGAAAATTGCACCTCCTTCATAAACGCGAGGAGATAGACCCCTTTTCCCTTAGTATAAAATGTTTGTATCTAGTCCCTCTACAAGATTCCGTTATTAATTTGTGGTGCCAAAGTTATCGATTTTCTATTGCCCTTAATGATGGATTTTTGTTTGTATGTTTTCGACTACGAATATAACTCGTTTTTCCCCCTTTCTCTGTTACGACTCTTTGAATTTCTAATAAGTTTTACCAACATTTTGAATATTTTTTTCTTCTAACTTATATCTTGGTATACCACCTACCTAACTAATTATTGATTTTTTTTTTATTTTAAGAATTTTTTTTCAAAACTTATCAATTAATTTTATTTAACATCTTATCTGCATATTAAAAGACTGCATTCCAAAATCTGAAAAAAAAAATTCAAAAAGTCCAAAATTATTATATACCTATTTAAGCGCCTTCGGAAAAAAATAAACCTTAATACTTAAACATATGTACCTTTACCTATACTATTCAAATACCTTAGGTTGACTTTTAATTAAATTGCTAGATAGGTAAAATATAATAATAATACATAATACATAAATTTATACTCATTCACAAGTTACAAAATACCTGCCTTGAAATCATTCACAAGTTACCAAATTCCAACAAAAATACCAACAAATATTTGTTCTCACAGCAAACATAAAACTATGTAGTTAATTATAAGAATGTGTCAACACAAAAAAATCAACATTTAAAATGTAGGCAAGTGAATAGTGAAGGTAAAAAAGGTATCGCTTATAAGGATTTAATTAAGGATATGTAAGTATCTATGTTTCTCCCTCTGAATTTTCTGTCTGCGATCCCTTTATTGAATCCAAAATAAAGGATTCATATTAACATAGCAACGTAAGAATACTTTCAGTTTCAGTAGTAAGCACACATTTGTTTACCTATATCGGTAGACTTGTATCTTACTGCATATTCCTAAGAAAAAAAAACAAAACCAAAACCACTATGTATGTAACTTATTGAACTTGATCAAATGTATCTACAAGCCACATCCTCCAAAAAAAACCCTCTCTTACCAAATATATATTTCTTGCTCTTACTTTTTTGCTTCTCTACTCATTTTCACTACAATCTACTTAGGCTACTGTAGCGCCCTCACATGAGCTGAGTTCAAATTAAAAAAATCGTCTTCATGATAGTACTATAGATTTCATATACAAAGCTATAACTCTAACAGATCGCTTAGCACTGAATTCTGACATTGGTTACGTACCGAATATGCGAAATGATAATAAAAAGTTTGGAAAGTGTGCTCAATTTCTTCGAAATATTGTCATTCAACAAATCAAATCCAAATGGAGGATGGCAAAGCATGAAATTTGCTCTATAAATGTTTTTTATGCCAATAACTGGAATAAGGGCTGTTATTGTCATAAAATCATAGAATATTACATAGACATGGAAACCCAAACCGACTGTAGTGTACCGCACTTAGATTTTAACAATATGGCACTAACAAACTTTCCTACAAGAGAATGCTGAAAGGAAAACCGGGTCATAAACGAAAATCCTGTATCGGTCTATAAAGACAGTTCAAAAACGAAAACGGTCTGGTATCATCTCGATAAACCGACCAAAAAATAGATTTATAAGGTTGGCAAACTTTTTAAGTGTTTTTTTTTTAGGTAAAAGTGCTTGTAGTTGTCGAAGTTGCAAAGCGCTTTTTATCACTTAACCTAGAGAATAAAAATATCTATTGATATTTTCATAGAGTGCCAGGGGGCAATCAAGGCCACATCCTTAATCGTCCACAATTCCACATTCATGATACAATATTCTTAAAAAAAAATCTTGAGTCAAGTCAACAGCATATTTCTTAACTAAACTAGTTGGGGCATTCATCATATATCACCTTCTTTCATCTTTGGAAACCTCTACAAAAAAGAAAAAATCTACAACATTTTTAACCACGGAAAATCTATGATTGATTCCTGATATGACTGAATCAATTATTACGTATAACATATCTCTTTTAAATCCGATTTCTTCTCCAGATTTGTTTTTGTCTTCAATTTTGGGTACAGAACCCGTGTTTTTATTCTGAAGAGCAGGTAACGTTTTCGAAGTTTGATTTTGCAAAAGCTGCAAATCCTCGAGAACGATGGCGAGCTGTTGTACTTCAATTTCAATGGTCGCGCCCCTGGCCTGGAGTAAAAGACTTCTACCATTGATGGCGTTAAATATTGTTAACCATGCATTTGACGCATCCATTAAGATCAGCGGTCAAATTCAGTTTTCCCAGTAAAGCTAAAGTATTAATAGTAATTGACAAGACCCTTCGAAGAACTTTGGGCCCTCTAAAAACTAGGGTCCCGGGGATAATCCACCCGTAACCCCCCTGTCGTCAGCCCTGACGGTAATGCTACTTCTACAGGCTGGCAGACGATTGATGGTGTTATCAGCTATCACCTTGAGGAGGAGGGTTTTGTAACATCAATATCATTTGGTTTCTTCTAACGCAAAAAATCTGTTGCGGGCTTTTAGACTATTATTATTTTAGCTTCTAGATCTATGAGAGTATTTAATTTATTTAGGCAAAGAGAATAATAATGAAGTCAATCATGCCGAGTTTTTTTATCAATTAGCCTCGGATGACACAAAGTATACAGCTCTTATAGTTAGATATAGCCTCCTCACTGAGGATTATAAACGAAGGAATTAAAGAATTCAAATTTATTGAAATAGAACCAATTAATTTTACCACAATATATAGTGAAGACTCCTTAAATTATGAAGTACATACTCCAACTCTAGAGGAATTTGAATTCCCAGTAGAAAACAAAATCAGATGGCAAGTAAAAGAAAACCTAAACAGACCAGTTTCGGACATACTGTTGCTGGCGATTTTGGCGCAAATTCCCTGAACTTTTATACTCATTACGGCGATATTGCCCCGTATTCCCTGAACTTATATACTACCTACCTTACCGTAGGTGGCGCTACAGTCCGGGGTGGACATGGGGCTCAACCAAAAAGCTTCTCCAGCCAGCTCAGTCTTTAAATTTCTATTATTCTGGTAAGTGTAGCTAATACTATGATACTTATTCTGTGAATAATGATTTTCACAAACATTTCTATTTTGTTCTTAATTTTGATTGCAAAATGGATCCTGCTGTGGGTGATTTTGGCCTGAACCCTCTTTTTGTTTTGTTGATTGTAATATTTATTGATTTTTAGTTTATTGCTTTTTAGTTGATCGATTTATTATTTTATTTGCACTAACTCTTTTGAACTCATCTCTAATACAACTATTTTCATACTTATTATTATTTTAAAGATTTAGTCTAAATTTCTTTCTTCGTAAATTTTATCTAGTAATACACCCTGACTCATATCTTTAATCATATTCACTAGCATTGTGTCTAGTATTTAAATCTATAGCACTATCACCTTTATAATTTTTTTAACAATCTAAGCAGAGTACGTTAAACAATGATTGTTCAGCTGGTCCCTATGGAATTCTCTTAATAGTATTAAAAAAGTGTAAGCATTATGTAGTTCAGCCTCTTAGGTTTATGTTGAGCTTTCCAAAAAAAAAATCCAAGTACTTGGAAAAAGGCCTTTCTTAATCCTATATTCAAGAAAGGAAACGAGGCTAACAGGTCAAACTATAGGCCCATTTCTAAATTATCTTGCATTCCAAAACTTTTTAAACAATTTGTCTGTGAGAGGATTGCTATTTTTTAACAAAAATCTGATTTGTGAGCAACAACATGGATTCATGAAACATAGATCAACCGTTACAAGTTTTCTTACATTCTCCTACAAATCTTGTTTAAGTTAAAAGCTTTTGGTTTTTTTCAACTTCAAGAGTTGTCAAAAAAACCTGGGTTTTTTTAATCTGAAAAAAACACAAAAAGGCTGTCAATTAAGTTACTGACATATCACATAAACTTATTGAAGGTATACAATTTAATAATCCTTTATTAATTAATAAACTTCGACTCCCTAATCGTTCACTATTCGCACTTCGGGCTCTTAAATGAATACGGATAATTTCGGGTTGTTATTAAATATAATATCGGATGATGATGAGTTCAACGATGACTTCGATGAAAGTAGTGGAAGAAGTGATAGTGAAGAAATGTGTGAAAGGCAAAAAAGGCACAGTATCCCCTTTTACTTCGAAAAAGTAGTTCCCACCTACACCGAAAAGGAATTCATCACTCATTTTCGTGTCTCAAAAAATCTTTTTAATTATTTGGTAAATTTGTATTCGGAGTGCAAGGATTACAAGTCGCTTGACCATGCCAAAGTCATTAGCGCCGACAAAAACTTGGCAATTTTCATCTGGTTTGCTGGTCACGAAGCCTGTGCATTTAGGGACATTTCAGATCGTTTTGATATGTCCATCTCAACGGTTCATGTCATTATAATGCAAGTGGGTTATTTTCTCAGCTCATTGAGCAACCAGGTCATGGCCAACGACTGAGAAGAAGACGCAAAGTAGTCGGACTTTTGAAGTAAAGCATGGTTTCCCAGGCATTATTGGCAAGTGATTTTGGACACAAAATAAAAAGAATACGTACTATATCTTTTATACCTTCCAGGATGTATTGACGGTACCCACATCGTCATCGAGGAAGCACGACTTCAGTATTTGCATGCAAGGAATTTGCCATGAAGAGAGGAAGTTTATGGATGTATTTATTGGTTTTCCAGGATCTGCTCATGATAGCAGGGTTTTAAAAAACTCAACAATATATCCTCATTTAAATTCCTTATGTGAAAATGGAGGTACTTTTCCGTTGATGATATATATGTATATATATGTTTGAAAATAATTCTCTTTCAATTATTAGATTTCCATTTATTGGGCGACTCTGCATATCCGTGTACTCAATACCTACTCACACCCTATGGGACAACGGACACTTGTCAGCGCGAGAAATCAGTTTCAACAAGGGATCTTGAAACAGCGCTTTAGACAACTTTACTATTGCAAGCTATTTGGTATTGAGAACCTTTCGCATTTCATTAGAGCGTGTTGTGTTTTACACAACCTTTGCAATGAAAGTGAGCTTGCCATGCTCAACATCGACGTAGACAGATTGGGTACAGAGGAAGATGTCACAGAAACCTGAAATTCAGGATAATGCTGCCGGGAAAGCCAAAAGAAATACAATTTCTAACATGCTCTTGGCTTAAGTACTTTACATATGTAGGTGCACCTTTTTACTAAAAATAAAATTTAGTTTTTAAGAATAAAATATTTTTTTTAAACAATACAATAAAAATAAACATAATACTCATGTAAATGAACTAAATACTAATAAAACAAAAATAAAAAAAAATTATAAAACATAACAAAATACTTCATAAATAATTTTGTAATACATTCATAACATGTACATGTACATACATAAATAAAAATATATTAAGAATAAGGCAATAAAATAATTCAGTCTCATTAAATGATTAATAGCAAGGCTTATGTTGGCTTTGGTTTCAAATTGTCTGCAATTTCTTGTAGGATATTATTTTTTCTTATAAGCTCCCGCTCTAATATGCGATTCCTTTCCCGCATCACTTCCATTTTTTCTTGCCAGCGATTTTCTCGCATTTCTTCTCGGGTCATTTTCCTTTTATTTTGTCTTGGCTGCTGGCGCGGGCGCATGCCACTCTCGAAATGAAAATCTTACAACGACAAAAATCATTATAAACAAATAGTTTGTTGTTGTCTTTTAACTTACCATTGTCCTCATCATAGCTTTCATCCAAATTTTGTGGTTGCATCGGCAGCAATGGAGGTGTGGGTTCCATAGGAGAAACTTGCCTAGATGTTGATGGTGGAGATCTCAGAAGGTGGGTACTGCTTCCGGAAGGAACTTGGCTGGATATTGGTGGTCGCCGCTTCCGGAAGCACCCAAAACAAATTCAGGGAACATGCTTGCCCGGTCCTAAAACAGATTATAAAGTTCGCTAGAAATGAAAATAAATCTATTAAGAATTTTAATTTAAATACAACATACTTATAGAATGGACAAGTCATCCTGTTGTTCCCCGTTTTGTTGTTGTGGTTGGTGACATTCCGGAAACTCTTTTCCAGACCCTTGGACTTATTATCCACTTGAGAAGCTGAAAAATAGTGCCCTTTCTTCCTCATCGCCGCGGCAATGAATTCCGAGTGCAGTGTGGCTGAGTCATCCCACCTTTTTCCTTAAAAACATACCTTGCGAAGTTGATTCTTCGTCGCTTATAGCGATGTTTGTAGGGAGATTTTCTTCTTCTTGGTTTAGTAGTTGCATTAAGTAATTTTCATCTGGAACGAATTGCTGAAACTTAGTACAAGCATTTGCAGATGAATGCAAAATTAAAGCTTACCCGATTGTGTCCTGCCAGCTATGTCTGCAGTGCAAGTTATTTGCACAGAATCTCCTGTCGCACAGTCCACAACTTCGAAAGACTCCATTTTCGTCACTTTTTTACTATAATAATTCAATTTTTATTCAATTAAATTTAAAACAACGAATTAAATTCACATGTTCGGTAATTTTGTATTTGCAAATACGAATTAACAACTTACCTGCAGAAAATCTACACAAATCATAAATTGACAGCTAATGTCAGTATATAACAGCTGATCGTTCCCTCAACTCGCCCTAGCAAAATACCAAGATCGACTTCAGGGTGAGTTCATGGCGACCCCAGGTTTCAAAAAACAGAGAATTTTCTTTTGAGGGCGAGTTGAGGTCTTTCAAAAAACGAGTTGTTGCGACCCCAGTGTGACTTCAGGGCTCATCGAACAAAGCTATAATAAGGCCTATGGATTCGCGGCGTTGATAAGAAATTCTTTGGGTTTTCCTTGCATATTTTATTTGTATGTGTTATATGATAACTATGACCAATTAGAAAGTCTTACGGTCATAATTTCCATGGACCTTATGACGAAATCAATAAATTGCACGACAGGATCGCACGTACTTGCTCATATGTGCGGTCACATCGTCGAATAAAATTTAAATAAAATGCACGACTGGGTCGCATGAACTAGTTTTTATTCTAGATAAAGCTCGAAACAGATTGAACCAGCGACAGCACCAGCATCGTCAACGAAAAGAGCCAAAGAGGAAAGTTTCGAGCGATCAGGGACACAGTTCCTTAATAACAAAGCTTTAATATCGTCATCAAATTCCCTCTTAGGCCATTGAAGACATTTTTGCTTCGCATAAAGCAATTCTGAAGCACGAAGATATCCACGGATGCGTTCCTCTGCAGGTTGTTCTTCATTTTTTGCACGCCGCACAAAGACCGCTACAATTCGAATCGCACGATTCCAAAAAGAAGCACGTTTGCAGATTATTTCTATAGGGTCTTCTGGAGTACACGATGCATTGGCAACCACAATTTTTGTCCTACCTTCAGGCACCTCCTTCAACTCGGAGCTCTCACCAGGAATCGACCATGACTCAGAACCTCTCGAAATCCATTCAGGGCCCTTCCACCAAATTCTCAAATCCAATAGTTTTCTAGGCTCAACCCCTCGTTAGGCGCAATCCGCCGGGTTCTCTTCAGAGCGTATGTAGTTCCAAGTTGAACGGGGTAGAACGTCAATAATCTCTGAAGTTCTATTATCTACGAAGGTGTTCCACCGACGGGGAGAAGATGATAGCCAGGCTAACACAATTTGAGAGTCACAAAAGGCAAATGTTTGAACAGGCTTTTGGTCTAACGCATTCCGAACCAAATGAATCAAACGACCTAGCAGCAATGCTCCACATAGTTCAAGACGGGGTACTGTAAGCTGAACGTTAATTTCCCCGCTCTCAGAAACACTTCTAGCGTACAAAACAGCTGAATATGCCTTCTCGGATGGATCAGAAAAGCCTACCAACTCAAAACGTTTAGAATCAAAAGTACACCGTCTCAAAATCTCGACCCTTTCAAATAAGAATAATTCCTCTCGGTAGGAAATCCATTTATTGGCTACCTCAGTAAGCAGTGGATCATCCCATCCGATTTTCGTTGGATGTGCCCATACCTCCTGAAACAGCCTTTTAAACAAAATGGTGGCAGGAGCCAGAAAACCCAATGGATCAAAGATTTTTGAAATCTCTGATAACAGCAACCTCATAGTGGGCACCAACGATGAATCCTTTTCTATGGAGATTTGGTAAGTAAGAATGTCCCGATGCGGATTCCAAATTAAGCCAAGCACCTTTGTCCAATTTTTTGAGGCATCAAAATCGAGAGACTGTTGGTTCGGAACCTGTCCCCTGCAAAACTGGCTAACAGTTAGAACTCCATTTACTCAGGTCGAAGCCTTGTGTCAATCCAAATTTGCCTGAACATCTTCACGATGTCGGCACAAAATACGAATTTATGCATCCTAAACCGCAGACAAACATTTATGAGATTACGCTGAAATGGAGGTCCTGGGAAGAGCATTTCATTCAGGCTAACACTTTTACAATCTTTATAAGACCCATCAAAAACTACCCGTAGTTTGTTCGTTACCACAGCATGATGCGGCAAATAGTAAACCTTCCGAGATGAAGGTTCGATCTCATTTTCGGGAATCCTTTCCATGTGGCCTAACTCAAGATAAGTCCTCAGAAAGCGACAATATTCTGTTTGACGATTAGGCTGACGCGAAAAATGACGTTCCATGGAAAACAATCTAGACAAAGCCCCGGAGAGAGTGTTGCTGAAAACGATGTCCTTGTGGCGGAAAGGAAGTTCAACAATATATTTATTATCAGGGGCATGGGAGAATGTTTTAATGAAATTCGTGTCCGCAAAGTCACCTGTATCCAACGAACAAATTTTTTGAGTCACCTCCTCAACCTCCCAAAACGATTTCAGCAAAACGTCGACATCCTGTTCCAACCCAACACGTAAGGAGACAATTTTTTGATCTGGGATGCTACCCGTTAAAACCCACCCAAAAATGGTATTATGAGCAACTAGATTACCATTCGGATCCGTCCGACGACCATCACTCAAAATGCTCCATGCCTTATCAGAACCCAACAAAATATCGATCGCCCCCGGTGAGTTAAAGCTTGAGTCAGCCAAATTTAAATTTTTCAAAATCGCAGCACTATCGCATTCAAAATGTACAAACGGAGTATTTGAAGTTATTTGCTTTAAAATGAAGGCTTCAATGTCAATTGCATTTGAATCGAAACATGATCGCAAGGTTATATTTACTGCTCCTTGAGTAACGCCAGCTTCTAACGACGATACACCGGAAATAGGAAGTCGCGCATGACGACGACGTAACCCTAATTTTTTGACCAAGCTCTCGGTAACAAACGACGCTTGCGAACCGGTATCCAGTAGCATGCGACAAAACTGGGTGTTACCTAACGAATCAATGACCTTCACGACTACAGTAGGCAAAACTCCAGACGGACGACATTCATTTTGTGAATAGTTACTAACGATTGCAAAAGAGCTGGACGACGCGGGTGGTGCAGCATTTGGTTTTGTGTTGGCTGTTTCTCCAGGAGACGACTGATCTAAATGAACGAGAACGTGATGGCGAACACGACAATGAGGACACCGGGTCTTAGAGCGACATCTCGAGGACGAATGATTGCTACCTAAGCAATTATAGCATAGTTTTTGATCTCTAGCATAGCTACGACGCGAGGGAATAATTAATGCGAGAAATTGAGGACACTGAAGAAATGTGTTTTTTTACACATTTTGCATAGGGGGTTGGTTATTGCGAAACTTTTTATATTGTTCGAAAAGTTGCCGGAACGCGAAGAGTTTCTGCTTCCACTAGTTTTCGTTTCAATTGATTTTGATGAAAAGGCTTCTAAAGCATCACATCTTTTCTCTAAAAACTCTATAAGTTCATCAATAGTCGCAATTATTTTTATGCAACGACCAAGCTTTTCGCGTTTCTGTGTCCGTTCGACTTAACAAAAGAAAAATTAACCACGGATCTCTAGTCTCGGATTACAATGCTTTTAAACCCCAAATCACTTCATCGGCCTTGTCGGCTAAACGACGCAAATGTCCACTATCTGGGACAGTAACCGATGGCATTTTCAAAAAACTTTCGATGTAAGCGTTTATAATATATAACGGTTTGTTATAATGACGCTCTAGTTTTTCCCACGCTTGTAAATAATTATCATCAGTAATTTCGATACCGTTCAAGAGCTTGGCAGCATCTTTTTCCAGAAACGATTTTAAATAGCGCATTTTTTACGCACCCGAAAGTCTTTTCGAACAATCAATGCTACCTAGAAACAAATCCCGAAACTCGGGCCATTCACGGTAATCGCCGCTAAAGGACGGTACTTTAAATTTGGATAGCTCTAGAAGTCGAACACTCATTCAATAAAGTTTCTAAAACCATATTCGATTTATTTGCCGAAACATCTGTATTTTCACCACGCAGAGGAGGAGGGGGTGGAACAGAAGGAGAATTGTTCTTAATTGCTTTCACATAAGCACTTTTTGCATCTAAATATTTAGTTTCTGTGGTTTCGAAATCTGTTTCGGGATCCACGTATCCCTCTTCCGCAGAATATTCATAGAGTTCAGTTTGGTTTATGCAAAAAGATTTCCATACCTCTTCTAATCGTTCTAACCGCGTTTCTAAGATACTTATGTCTGCGACTGCGACATCTAAAATGAACGAATGTGCTCGCGTTATAGCACCCTTCAAATGTCCTCGTGACTGCTTTAATACAATCATTATAGTAGGGTCAAACACGTGGGTGTAAAATTAAATTTCAATTAGTTTTCACCTCAAAAGCGACACAATTTAAGTTGTTTTTTTTCCAAAATCAGTTCAAAAACACAACACATCCCTCAAAAAACAACACAGCCTAGCTCAGCACCTCGTTCAAGAAATAAAAAAAAAATAAAAAACAGCAGCAGCAGCATATATATATATATATATATATATTCGATACAGATTACCTCTACCCAACGTGTATCTCACAAAGTTAGGTAGTTTGCTTAGGTCCAAAGTATTCTTGAAATATGTAGCAACCACCAAAAATTGCACCAAGGTGTACTATAAGCAGCTAGGTATAGGAAGTAGCTTGTGTCCAAAGGTTTCCTTTTCCAAATACATGTATCGACCACCAAAATTATTCAAATTAATTTGTTCATTTTAATTAAATTTTAATCAAAATTTAAATCCGAATCGAAGGACCAACTTTGTTCAAGAACAATAGCAAAATAAATTAATTAAAAAACGATCTTTTTGCACGTTATAATAATCATTAATTTTATTACTAGTATGTACTATGGATTCTGTATTCTATTGTAATGATCAAGACAAGAGGTATTAACTTGACGATGTGTTCAGCTTGGTGGTCGATCAGCAAAAAAAACAAATAAAATTCGACACAAGATAACATTCATTTGCATATTACAAGAAATACATTGCAGGATTACAAAAAATACAACAATTAGGCTCCGGTAAAGTGGATTAACTTTAAGAAAAACAAGATCATAAAACTATAGGGTATTGTATAATGAAAATAATGACATGACGATATTAAATTAAAATAATTAACAAGGCAAAACAAAACAAGATAGCTATTTCTGAACATTTGGTTTTGGGCATGGTGTTTGTTTAAACATGAACATACACTTATCTATAAATAACCCAATGTGTATGTGAAATAAAGATAAGAAAGATCAACCTCAGCATACACTGACGCTTATATATAGATAACTAAAAGTTACATTTAATAAACAACACAATTTGTACGAATAGAGATAAGATAAGACAGTAAGAATAGAGATAAGATAAGACATGTAAATTGTATTTAAGGAAGATAAATAAATTTAGTACTCAACCGACTTACAACCAAGAGTTTACTCTACATTGGTCCTTCGAGTATATTTCAAATAATTTCCCCCACCAGTGGTAAGAGATTTTTAAAAAATAATACGAACCAGTATCATATAAGCGTTGACAGAGCTACAAATACTGACAGAAAAAAAAATTAAAAGTCACATGTAGTGAAAAAGTTTTATCAGAGCTACAATACTGATAAGTGAAAATTAGCGTTGTCAGAGCTAAAATACCGACAGAAAAAAAATCACATACAGTGAAATAGCGTTACCAGAGCTACAATACTGATAAGTGAAAAAGCGTTGTCAGAGCATAAATACTGACAAGTGAAACAGATAAACGTAGTAAAAATAAATAAAACTGTTGTATATTTGAATTGTTCTATAATCAGCCCTAAGTCTATACCCTATACATTTCTAATATATATATCTAATTATCATTAGTACTCATTTTATCATACATAATAGGCATTTATTTAAGCTTGTCTATAAATAGAATGTAATGTGATTTTTTCTCGTTTACAATCGAGATTTAACACATATTTGCACACACACTACAGTAAAGTTGACATTTCTCGAACGTCAAAGTTGAAGTTTTGTTCTCTCCTCTCTCTTCTGGACCCTCTGTGCCTTCAACTTCTGTTGCACCTTCCAAACCAATACAATTACAAAAACAGATCAATCTGTTTCAATTTCGTTTGGGCAGGAAAAATCCGAAATCTGAGATCAAAATCCGTCTTTACCAAAAGAAAATCACATAAGTTTATGAATTCGCGATCTTGCACACTGACCGATGACCAATAAAGTTGTTACCCATTAAACGGTGCGTTTAACATTGGCGACGAGGATTTTTTTTATAAGAAGTAACCCAAGTCTATAAATTGTTATTTTTATATAAATTATAATGTCTCGTTTGGCGGGTCATATTGAACCGTTTGTTACGGGGGGCAATTTCAAGGCATACGAAGATCGATTGAAGCAATTCTTCAAGATCAATGACATCCAAGAAGAGGCTGAAACTGCGCTTTTTATCACAGTAGTGGGCGCAGATATATACGAAATCTTGATGTCGTTGACTATTCCAAAATTGCCGAGTGAAAAGAAGTTCAAGGATTTGATTGTACTTCTACGAAATCATTTTGCTCCAGAAGAAAGTAAGAGGGCCGAGAGGTATAAATTTAATAAAATACAGCAAGAAGATGGGGAACCGCTCTGTGAGTTTATTGTGCGGTTAAAGGCAGCAGCACAGACATGCCATTTTGGTGATTTTGTGGATCACGTGATGAAAGTTGAAGTAAAGGTTGGAGACAAAAAAGCCAAATCAGGTGGTGGCATGGATCCAAGGGCTGGATTATACAAGACGCAAATATTGGAGGAAGCTTTGACTGATCGCTTTATAATGGGTGTAAAAAGTGAAAAAATACAAGAAGTTTTATTAGGAGATGATTCTTTGACGTTTGAAAAGTGTTGCGCTAGGGCACTAAATATGGAGTCATCACAAAAAGCTTCCAGATCGATTCAACCTGCGTTCCAAAATGCAACTTACAGTGGAACCAAAGAGTCTATTGTGAGAAATCGTGATTTTAAAGTTCATCAAGGTGATAAAAAGCAGGGGTCAGCCAGTGCTCCGAAAAGTGATCATGCGAAGAAAAGAGAATGTGGTAAATGTGGTCGTTCAGACCACGTGAATGCAAAGTGTCCTGTTAAGAATTGGCAGTGCTTCGCGAGTAATAATAAAAGGCACGACTGGGTCGCACGTACTTGCTCTTATGTGCTAATCCTTTTTAAGTGCAGGCGTCTTTTTGACAAAGATTTTATTTTAATATTTTTTGTATGACGTGCAACTTCCTAAGAATCGTTTTGGGGTGAAGCTCGAACGAACATGCGTCACGACAAAGGGATAAACACATAAATATATAGGATTGTTAGCTTTTGCAGTTTTTTAGTGTAGTATTATCTTTCCACTTGCTGCTTACTGTTTATAATATAATTTGCTAATAGAAAGATACAAAGGACTTTTTTCAGTTAAATTTTCATTTTGGTATGGAAAAAATTGAACAACTGGCATAAAGATTCGTCGGAATCAGCAGTATGGCAATAATGCTAGGTAAAGGGACCTTTATACGTCCCAATATGGAACCAATGGAATTTATAAAGGATTTAGGTACCTATAATAAGGTTGGAAGGAAGGTAGGTACTAAAATTAAGATACGTGTTCCAACTACTGTTAAGCCAGTAGGTATAGAGACAATATTAAAAGTTAACACAGTGGTTTTGTTTATTTATAGGAAGGTGTAAACTTTTGTTTTCTCGATTGAAATTTTTGCATTCAGTAGTAATCGAATAGTTTTTTTTATTTGTTAGTTGTTTTTGTTTGTTTATCAAAGGCTTCCTTATTTATTCTGTGCTTTTATGATGATGAAAAATACTTTAAAATACGTAAGTATGTATGTAATGTAGGTTGTCACTTTCTTTTATTTGACTAATGGCTTGGCTAGGGCTTAGCCGAGCAATATGAAATAAAATGTTGGGGAAAAAAATTTATGAATTCAAAAAAACACTACTCATAACGTTTTTTGGAAAAAATGTTGTAAGCCATCTTATTTCTTTTGCTGTTTTCTATTTTATGAATTTTTCATTTCAAAATCGTTCGACCAGTTTTTTCAAAAATGTTGTTTTTTGAAAAACTTTTCGAAAACATATTAAAAATTTCTTTGAGTACGTCAATTTAAAGAAATCTATAGTTTATACTAGGAGAAAAAATTAAAAAAAAATCTATAGATCCGTTTTCAAAATATTCAAAAAACAAAATATTTTTTTAAAAAAATTATTAAAATTAAAAAAAAAATGTTTTTGAAAATTTTGATAAGCAATATTATTTAAATCATAAAACACTACATATTTTGAAAATTTCATCAAAATCCGTCAATTAGTTAACGAGAAAGTCTGATTTTAAAAAACCGGTCATATGGGAGGTACCGTTATAAAACTTTTTCTGAAAAATCCATTAAAATTAAAAGATAGATTTTGCACAGAAAACATCATTCTGAAAGTTTAATCAAAATCGTAGGAGCCGTTTTCGAGAAAAATAAGTTTTTTAATAAAAGTTATATGGCAGGTACCGTTAGTTTTGGAGCTAGAATGCCAATTCCAAAAACTGTCGGGTAGAGCACTCTAAAAATACTAAATACCAAGTTTGAATCAAATCGGCCCAACCGTTTAGGCTGTAGATATCGATACGGACAGACAGACAGACAGACAGACAGACAGACGGACGGAATTTCCGGACCCACTTTTTTTGACTTCTCTATCATCGTAATATCATGTTTGATTGTTAGAATTTTTTTTTTTTTTACGAATGCATAACTTGCCTTATAGTCCCTATAATCGCAAGTAAAAAAGGGGCACTTGGCAGTGAAGTGTCGTTTTTATAAGGCCAACATGAATCAAGTTGGTGGCGCAAGCAGCGAACACCGTTCCCAGCAAATAAAGGTGGTAGTCAATGGTGTGGAGTTATTGATGGAGGTGGATACGGGAGCAGCGGCAACGATTATCAACGAGGAGGTGTATTTAGATAAGTTAAAAGATTATTGTTTAACAAAAACAAATTCTAATTTAGTCTCGGTCACAGGTTCAAGGTTAAGAGAGCTTGGAACTATATTCGTTGAGGTTAGTTCTGACAGTCACATGGTGAAGTTACCCCTAGTGGTGGTTCTAGAAGAGATGCCTAGAAAAGGTTTGATTGGACGCACATGGATTGACAAATTGTTTCCAAATTGGAGGAGCGCGTTGCAAGACAAAGTCATCTGAAAAGTAAGTACCCAGGCAGAACTTTTAACTCGTATTAAGTCAGATTTTCCAACCATAACAGTTCATGAGTTAAATCATCCGATTGTGGGCTATGAAGCCGACATAGTTCTGAAACCTATTCAGACTCCTATTTTTCACGCGCCATACCGGGCACCATATAAGTTACGCGATAAAGTAGAATCGGAATTGGAAAGATTAGTTAAAGAGGACATATTAATCCCGGTGGAATTTAGTAAGTGGGTTAGTCCGATAGTTATCGTACCCAAAAGTGATGGTAGTATTCGCATATGCGTTGATTGTAAGGTCACGCTCAATAAATGTATAGAAACGCAATACTATCCGTTTCCATTAGCTGATGATATTTTTGCAGTGCTCGCAGGTTGTACACATTTTGCAGTAATTGATTTAACAGGTGCTTATCAGCAACTTCGAGTATCTGAAAAGTCACAAGAACTTTTTGTTTTGAATACGCTCCGCGGTCTTTATAAGTGTACTCGTTTAATTTACGGGGTTAAATGTGCGCCTGCAATATTCCAGTCAGTAATGGATCGCATTCTCAAGGGATTCCGTAAAGTTTTTTGTTATTTAGACGACATTCTTATAGGAGGATCTTATCCTGAAGAATGTGAAGAGATGTTGTTCGAAGTTTTAAAGCGTTTGAACAAGGTTCCTTATGATTGGACAGATGAATGTCAATCATCGTTCGAAAAATGTAAGAAACTGGTATTAGAAAACAAGATTTTAGAACTGTATGATCCGAAGAAGTCTATTGTTGTGATTGCAGATGCTAGTCCCTATGGGGTTGGAGGTATTATGTGCCATATAGTTGACGGTATGGAAAAACCAGTTTATTTTGTATCATGCACTTTATCTCCGTCGGAACAAAATTACTCACAGCTTCATAGGGAAGCTTTAGCAATCATTTTTGCTGTTAAAAAATTTCATACATTTATTTACGGCCAGAAATTTCAAATATGGTCGGATCATCAAGCCCTCAAGGAAATATTTCATCCTCATAAAGGAAACTCGGCAGTCGCATCGGCACAACTTTATCGTTGGGCGATTATTTTGTCACAATATAATTACACGATTTCGTATAGAAAAGGCTCCAAAATGTCAAATGTAGATTGCCTTTCACGTTTGCCGCTTAAAGGAAATTCTGAAATAGAGGAAGCAAATATTTTTTTATTTTAGTTCAGAAGAAAGTTTAATAGATACGAATTTAGTTCGCACGTTTACGGAAAAAGATGAACTTTTGAAAAAAGTTTATAAATATTTACAGTTTGGGTGGCCAAGTTCTCAAAATACACCACCAGATAGTATAGCAGCGTATGCTAAAAAACGTAATTCTTTAGCAATTGAAAATGGGTGTGTATTTTATGCTCATAGAACAGTCATACCACAAGAGTTGCAAGAATCAGTTCTGAATTTATTGCATAAAAACCACACAGGAATTATACGCATAAAAATGTTGGCAAGGTCTTTTGTATGGTGTCCTACTTTAGATGCCCGTATTAAAGAGTTTGTTAAGAGCTGTTCGGTATGTGAACAGACGCAAAACATACCGAAAGAAGTGGTTTACACCAAGTGGGTTGATGCGGGGTATCCTTTCGATACATCTAGATTTTGTTCACTTTAGCGGGAAAACGTTTCCCATAGTAATGGATGCGTTTTCAAAGTACAGTGAGATAAATCTAATGCCAAACACAACGGTTACGAATTTAATAGATGTGCTCACAAAATTATTTTTAGTATTCACCTTACCAAGTAATATAGTTTCGGATAATGGTCCGCCGTTTAATTCGTTTGTCTTTAAAAGATTTTGTAGTTATAAGGGAATAAATCTTATGAAGTCGGCTCCATACCACCCACAATCGAACGGTTTATCTGAACGAGGGGTTCAGACCGTGAAATCAGTGTTAAAAAAGTTCTGCCTGGAGCTAAAGAACGAGTCTTCATTAATAAGCAAAGTAAATGAATTTTTGTTAAATTATCGAAACACTCCTACTACAGTGACTGGTAGAACGCCTTCCGAAATCATATTTAGTTATAAGCCTAAGACATTATTGAATTGTTTAAATGATAAAAGTAATAAGAATTGTATGGTATCTAATGATTTAAATTCAAGTAAAGAAATAGTTAAACCAAATGAAAATGTTAAAAAAGTAATTGACTCGAATTTGAAAAAAAATAATGTTTTTGAAATTGGGGAGGAAGTCCTCTACAGAAATCATTTTGTACATATGGTTAAATGGATACCAGCCAAAATTTTAAACATAGTTAGTAAGAAAACTTTCATCATTATTGTTAATAGTTATGAAAAATTTGTACATAAAAACCAAATTAAAAAGAAATATTTAAGAAATAAATCATACGTAGCCGATATTAAACCTGAAGAATTTGAAGAATTTTAAGAATTTAAAGAAACCGAAACTGAAAATGTTAAGAAAAATAATGAAATTAAAAAGAAAGTAAAAAAGCCAAAATTGCAATTAACAGATAATGTAGAAACCAGGTCTTCTAGAATTAAAAAAATATTCAAAAAAATTAAATATTATTAAAAAATTGTATTATGGAGATAATATTAAAAAAGGGGAAGATGTTGTATATTTGAATTGTTCTATAATCACCCCTAAGTCTGTACCCTATACATTTCTAATATATATATCTAATTATCATTAGTACTCATTTTATCATATGTAATAGGCATTTACTTAAGCTAGTCTATAAATAGAATTTAAGTTTATGAATTCGCGCTCTTGCACACTGACCGACGACCAATAAA
This sequence comes from Platycheirus rosarum, assembly GCA_963971375.1. NCBI lineage: Eukaryota > Metazoa > Arthropoda > Insecta > Diptera > Syrphidae > Platycheirus > Platycheirus rosarum. The sequence goes on along the minus strand of OZ020508.1, from coordinate 91,940,069 downwards.
GTTGCTACCCATTAAACGGTGCGTTTTAATTTAACAAAAACCAAATTCAACAATGACATCAGACCATTTAAAAATAATTGAAAAACAGGTTGAAATATTAAAACACCTTGAAAAATTATTAAAAGAAGGAGAAAGGGTAACAGCACGGAGCAAAAGTCAAGAAATTCTTGTCTATGCTGAAAACAATCTTCAAGCATTCAAAGTAAATAACAAACTTCTTCAAAAGCTTGGTATTATTGATGTTCCCTATTTTACGGAACAATGGATGAAAGGAGCAAAGAACTATCTGCAGAAAATTCAAAATTTGCTGAAAAACAAAGATCTGGCCAGTGTACATGTACAACAAGTCATAAACGAAGCAGCGTTATCCAGCAAATTAGCAGAATTAAAAACTGTTAGTCAACAGCTAGCTAATGGACTAGACTTGAATCAGAAACAAATGAATGAGATGATGATGAAAACGATAGCAAATCACGAAACTCATATAGATGCACCGAAAATACATACAATAATGGAGAGCCTTAAGAAAACAATAGACGATGCAAAATTAGAGGCCATTTACTATCCTCATAACAAAACTATATGGATTGGAAAAATGAAACGATGGAATGAACGAATGCAAGTTGAACTGTCTAAGATGAATCCAATACAAGAAGACATTCAGAGAAGAGAATTACATAATCGAGTTGGAAGACTTGACAAATTGGAAGAAAAACATAAGGTCATAGAATCTGATTCATATGCAAATGTATCAACAAAATGTCCTAAAATTGAACTGCCTAGATTCAATGGAAAAATAGAAGTGTGGAAGATATTCTCCGACCTGTTCATAGATTTGGTTCACAATAACAATGATGTGCCAGATTCTGTGAAATTGGATCACTTGCGATCATGCATTGTCGGCGAACTTCAATTGCTAGCCTCATACAAGGATATTCTGCCAATTATAAAGAAGCATAGAAGACTCTCGTCAGAAGATACGAAAATAAAAGAATCAATTTCTCCACACAATTAAATTACTTGCTGGACATGCCAATGATGAAAGGTACATCACCTTCCAATTTTAAAAAAAACTTCACCATGCAGCAAATTAATGCATTTACATCATCAAAACAACAATAGGCAAAGAAACGAATGAAAACGATGAAATATTTGCTCACCTGCTCCTTCGAAAATTTACGTCAAAAAACCAAACCAAATACAAAAACTGGAGGACGTTATGGACTTTCTTGAGCAGTTATTTCAAACCCTTGAGTCTTAACAACAAACAATGACTCGAAGAAAAGAGAGCAAAAAACAAAGTGGAAACTTCCAACCAGACAAAAAGGAGTAGAAGTGTGAATTCTGTAAGCATCATCGAATTTATTATTGTGAGCAATTCTTAAGCACCGAGATAGCCAATCGATTAGCATATATACGCAATAAGCAAATATGCAGCATATGTCTTAAACACAGTGCAGAAACCAAATGCTTCTCTCAAACAAAATGTAAGAAGTGCAATAAATCGCATAACACTCTACTACACAACGACAACTACCAAACAAAGAAAAGGGTTGAGGGAAATCAACACAAAATATGGAATCCCTCAGACAACAACAATAAAAAAGACAAGTCATTATCTTCTTTTATGGTAAAGAAGATAGAAAGTCCAATGGTGATATTAGCTACAGCACAGATATCAGCCAAATCGTCAAATGGTGAAACATGTCTATTACGGGCATTGATTGATCAGGTTCTCAAATATCACTGATATCTGAGGAAGCAGTGCAGATCTTCCCCTTGCCAAGGAAAAGAATAAGCACAGAATTAACTGGACTCTCAGATGCAGCAGTGGGTACATCAAAATCAAGAGTGTACTTAGCCCGAACTGTGCTAGCGTGACTATACGGTTACATGGAACAGACTTTTGAAAAAATTGAATTTCAAAAAATTCAAACCGTTAAAAACGATCAAAGTAGGCTGTATTTGCCTCTTGATACATTGTATACTTTATTATACTTCATTTCATGTAGTTGCGTGAAATATTTCATCAGAGTAACGCTTTTGAATATACGATTTTTTTTCTTCTAACGAAAACGTGTACTATGGCGAACAAGCAAAAGTAAGTTGTTAATTTTTTTTATTTATTTTAAAAGCTAAAATTATCAGACATACATCAAAAGGACGCTTACAAGTTCTGGTTTTTTAATATTATTATGTCTTTTGGAAAAAAATATTTGTTATATAATATGTTTTCGCGGTTTTTGTGAAGGTGTGACCGTATGGTCACGCTGGTACTGCCAGGCTACGTGTCGTCCTTCTAAACAATGTGACTGTACGGTTACGTTAGAACTTTAAGAGTTTATTTTTTTAAGTTTTTTTTTGTGTTTATGGGTTTTTTCTTAGAAAATTATCGCTCAAGGATGCAATGGACTATGTTGAGCAGATGATTGATGATGAAGACAATAACTTCAATGACATGATCGATGATATTTTTATTGAACCACCTGATGAAGAAGGTAATATAAGTGGCGAAGATGATGCTCCTGAAAATAAAGCTGGTACAATCGATGATCTCAACGGAAACCAATTGAAAGCCGGTTGTGAACTTATTCTGAAAGATGGGCAGCATATCGACTCTTTTTCTCTTGAAGGGCAATCTGTTTTGATTCAAGAAATTGAGGATGTTCTTGCTGATGTTTTGAAAGAATCGGAGCCAAATCAATCTTCTGATCAACTAGCTCAAGCCTTAGAGCAGCAGGAACTGGACGCGTCGAGTTCAATCCAAGAAGAAAGATTACATGTTGTTGAACCGATCTCAACACGACTAAGGAAAATTACTCCCGTTCCCTCAGAAGTTTTCTTACCCGCATCGAACAAGGCAACAAAATTTACATGGGTAAAGGATAACTCAAGTTCTGGGATCCCCTTGTTCCCCGAGTTGAATTTTGATGACTGCAGGGATTTGCAGCCACATCACCTCTTTTCTTTGATGATGCATTATTGGAACATATCAGTGATGGTTCAGCAAGATATGCGATAAACAAAGATGGCAAAGCAGTTCAGAAATTTTCAATTCGAGAAATGCGAACATTCCTTGGCATTCTTATGGTGACTGGATACAACTCTATTCGAAGTTATAAAGGATACTGCAGTTGTTCAGATGATCTCCGTAACGATTTAATTTGCAAGTCAATGCGCCGAGGAAGATTTGAAGAAATTCTTCGTTGCCTTCATTTCGAGCCCAACCTAGCAGCACCGGAAACAAGGGCAAGCTTTGGAAGTTACGGCCTATAACAGACCATCTAAAGGCAAACATGCTAACAAATTTCCATGGATGGATGGATGCAAACAATTTATAGAAGGTAAGCCAATAAGATTTGGTTATAAGGTGTGCTCGCTGTGCACTCCGTCTGGGTACATGGTAAATTTTGAGATTTACCAACGAAAAAATCCCCGTTCTAACAGCAGGTATGAATAACGCTTTGATAAATGCTCGGCAACACTCATTTCAATGATAGACGACTTTCCCGAAAATATCAGAGGTCTGCCGTTTTCGTTCTATTTCGACAACTTGTTTACGGGCTTTCCATTCCCCGCTTACCTAAAGGCAAGAGATAAAAACGCGACAGGAACAATTAGAGATGGTCGAATCCCATCAAGTTGTCCTATCGAACATAAAAACAAGCTAAAAAAGATGTCTCGTGGATCATATAAATCGATAACAATGAAAGAAACTGCCATAAGGCTAATAAAATGGGTTGATAACTCTATTGTTTGCATAGCTTCTACGTGTTATGGTGCTTTGCCAACTTCTTCAGCATCACGCTATTCGAGAGAAGCTGGAAGAAAATAAGTATTGTTCATGTTCCATAACGGAATATAATAAATATATGTGCGGGGTTGATTGTCTGGATCAAAATGTGAATAACCATAGAATCTCTTACCGTGGAAAAAATGCTGGAGCTCGATATTTACATGGTTTATAGATGTTACAGTAAATAATGCCTGGCAATTGCAACGAGGAACAAAGCCTTTATCACAGTTGGAGTTCAAGAGGTCCATAGCAGTTTACTACTGTTCACACTATGGTGAACTTCCGATCCGAACTGGTCCCAAGAGAAATCGACGTGAAGATAATATGATGCAAAATATTCGCTTTGACAGGACCAACCATTTTGTGAGTCCACTTGCAAAAAGAAGACGCTGCGCAGGAGATAACTGCAAAAGTGTTATAAGCACCTGTTGTATAAAATGTAATGTTGGCCTTTGTGTAAAATGTTTCCAACAATATCACACTCCATCATAATTTTTGTATAAATATAAAATAAAACCACCATTTTGTGTATAAATAATTAGTTTTGTTTCATGTTATTCTAAAAAAATTAAATTTTTCAAGACATTTTATACGGACCCTATTGGTGCTTGCGTGACCATATGGTTACACTACATAAATGGCCTTACCTGGGTTAACGGTACATGTTACAAACTAAAATTACACTTTATCTATGCTAAGGAAAGCCTAATGCATAATCCCTGCAAGTTTCATTGAAAAATTTGCAAAAAAATAATTACAGCACAGTTCGGGTTAGAGATAAGACCATTTATTAGCAACAACAAAATGCAAGCAGAGTTTTTGGTTTTACCCACCCTCATAAAACCACTACCTGACGAATCATTTGAATTTAATAAAAATGAGTGGGAAAACTATACTCTGGCAGACCCAAACCTAAATACAAAAGATCGTATTGACGTTATCATCGGCAGTGACTTGTATCCAAAGTTAATTGAAGAAGGAGTTAGGAAGCACAATGGCATCGTGGGACAGAATACGATTTATGGGTGGATAGTTTCCGGCTCACTGCACGAGAAACGCCAATGTGGCAAAATCATGTCAGCAGTTATTTCACCGATGGAGAAATTCTGGGAGATAGAAGAAATAGAAAAAGATAATGAAATATCAGAAAATGACATCTACATGGAAGCATTTGCAGAAACAACAACAAGAGATACAAATGGCAGACATGTAGTTAAGTTGCCACTAAGACCAGATATAGAGTTTGGAGAATCTCGAAAACAAGCATTAGCTAGATTTGTACAGCTTGAAAAAAAATTTGTAACAAAACAAAAACCGACTACATACAGTTTATGCGAGAATACGAAAACCTGGGCCACATGGTCAAGGTAGACAAACAACACGAAAATATTGGCAAATACTAACTACCGCACCATGCATTTGTGAAAGATACAAGTCTAACAACAAAAACTAGAATTGTATTCGATGCATCAGCGAAGACATCTAACGGATAAAGCCTTAACGACGCAATGATGATTGGGCCTAGACTACAAAACAATATCTTTGACATCATCATCCAATGGAAGCAATGGAAATAATATCGTTACGGCAAACATCGAAAAAATGTACAGACAGATCAACTTAGCTGAAGAACATCAAGAGTATCATCGAATATTTTGGAGAGAACAACCAAGAGACAACATAAGAGAATATAAACTGACAAGAGCTACGTATGGAACAGCAGCAGCCCCATTCTTAGCAGTCCGAACATTGCAAGAAGTCGCAAGCAAACCAATGCAAAGAAAAAGACAACAGAATAAAAGAAATAATAAGGGATGACTTTTACGTTGACGACTTAATGACAGGCGCCAACAACGAAGACGAATGCAAATACATAGTAAGAGCAGTAAGTGAAAAACTTTCAAATGCTGGCTTTCAATTACGAAAATGGTCTTCAAACAATCAACATTTGCTGACTGGCATAATTTCGAGTGATGAGCACAAAATAATTGACATCAAAGAAGGTAACACCATTAGGACTTCATTGGGAACCAGATCAAGACGAGTTCCGATTTGTAATAGATTCATCAAATATAAGCATTTCAACAACCAAAAAGGCGTGTTATCAAATATTGCAAAAATATTCGATCCTATTGGATTTGCTCCAGTCACGATAAGAGCGAAAATATTCATACAAAGATTATGGCAATCAAACTAATACTGGGATGATGAACTTGATGAAATCATGAAGGCAGAATGGATGACCTTTCAACAAAGTTTACAAGAAATCAAAGCAGATAAAATCCTACGATGGATATTTAATGACGAAGCAGGTCCAATAGAAATACATGGATTTGCGGATGCTTCAGAAAAAGCATATGAAGCTGTCATATACTTAAAACAAATATGACAATTCAAATATTAACAGCCAAAACCAAGGTGGATCCCATCAAAAACAAAAAAACTCTTCCCAAAAAAACATTCTGTATCGATTTTAATCGAACGATTATCGAACATCAACAAAATTGAGAAAGGTGTTGCATTCGTGCTTCGGTTTATTCAGTTAGTTCGACACAAACAAATAACGCCAGGATCAATAATTGTATCCGCACTGACGCAGGCGAGAATTTTGATCATCAAACAACAGCAAAAAATTTAACTTTCCACTGAAATACAAAAAATTCAAAACAAAAAGGACATTCCTTTGAACAGCAAAATAATTGAAATGAAACCTTATCAAGATGACGAAGGAATCTTAAGAGTGGGTGGAAGGCGTAAGTACGCAAACTTGCCCCTGAACCAGAAACAAACAATAATACTGGATAAATGTAAACTATCCAGTTTAATCATTAAAGAAGCACACGCAGCTACACTACATGGTGGAAATTCGGTGATGGAAGCCTATATTAAAAGAAGATACTACATAATTGATACCAAAAAACTAAAAAGAAGATGTTGTCGTAGTTGTCCGCTTTGTATTCGGTACAACAGTAGCGGTGCGAACCAAATAATGGGAGACCTACCAAAGCAAAGAACAACAATTTCTTCACCATTTCAACATGTTGGGGTCGACTATGCTCGACTAATATTAATGCGAACATCAAGGGGTCGAGGACAGAAAGCGTACAAGGGCTACATTGTCGTTTTTGTATGCATGGCTACTAAGGCCAAGACGTGGCAAAAGTGCTCACATATATTCAGACAATGGGTCTAATTTCATTGGAGCGAATCGATGTTTGGATCAGGAATTCAAGAACGCCATTAAAAACAACGCGTCACTCGCTTCAAGGTTTGCTGAAGAGAAGGTGGAATGGCATTTCATCCCACCTGCAAGTCCTCACTTTGGAGGGCTTTGGGAAGCAGCCGTCAAATCAGTGAAACACCATTTGAAACGAATAATGGAAGAATCTAAGTTAACATTTGAACAAATGACAACATTGCTATGTCAGATAGAAGCAATATTAAACTCACGTCCCTTGTGTGCGATGGGTTATCACCACATTTTTTGGTGGGACGTCCGTTATTGGATTCTTTTGAATCAGGAGAACTTGAAAAAATTGGGTCCTTGGATCGTTGGAAACTGGTACAAAAATTAAAACGAGACTTTTTGAAAATGTCTCTTCAAAAACGTACCAAGTGGAAATCTGAAAAGAAAAACCTAGAGGAAGGTGCAATCGTAATTATAAAAAACGAAAATACCCAACCGTCGAGGTGGCCATGGGACGCATTGTTGAAAACCATAAAGGGTCAGACGGCAATTTGCGAGTAGTAACACTCAAATCAAACGACGGACTCTACAAAAGACCAATACATAAATTATGTCCCATCGAGATATCTGAAGAAGAATCGGATAGTAGCATTTCACAGCAAACATGCCAGCTTACCAGTTTAAAAGACAAAATGAATCAAAAAACACACAAATTAATGGAATCAAATGGTGGATGTTGATGTTATTGGTATTAATTGCATTTGGACGAGCAAAGAGTTCAACAACCAATATGAGCACAACACCAGAGATGACAATTGAAGACTTAGACGAAAATGTGGGAATCTACTTAGACCCAACCGGAAAAATGGATGTCTGGCATCAAAAAGAAGAGTTGTAGTTTACTAAGACTTAGGTTCATATATTGAAGAAACCAATAATATTTCAAGCTACATAACTAAACTACAAGACAAGTGTTCCAAAATGTTCTACTTCAGCAAGCAGTGCAATTTAATAACATCAAACTTAAAGAGAAGATATAAAGTACTGGCTGAAAATAACAAATTATTAATAATAACCAACAGGGTAAAAAGAGCTCCATTTGAATTTGTTGGTTCACTCTACCACATATTATTTGACATCATGGACAGTGATAATAGAGCATCCTTAGAAGAAAACATGAAAAATCTTTTGGACAGCCAACATGAACTGGATGGCTTAAACAAGAGGCAAACATCACTGATAAATGGTACAGTAAATGTCTTAAGGAAAACGACAGAAGAAGTAAACGAACAATTTATAAAAATAAATGGTCAAATTAATGAAATCAGCAATATGACACTTCAAGCTCATAATGCATACAAAGCTGGAATTGCATTGCATTGCAACTTGATGCAATGTTAAGAGAAGGTAATGATGTGCAAATGGCAGTTATAAGCATCCTCATTGATGTAAATAATCACCATATGAATCCGTTGTTATTAAAACCGTCCCAACTAAAAAACGAGATACACAAGATTAGGACTGAAATTAGAAGCATCGGACGTTTTTCGGATAATTGACCTGCCAATACGTCAGGGAGAGATTATTGTGACACCAAAAATATACATTGAAATACTTCTTTTCAAGTTCCAATTAGACGCATACAATCTAATGAGTCAGGCACAACTAAATCTCTGTCTACGAAACGAGGAAACCCACTATATTTGCCATGGTAATTGGCCATGGAAAACTGCAGCTGATGGATTATGTGAGATATCACCGATAAAGAAATCAAAAACAACAAGCTGTCATTTTGAACAAGTAAGTCAGCAAGACAAATGGATTCAGTTAAATAAACCAAATACTTGGTTGTTTAAGCAATTTACGGAAACGGCTATTCATGTAAGCTGTGGACCATCTGAGCATAAATTGGTTAAGCTTAAAGCACAAGGGCTTGTAACATTAAGGCCACAATGCACTGTTAGATACAACGGAGGTTTCCTTATATCACCGCAACAAGTCAAATCTGAAACGATCAACCATTTCGAGGAACAGATGATATGGACGAAGGCATTGGACGAAGTTGGAGAGGAAAGAATTGAACCTATACAAGCAACTATAATAAACAACAAAAATGAACTACTTAAAATTCAACGGGACTTGGAGGTTCAAGGAAGAAAACATTCACTTTAAGGACTTGGACTTTCACCACATAAGCGGTCACAGCGGATTAATATTAAGTTGCATCTTGGTTATTATTTTAGTAGTTTACATAATACGGGGCTTAATATTCAGAAAAAGAATTTTAACACTTTCTGTTGGCCCGCAGAATGTTCAAACATGAACATACACTTATCTATAAATAACCCAATGTGTATGTGAAATAAAGATAAGAAAGATCAACCTCAGAATACACTGACGGTTATATATAGATAAGTAAAAGTTACATTTAATAAACAACACAATATGTACGAATAGAGGTAAGATAAGACATTAGGTTTGTTCGATGTTCCCCGCCCCAGTGCGGTGGAATGTCAGTGCATTTCGTTTAGCTGTCAAAAAACTGTGTTTCTGCTCGGGGTTTGATTTAACATCGAACAGCTCAGTGCAACAGTTTTAGTTTTTTGACATTTTATTTATGTATTAATTTTCTTTACAAAGTCTACAGTTTTTCCATTTCCATCAGATAGAGTATATCTCGGCATTTTATCTAAAATCACAAAAATTACTTAATAATTGCAAAATAACCTACAAAATATCTTATATTTATCAGATATTGCACTCCAAATTTTTAAAATAAAATTTGTTTTAAACTTCTACCACCAAGCACCAACAGCTGCTTTGAATTTTGACAGCACTGATTTCTTACACCGACCAAAAACCTGGGGCGTGAGAGTGTGCACTCAGTGCGTGCTCGGGGTTGACATCGAACACAGTGCAAAAACACTGGGGCGAAAAAAGTGTCACATAAAACACCACAGTGCGAATCCAGTGTACACCAGTGCGCCCCAGGGCAGACATCGAACAAAGCTATTAAGAATAGAGATAAGATAAGACAGGTAAATTGTATTTAAGGAAGATAAATACTTAAATAAATTTAGTATTCAACCGACTTACAACCGAGAGTTTACTCTACAGTGTTTTTCGAGAATTTTCACCCGCAGCACTTCAGGTTTGACAGCAATTCTTCGTGTATATCATCACCCATACACTTACGCTGTGAAACTGCGTCGCAAAATTCCATCAAATTCTTTCGCAGATCGTCACCTTCCTGCATTTTATAAGTTGCCATACGTTTGAGCAACATCGCCTTTTTGACTGGTCCCGTGGAAGCGAATTCGGATTTCAATCGCTTAGACACTTTTCGGGGTGTCCAGTCCTTTCACAAGCCGCTGTAGACTCAGATCAATGGCGATGATCAGAAAATTATAAACAACGTAGAAGGCTGACAGATACTGTCGTTGAAATTCAAAATTAATAGAAACAGTACTGCCAATATAAAAGTGTTACCAAATTGCGCTGGTTGATTTAAGGTCTCAACATAAACTATTGCAATTCTACTGAAAGATCTTCTTTTGAATTGTAGAAGCGGTAACGAAGGAAAAATTCGCTTATGCAAATAATTTTGCCAGTTTTTACTTGCGATTATAGGCACATACTATAATGCAGGTTATGCATTCGTGAAGATTAAAAAAATCGAGATATCAAACATGAAATTACGATGATAGAGAAACATGTTTGAGTTATGGTCAAAACAGATGTGCAGATAATTTCGTGCAGGAAAATAAAATTACACAGGTTCTTATGGGGATGTAAGCCCAAAATTCTGCAGGGTTGCAGAATCTGCACGATGTCTTTATTTCTAAATTTCATGCCTAGTTTTATTGCTGCCACAACAATATACGAAAAAAAATTAAATAAAAGCTATCTGGCATTACTGATATATAACACACTTGTTATTCAGCGTTACCGCTGTGAAACTATTGCCACCACTTTTAAGAAAATACTTCATCAGTTTTTATGGTTATATTATTTTTCGTCACTAACATTATTACGGTACTTAAAAAAATCAAATTTTTGTCGGATTTGTTGAAATTTTTATTCTCTAAATTCCTGTCAAGGATATAATTAATTAAAAATGTATTTTTTTTAATAATGCACTTGTTTGTTTAATAGACAAAATTACATACAAATTCAAATTATGAAGCCTTTAGAATATGCAAATTCTAGGTTGACTATTTTTTCCCGTATAACTAACTATTGGGTTAACAGGTAGAAACAAATAATAATAATAATAATAATAATAATACAAAAAATGGACACGAGTGGGTCGCACGTACTTGCTCTTATTTGCCTCAGCACATTGGAAGGCAAGATATTTAACAGAAACAAGTTACTTTTACATAGAAAAATCACACGGTCTGAACCTATAAAAAGTGGCAAAACTACAACAATAAACGGTTTTTTAGTAAAAATAAAGTACGGCCATCACACGTCTTAGATATTATTGGATTTCTGAAAAAAGTATTTCGAAATTTTTGATAAAATCGTGTTTCTTGTTTTTAGTTTTCTGTAATTTTTTTTCCAGATTTTTGTATGCAGTTTTTTTTAGAGTTTGTTAACATACAGCTAATCATAAAATTTAAAATATTTTTTTGGCAGTTTTAAAAATATTGAGTTTTCAAAAAAAATTAAAAAATGATATTTTTTAATACCATTAATTAAATTATTCAAAATTTGTTGTATGCAGAAGAATTAATTAAATTAAAAATAGAAAAAAAAGTATGCATATTTTATAGACTTTATACTTTCAATTGGTATGTGATTTGTCTATTAAACAAACAAGTGCATTGTTAATTTTTATCCTTGACAAGAAATTTTTCAGGCAACCTATTTACAATATATTACTTGACCTATTAAATTTTATATAAAATAATTTTCATGCATTAAACAGCTAGGTTCTTTTTTTAATATTTTTTTTTTAAATCGATATTTTGAAAGGGTAGGTGATTTTTTTTTTAAATAAAGGCTATTTTTTTTAATTTTGCCATTTTCATTTTCGTGAATTTAACGCTTATGAATACATTTTTTTAGCATTTTAAAAGAATGTTAACAATTAATAATTAATAAACCAATTTAAAATAATTTTACTTTAAACTAATACCACTTTATTGAAGAGATATAGTATAAAAAATATGTTCAGCAAATAATGGACCGACGGTATAACAATGTAAGCATACAGACATGCCGAAGACCTACTGATTTTGTATTTACGCCAAATTGTATTTAAAGCTGACAGTAACAAGAAAACTAATACTTAATAAAACAGGAAAGATAGGTTAAGGGTTTTATTTTAAATTTAATTTTTTAAGTACACATTTAATTATTTACCATTTTTACTTATATTTTAATATTATCATTTCTTTATAAGCTGCACTAAATAAATTTAAAAAAAGGGCAAATATTTCAATATTTTTGTTTACTTTCACCACTATTGATTTATTGACTGTATAGCTACTGTGTTAGATTCTAGTTTCTATTTGTTTCTGTAAATATATATGTATATTTTATATATATATTCTAGTTTAGGACTTTTTTTAAGTTTTAAGAAATATTTATGTGCATATTGAAGTATGTTTTTAGTTGTATTTGTTTTTGTTTTATCGTATACATGTTTTTTTTTCTATAATCCTTCAAAAAAAAATTTTTTGGTCAAATAATATCTTAAGTAACTAAAGATTTAGTTTATATTTAAGTATTTTTTTTTAAATCATTTGTTAAAGCATATTGCATCAAAAAAGTTTAATGTTCGTAATCATTATTTTTTAATTAGGTATACATAATATGTAGGTTTATAAAGTTTTTTTTTCAAATAAGTTTATCAATACATCTGTTTGTTCGTTCAGATTTTTGCTTCTGGATTTAAAGAATTTTGAGATGAAGGTTCTGATTAAATGTAAATAAAATATCTAATCATAGAATTCTTGTGTTTCAAAAATGTTTTTTTACATTATATTTTATTTTTTTAGTTAAATATTATATTTTTTCCCAAACGGTTTTCCTTTTAATTTTTGTATGTTTTATTTTAACATATTTTTCTTTAAATACAGGCAAGAATAAAAATGTATTTATAATATTTTTTTATAACAGAAACAAATAAAACAAAACATTTTGTAAGTTTTTTTTCAGAACTTGTTTTCGTATACATTGTTTAAAGAATTTTCTTTTTTTAATATTTAATAATTTGTTTTTGCTTCTCAAAAAGTTTAAATATGTTATATTTGTATACCAGTTTATTTGCTTTTGATTTATATATTTAATACATTTTTTGTATACATCAATTTTTTCCAAATCGTTATACTTTGTTTCATAGTTGATTTAGTATACTTAATTAAAATTTATAATTATATAAAATACATATGGAGTAAATAACTGTGTAGGATTAATTTTAGTTAGTTTTTTTTAGTATACGTTTAAAATTGCCTTAAGATGTAATTACGTATTTTTGCTGTTTTTCACTTAGTCTAGAAGTAACAAAATTAATAAAACAAACTAAATTCACAAAAGAAAAATCTGAACAGAAACGCAGACGCATGAAAAAAATAAACAAAACAAAATAAAAAATGCAAAACTACATCAATGTTGACATGATAAAACTAAGTAAAATACATAATCCAAATAATAAACTTCGCTGGCATTTTTTAGTATTTACCATCAAAATATCGTCCTCAAGGACTTAAATCCTGGTGCATTGTTGGATCGTAGCCCATGCTGCCATCGTAAGGTTGTTGCTGGTCGTAGCCACCAGATCCTAGGGAATAACCCATAGAATCTTGTGGCGGTGCAGGCGACATCATAGGCGTCGTGGTTCCACTTGGTGGCCCAGCCATGGAGTAGGGTGAAGCACCAGCTGCTTTCTTAGCAGCATATAAGTTTGCTTCTTCTTGTGCTTTGCCAATGTTTTTCTTGTAACGAATGCGTTTATTGCCAAACCAATTGGAAACTTGTGATACCTTGAGGATAGAAAAATATATCCAAATGTATTGAAATCAGAATATCCCGAAATATACTAGTTAAATGTATTAAAACTAACCGTTATGCCACACTTTCGTGCTAACTCTTCCTTTGCTTCTTCAGACGGATACGGATTGCTAAGGTGGCTATAAAAATACTCATTAAGGATTTCAGATGCTTGTTTACTGAAATTACGACGCTTGCGTCTTGCGTCTAGGAACCGTGAGCGCAGAATCATAACAGCCTCGCATGTTGACTGCTTAAGCTGCATTTGAATGGAACTGAACTTCTTATGTATAATTTGGACCATACGCTCAATCTCCTTCGGAGTAATTGGCCTATGAGAATGAAAAAAGACGTGGTTTGAGTTGGATACATACAAAAAAAAAAAAAACTTACCTAGTGCGACTCTGTTCTCGTAAAAGGTTCATCACATGAGTTGTGAATTCATTGCACGCCTGTTCGTACTTTTCCAACTCTTGGTGATAGATCTGTCGGATTTGTGCGAGTTTGGCACGATAGTCTGAATGTTCTATTGCATTGTCAGCCCCGTCAATCGAAAGCGAAGAACCTACTTCGAAAAAAATCAAAAATGTATGCCATTTTAGATTTTTTTTAAAACCTTATTATTTACCTTGACTCGCAGCAGCGGCGGATGCCGCTGCAGCACCACCCCCTCCCTTTTCGGGACCTGCAACTCCTTCTGCAATTAACATGTTATCTAAACGCATTAATTGTGGATCTGGAGGTTCCTCCTCTTGAGTGTTACGAATAGACAGAACTGCAATGGAAGGCACAAAGAAGATTTAAGCCAAACAAAAATCATTAACAAACAGTTAAATATATAAGTTAACTATGGGTAAACACTAGGTTCGTGAATAAATACCCTATGAAAGTCTTATGAGAATCAGATACAGAAATCACTAAAACTTTTAATGACATACCAAACACAAAATTGAAAACGGTTTTAGTGGATTTCATGTAAATTTAGTTTAACATTTTCTGCGAAGACAACGGTGCTGTTCCCAACTTTTTGTTATGAGATGTGAAACATAGAAACAATAAACACTACAGTACTCTGTCGTTTAACCTGGGCTCTCATCATGTAACTTTTCGGACGATAATCGTCAAAGCGATAGCACTGAACGCTATCGCCAATAGTTTGCTTTACGAAACACTATCGCTCTCGTGTCGTCTATCGCTCTCGTTGTTACAGTTTGAGAGCCACTGAACATTCCAAATTGACAGTAAAAATCGACTTTTGTTTTTCAAAATGTAAGTAAAATATTCTTGAAATTAAAAAATAAAAAACAAAGCAGTTTCCTTAGAAAGACAGAAGAGTTAAAAAAGCTGTAATTATTCCAAAATATTTGTAATACAATGAAGAAAAAATTGGTTTTTATATTGACTTAAATTTTTGTTGGAACAGATAAGAGATCCGATGCATCTCTTAGTTCTCTTCTTATTTGTATTATTCGAATGTCGATTTAGAACACACTGCGCGGGCATTAGGAAGATAGGTACGGGAGAGATAGGAGGTGTCGATTAACATTGGTTTTGAATGTTTGCAGATCAGTTCAGTTCTTGCTCTCATTGAGATTGAAGACGGTTCTCTTACTTATTAAGTTTTTTCATAATGGAGGTTGAATGTTCAGAATGTAATTTCTTAACATCCAAAAGTGATCTGATTTCTTGTGGTGTTTGTCTATCCAGTTTTCACGTTAAATGTACAAAACTTAATGAAACTGCTCGGGCTGCACTTGAATCTAACACAAATATTTATTGGAAATGCGGAAATTGCATCAAAGACTTATATCGTTTCTTTTTTGATCATGAATATGATTTCAATTGTCTAGTGAAGCCGGTACGTGTAACTCGCTCGCCAGCTAAGCCATCTATTTCGACAAACAAAAACAACAAACAATTAAATGCTCCGAGAGAGAAAAATCCTTCGAATTCTCCTCGGTTCTGATGTTGCTGCTGTGGGTGCTTCTGATGGTGTTGGTGATGTTGCTGTTGCGCCTTTGGCAGGCGATTATGGTGGCTTTATAAACGTCGGTGTCAATAATGTAGCTGTGGTTGACTTTGGGGGTGATGTTGCTGTGTTGCCTTCGAATGTAGGTGAAAATGGTATTGCCAATGCCAGTGTTGCCAGTGCTGGTAGTAGAACTTTGCCGAAAGATGAAAATACTTTTAATGATTTAAAAAAAACAATGCTGCTAAAAATCATCGCTCAATAAATCCAATGTTTGGTACTGCCACTTTTGTTGAAGGTAGGCCTTCTCTACAATCTGTTCCTCGGATGCAGTTCTTGCATATTTCTCGTCTTGACAGCAATGTCACAATTGACGATGTTTTAAACTACGCTTCACTTAAATTAAATATCCCGAAGAGCTATATGCTGTGTACGAGATTAATAAAAAAGATGCTGAACTTACTGCACTTCGATTTGTTAATTTCAAGCTAGGCATTCCTGCAAATTATTTTAACAAAGCCATGGATCCGTCAATCTGGCCTGTCCATGTTCAAATAAAGAAATTTATAAATTTTCAAAAAAAAAAACCACAACTCGAAGGCGTAACTACAAATGCACAAGAGTCTAGAGGAAATTCATCAGAGATTCGTATTTATTTTCAAAATGCTGGTGGTTTGCGGACAAAAGCAAACCAGATTTTCCTTTCTTCCTCCTTGCATGAGTTCGATGTTATCATTTTGGTAGAAACTTAACTTAACTCACATTATATATCAGCAGAGCTTTTTGATTCATCCTTCGATGTGTATCGCAAAGACCGTTCATCTGCAACTGGGTGGAATCGAGGTGGAGGAGTTTTGATTGCTGTCCGAACAACTTTTAATAGCACTCAACGAACTTTACAAGATGATGCTGATGAAATTGAGCAAATTTGTGTTTGTGTAAGGTCTAAAGATTCTGCTGAAGTTAAAGATTTCATTTTTATTGTTAGCTATATTCGCCCTTTGAGTGGAATTGATTTATATACAAAACATGTTACTAATGCTCAAGCCATAGTGAATGAATTATCAACTAACCAATTTCCTTGTACTCTTGGAGATTTTAACGTTGGTGACATCGACTGGCGTTACATTGAAGATGATCAAATTTTGATTCCTTTTGTTGCCAATAAAGATACAGAAATGTTAGTTGTTGATTCATTTTCTGCTATGGGCCTTATCCAAATTAATTGCATACAAAACTATTTAAGAAGAATTCTTGACTTAATTTTTATATGTAATGATTTAAAATACTCTTTAAAAATGTCGGAGTTTCCACTCGTTAAAAATTCTATTCATCATAAAGCTGTTTGTTTATCTTTTGATTATTACAATTTTCCGTCTGTTTTGCTAAGTGATACCGTCAAAGTTTATAACTATGCAAAAGCTGATTTTACTGCTTTAAATAATTTTTACAACTCTTTTGCTTGGAAAGATTTATTTTATATTCCTTAGAAGATACGTATTCTTGTTTCAAAAACATCTTATTTGAAGGTATGGACCGTTTTATTCCTACCTTAAGCAAGTATAAAACCTTCAAATTTCTATGGTTCAACAAAAGAATACAAAAATTAGAGAATGCCAAGAACAAGGCTTTTAAGCGTTATAAATCAAGTAACCTTCTTCAAGACCAGGCAAGATTTAGTCAATTAAGAAAAGAATTTGATTTTCTAAATAAGTTTTTATACAGACAATACATAAATAAAACTGAAGCTCAAATTAAAAATAATCCTAGATCTTTTTGGGTGTTTCTTAATTCAAAAAGAAAAGGTTCATCGTTTCCTCAATGTATGGAATTTGAGAATAAGAAATCAAAAGATACGCAATCCACATGCAACCTTTTTGCGGAGTTCTTTCAAACCTCTTATAATTGTGACGAAATTAATGATATTGATAAGCTTTACCGATATATTGAACCTATAACAGATTTCTCCCTAAATAGATTCTCAGAGCAGGATATTCTGGAGGGTTTAAATGATATTGAAAAAAAAGCTGGTTATGATTTAATTTCTCCTCTTGTGATATCAAAATTCTCTAAGTTTTGTACTTACTAGTATTTTTAATAAATCTATCAAAACTGGCTTTCCTTGAAGAGTGGAAAATTTCTTATATTGATTCTATCTTTAAGAATGGTCTTAAGCATATGGTGAAAACTATAGACCCATATCTAAGCTCTCGGTTGTGCCAAAATTGTTTGAAAAACTTGTAACACAGAGGCTTTATTTTTCGCTAAAAGAATCCATATCACCGTACCAACATGGTTTTCTGAAGGGTAGGTCAACTTGCACGAATTTAAGCTTGTTTACAAATTATTGTTGCAATCAAATGGAAAACGGCAAACAAGTTGATGTTCTTTACACCGATTTTGATAAGGCTTTTGACTGGATACACCAAGGTCTTCTTTTGCACAAATTAAAATTATTGGGTTTCAATACAGCGTTTATAAATTGGTTGAGGTCGTATTTGTTAGGTAGGAAGCAAATGGTTAAGATAGATGGGTTTTCCTCCACTCCTGTTGAAGTTGTATCGGGTCTTCCACAAGGAAGTCACTTAGGTCCGCTTCTGTTAATTACTTTTACAAACGACTTGCCTTCTGTACTATCTCACTGTAGATGTGTAATGTACGCCGATGACGTCAAAGTATTTTTCCCAATATCTTTACACAGTGATTGTTTATTGATGCAGCAGGACATAAACAATATTTTAAGCTGGTGTAGTACTAACCACCTTGAACTTAGCTTCTCAAAATGTAAAGTCTTAAGTGGCATAAGATTTTATCTTTTATAAGATTTGATTATAAATTCAATGATTACAATCTTCTTAGAGTCAATTGCATTAACGATCTTGGGGTCTTCGTTGATTCCAAAATGGACTTTAGGTCGCATATTGATTACATAGTGTCTAAGGGTAACTCCTTGATAGGGTTCATAAAAAGGAGTTCTAATGATTTTCAGGATGCTTATACGTTGAAAACCTTATTTATGTCTCTTGTTTTACCTGTGTTAGAATATTGTTGTGTTATTTGGTCACCGTTTTATGAAAATGGTATTCTGAGAATCGAAAGAATTCATAAACGGTTTACGAGCTATGAACTGAGAAAACTTAAGTGGGTTGACTCCTTACCGAATTATAATGCAAGGTGTTTGCTTATTGATTTAAAAACGCTTAAAGGTCGCAGGCAGGTTCAATGTGTCATGTTTATAAAAGATATTTTACATTCTCGCATATCTTCTATGGATTTAGTCTCTTTAATTCCTTTATATGTTCCTTCAAGAGCGCTTCGAAATAGAAACGAATACTTTTGCATTCCTCCCCATAGAACAAACTATGGGTTGAATGAACCAATAACGCGTTCCTTATAAATATATAACACTATGTGCAGTGAAATCGATTTTTGTCTAAAAAGAGATGTTTTTTTGAAAAAGAGATATTAAAACTATGTAATTGATGTAAATCTTTTGTCTTATATTTATTTTTTTGTTTATTATTAAAATCATTATTAAAATTAATTTAATTATTATCAAAATGTATATATATATTTTTTCTCTCTTTGTGAAAACTGTAAATGTAAATATTCTTTTTTGTAGTCAGCAGATCTATGTTATGTCTTTCCTTATTTTATCGTTTCTTTTACAAAAAATGTTCACTCGAAGTAGCCAGCTGCATTCCTCCCCTTAAAATTTTTCCCGTAATACTCGTCTTGCAAGGAATGCTCATCAGTGAAATATAGGGATTCTTTTTTTAGCCGAACGACACGAAATTGGAATAGTTTACCCGGCGAGATTTTCCCTTGCCATTTTGATCTGCAAACATTCAAAACCAATGTTAATCGACACCTCCTATCTCTCCCCTCCCTATCCTCCTAATGCCCGCGCAGTGTGTAACATTAAAAGGGAAACAAGTAGTCCCTTGTGCGCGCGTTAATTATAAAAAAATATAAAAAAAAAAAAATTAATAAATAAATAAATAAAATGGCAAGGGAAAATCTCGCCGTGTAAACTATTCCAAATTCGTGTTATTCGTCAAAAAAAAGAATCCCTATATTTCACGGTACGTCCGAAATTGGGCTCAAGGGTGAACTGGTGAGCATTCCTTGCATTTAAAATTATTTCAACAACGCAGTCATCGTCTTTTTTTATAATTAACGTGCGCACATGGGACTATTTGTTTCCAATTTAATGTAGAACACACTGCGCGGGCACTAGGAAGATATGTAGGGGAGAGAGGTTGTTCGTCTATAAAAAAGAATCCCTATATTTCACGGTACGTTCGAAATAGGGCTCAAATGTGAACTGGTGAGCATTACTTGCGAGACGAGTTTACGGGAGAAACTTTTAATGGGATGAATGCAGCTGGCTACTTCGAGTGAACTTTTTTTATAAAAGAAACGATAAAATAAGGAGACATTTGCCACCCTCGAAAACCGACGAATGTTTCTTCAGTGTTCGAGAGGGGCAATTGCTTCAGCGGCAGTTCTATTTCCTTTCAATCTTAACGCTCGATTTTGTATTTTATCAAGCAGGTGAAGCGAAAAATACTTCTTACACCGATACAGAAAACCTAAGCACTTTGCAGCATTTTTAGCAATCTCAAATATATGGTCGTTCCAACGGAGGTCGTCGTTGACACACATACCAAGTACTGAGAGCTTTTCGGTTTCTTCGATGTAAGTGCCAATTATGGACAATGGCATTGTGGGTATGTTTAGCTTTAACGACAGAAGACAGCATTGAGTTTTCGAAGCATTAAACTCCACACGATTCCTATTACCCCATTTGACAATGCTGTATAAATCGGAGTTTAATGAGCTTGACATACGGTACCGTTGCAATAGTACGTCCGAAGGCGAAGGACGTGAATTATCGAACGAATATGAATCCGTCCAATACAACTTGTATTGAACGGTCCAGAAGATAGCTTCTAATCCAAAGAACAAGAGTATCATCGATCCCAAAAGCACGCATTTTCGATAAGAGAGCTTCATGCCAAACTCTATCAAATGCCTTGGAGATATCAAGAGCAATAATATTACTTTTACCAAAGCGATGTAAATATTTGTTCCACTGTTCGGTGAGATATGCCATCAGATCACCAGCGGAACGGTTGCTGCGGAAACCATACTGGCGATCATGGAGAAGCTTTCGATGTTCGAGATATTTCTTAAGCTGACGGTTAATCAGTGTTTCCATGACCTTAGAAAGAAGGGATGTTAGTGCTATGGGTCGGTAGGAGGGGGAGGATGGGTTTTCCATCTTCTAGGAAAGATTCCAGAAAAATAGGAGCGATGGAAAAGCTTACGCCATGGCTTTGCCAGTGTGGAAGAACACCTCTTCAGAAGAATCGGGGGTAAACCATCCGGGCCATAAAAGCACGCATCCCTAGTAGAATTACATTTGTGATAATTTCAGCACTGGCATCAATGTCACTATCGAGGAAGCATAGTGACCAGTTTAAGTTTAGGAAAAAAATATTCAGGCCGTCCAAGTTGGCTTTCTCGTATTGGCAAACGGTCCTGGTAGGTAGTTTTTCTTAAACTGGATGGGTGGAGGATGAGACAATGGTCTGAAGTGCCAAATGGAGAAGTTACACTAATGGTATATTTATCAGGGTGAGAAGTAAGAAACAAGTCAAGAGTATGGGCGGCCTGCCCGGCAACATCCGGTATACGCGATGGCACATCGATCAGTTGGGGGTCGGCAAAGAGCTCGACATACCTTCCTTCGGGTGTTGTCTGACCAGAATAGCGGAGCCAATTGGAATTGTGTACATTGAAATCGCCCGAAATAACGATTTCAGTGCGAGGACAAAGGGAAATAATTTTCGAGGTGGAGTCAGGCAGCGCATCAAACTCTTTACAAGTCGAATTACTGTCGAGACTCCTGTAAATAAAACAATAATAAATGACATGCTTGCGGAGAGTGAATTTGAGCCACAAGAAGTTAGAGTACGTGTTGGAACATTGCCCATATTGGGAAGGCTCTGGCAAGCAATATCATTCCTTACATATATCACGAGACCATGATAGGAAAAGAGTAATGGCACCAAGCTATACCCATATGGACCAAATTCTGATAAATCAGTATTTACTCCAACCTGAGTTTCACTTAATGCCAAAACAGCTGGCCTGTATTGAACAGTGTAGACGTACACGTGAAAGAAATTCTTTTTTAAACCGCGAACATTCGAATACACGACACAAAAATCACTTACCATTTAAAAATACTTACATTCAAAACACAATTCTGACAATGTCGAACTGTGCAGTGAAGGTCCAAATTAAATTTCTGCAATACACAAACTGTCTTAGGTGTTATGCCCTTAAGACAGCTTGCATACAAAAAATTAATTTAAACATTCAGCACAATAGGACAAATTCAGATGCCCTTATCTATTTACCGCAAGCATATGGTCATACGATGCCTACAGTATTTAAGAAAGAGACAGTTAAGCACAAAGGTCTTGGGACAGATAAGAGGATAATTTTCTACGCGAGTAGTATGTATTGTTTTATTTTTTTTCCACAGCGCGAGTGTTCATCTTTATCTTTCTTCCACGACGCGAGTGGATATTATTTTATTCTTTACAGCACACGCGAGGGGTATTTTTCATTTTCTCAAACGAGTGTGTATTATTTTTTTAAACACTTGCGACAACAATGCGGAAATATTTTTTTTTTATTATTTATTTGTGCGCGCACCTCGACGTCCGGCCTTGGCGAGCTTATGATCGACACTCTACACTCTAGCCTATAGCCTTCAAAGCGATCATTTCGATATTAAATTAAATTTACTCTCGTAAACAGTTTATCTATATACCTCCCTCTCGTGTAATACACGCGCTTTTTTCTCTTGTCAAATCGACATAACCTTTTCAATTCACTTTTCGGAAAGCATTTAATAAATTAATAGTGTATCTTCTGCCTAAAAGAGTTTAGTGCGATTTCGCCATGGTACACCCCCTCCTATTGACGGTAAAAAAAAAGTACTGACAGGTCACATGCTTCTTATATTTAACCTCTGTAACATCTATAACCACTTTACGTGTTAAGGGTGGGTGTCCCATGTAAAAATGTGGTGGAGTTTTGCCTCAAACAGTGTAGCGTTCTCGCAATTGTTGGAAGATTTTAATGAAACTAATGGTTATTTATTTGCAATATGTTGAGCCAAATATTGGTTTAACTTAAAACAAAACTAAGAAACACTTTGTGCCTCAAAATCGCAAAAAAATCGGAAAATTTGTAAAATTTAAAAAGACGTTTGCTTCAACCAATGGGAAATGCGTTAAATATTATTTTTTTTTTTCTAGAGACAATATATTTATTGAGTTAAGCAGGATGTTCGTTTTTTGATTGTCTTATTATTTGTTCCCAAAAAGAAATTCAAAAACTATAAAAAATACAGGAAATTCATTAAAAGATATGAATGCTCTATTTGATACTACTTCTAAAGTACAAAAGGTAACAAAGTCAAATAATGTCTATTTTAACTTTTTTACTTGGAAATTTCTCATATGACACACACATAGAAAATTGTAGTTCGAGGGAACTCCAACGTCATATTTGGTGGTGCTACAGCTGGGCAGGGTATTTTCTTCTCTTCGTTATTCTCTGCTTCTACTAAACAAGTTTAAGTTATGTACCTATGCTATAATAGATGGACATGGACGAATGGAAATGGATCTTAATTTCATGAGTCATGAGCTGAGCTCTTATAATTTTTATTCCTATTTAGTCCAGTCATTACGTCGGAAAAAAGGGCATATAAATGCAAGTGAAGGGAAAAATCTGATTTTTTTTTTTTTTTTTTTTTTTATAATTAACGCGCGCACAAGGGACTATTTGTTTCCCTTTTAATGTAACACACTGCGCGGGCATTAGGAAGATAGGGAGGGGAGAGATAGGAGGTGTCGATTAACATTGGTTTTGAATGTTTGCAAGTTGAAATGGCAAGGGAAAATCTCGCCGGGTAAACCATTCCAAAGTCTTGTTGTACGGCTAAAAAAAGAATCTCTATATTTCACGGTACGTCCGAAATTGGGCTCAAGGGTGAACTGATGGGCATTCCTAGCAAGACGAGTATTACGGGCGAAACTTTTAAGGGGAGGAATGCAGCTGGCTACCTCGAGTGAACATTTTTTATAAAAGAACCGATAAAATAAGGAAAGACATGAAACATTGCGTCGGTGTTCGAGAGGGGCAATTGTTTCAGCGGCAGTTCTATTTCCTATCAATCTTAACGCTCTATTTTGTATTCTATCAAGCAAGTGAAGCGATGTTTGTGAAGCACCTGCCCAGAGGTGGGAGTTATACTCGAGTTTAGGGCGTATAAACGCTTTATAAATTGTAGCCAGATCAGATGGGGAAAAATACTTCTTACACCGATACAGAAAACCTAAGCACTTAGCAGCATTTTTAGCGATTTCAAATATATGGTCGTTCCAACGGAGGTCATCGTTGACACACATACCGAGTACTGAGAGCTTTTCGGTTTCTTCGATGTAAGTGCCATTCATGGACAATGGCATTGGGGGTATGTTTAGCTTTAACGACAGAAGACAGCATTGAGTTTTCGAAGCATTAAACTCCACACGATTCCTATTACCCCATTTAACAATGCTGTATAAATCGGAGTTTAATGAGCTTGACATACGGCACCGTTGCAATTGTACGTCCGAAGGCGAAGGACGTGAATTATCGAACGAATATGAAAAGCTGAGGGTAGAGTCGTCAGCAAAACAGTTGATTTTTGGATATGTTGTAGAGGGGTCTCAACAAAGCTTAACTTGAAATTGTCGACCAAGATTTCCTATGAGCTTTTGCCGACATCTTGGAAAAAGAGCTAAATTTGTTTTTTTCCCCAATAACTCGGCTGTACGTTGAGATACGAAAATTGTGCTTATATACTTTTTTGTTGCTTTTTTTATGCTCTACAATAAAGTTATACGCATTTTTCACCTAATGTTGATCGTTGTTGAGATATCGAGCGCGAAAGTGAAAAATTGAGAGATTGAGATTTTTGTTTTTCAGTTTTCTTTTTTCTGCTGATAGATATCGAAAAAGTGTCCTAAATAAAATTTGTAGAGCGTTTTAATAACTACAATATGTTTTTTTTTAATTTTCATTTTGGAACAAAATTATTTTCGTAGCACTCCACAAAGTCAGCAAGTAAGCCAATAATATGTAAGCACAATTTTTGTATCTCAACGTAGAGCCGAGTTATTGGGAAATAACCAAATTTAGCTGTTTTTCCAAGATGGCGGCGAAAGCTCATAGGAAATCTTGGTCGATAATTTCAAGTTAAGTTTTTTCGAGCCCCCTCTACAACATATCCAAAAATCAGATTTTTCCCTTAACTTGCATTTTCAAATGTATATAATGACTGGACTAATTGACTTTTGGTTTTGAATTTGAATGAACTCATGTAGAGAAGCCTAAATTTTTACTTAAAACCGTTAAGTATTGTGGTTTTGATACTTTTTATAAGTTCAAACTGTTATTTTCAACGTGTGTTATTTGTTTTTATAAAAGATCTTGCCTTCCAATGTAATTATGCACATAAGAGCAAGTACGTGCGACCCAGTCGTGCCCATTTTTTTATTTTTGAACGGGTAGACTTGGTGGACTTTTAGGTGCACTTGTTGTAGCCTTTTTTGTATAATGGTCAGAATTGGCATGATGATTGCAATAAACAGGGTGATTCATAGGAGATGTGACAAAAGGCAAGAGCGTGTAGGTTTAGAGGGGGAGTCAATTTTCAATCTGAGGTATCTTTTAGCATACAGTCTTTGGGCTAAATCGTAGCAGAAGTGCGTTTATTCTCCTCGAAATTAAGTATGTCGTGATCGTTGACGAGTTGAAACTCAAATTGAAAATGGTTATTTAATAAAAATGCATGCCTTTTATTTATGCCTGGGTATTATTTCAAACGTGTATTTTGTGTTTCAGTAAAAAAAATGGCGGGTAGAACCCATAGTCTTGACCGCACCCGTAGAATAGAATTCACCTAGAAGTACAGTAAGTACAGTCATGTAAGAATTAAAGTGTTTTTTTTTTTTAGAAAAAAGTAGTTTTCTTTATTTTAAAATGTCTCAATTGAGCAACCAATTTTCTGCTTTTGAGCAGAGCACTTAATTTTAAAAACAATTAACAATATAAATTAAATTTTCAAAAATTGTTTCCTACAACAGCTTTGTTCAAAAAATAAATAAAAAAAGAGATTTCTAGCTTTACAAAAAAAATATTTAATGGCACCTTCAATATTACACTGATTTCTTTTTTCAAAAATTCTTGGCAAGAGTACGATAACTTTGGCGCCGCAAAATAATAACGGATTCTTGTAGGACTAAAATACAAACATTTTGTAAACTCAGTATCGAACTGAAGACCTGTTTAGGATTCCATACTGGACATACATACAAACATACATCATTTTTTATATATATATATATAAAAAAATTAAAAACTTATTTCACTCAGAATTTCAGATTTAAATAAATTGCACGACTGGATCGCACGAACATCTTCTTATGCTAGAAAATTGCTTAGTGGCTGCACCTGTATATTATAATAAAAAAAATAATTTTTTTTTTCGAAAATTCTTTTATTTTTTTAATTAGTTTAAGAAATTTTTCAGAAAAACTAAGTATGCAATAAAATTTGAAAACTAGCAAGGAAAAAAATTATTGAAAATCGTTCGGGCAGTTTTTTAAAGTGTTTTTTTTTTTGAAAAACTTTTCGAAAACAGACAGACAGAGAGGGAGAATATGTTTCTCTATCATCGCAATGTCATGTTTGATTGCTATTTCAATTTTATAATCCGCACGAATGCATGACATGCATTATGGTAGGTGCCTATTATAGTCGCAAGTAAAAATGTTGCTGTTGTTGGCATGGCTTACCTGAATATATGGAGGTATCTTCATTTTTCTTAGTTTGAAAATTAATTTTTCAAAAACAACTTTATTTAAAAAGAAAATAAAAGAAAGAATTCCTGGACTTAAAAAAAATTTATAATATGGAATTGTGTTACCTAGTTGATTTAATTTTTTTTTTTTTTTTAACCCAATTTTTTTTAAACTGCCCTAGATCCCTTTCATATTTTTTGTTTGTATTGTCTGAGCTCAGGCTAAACGCTCAAGCTTTTTATCACACCTTATGGAAATCAAAAAATTAGAAAGGAGGTTCATCGCTAGATACAAACTAACAAACATCAATTCATATAAAATTTCAACATTCATCATTTCCTAGATTGTAACTTTTTTTACCTGTGACACTATAAGTATGTACCTATCGAAAATTGTTATCTGATAAAAAAAACACCAACCTCATGCTGACTTTCCCCTCATAAATAAATAAATAAATATAGCTACATACCTAAGTACTTATATGAATGAAATGAATTAAAAAATAAAAAGCAACAACTGACCTGCAAGCTGCAACCTACAATCTACAACCGAAAAAAACGAAAAAAAAAATAAAAACCCCGACCCCAACCCACCTTCATTGAACAACTTATTAATTCCAAAAAACAAATACTTCTCTCTCAACCCAAACTGTCACATCTACCCTCAACTTAAATACTCCTAAAACCCCCTCATTAATCCACAAATATACCAAAAACAACACAAACTCAATTTCCTCTAATCAATCTCAATTAATTCAAACCCCTACTACCACCCCTAATACAACAAACATAACTCAAAACAATGTAACACCTATTTCTCCCATATCAACTATTACACAAACCCTAAAATCCAATTCCCAATACTACACCTCTCAACTCTCAAACAACAATCAAGTAAACAACATCCCGACACAGGATGTCATAATGGAATAATTTCTTACACTATTTTCACACAGGCGGCGGTTGCCTGCGACGGACGCATCAAAGGACATCGCTTCTGTGATACGCTCGTCGCTGGTAGGCTGCCGCTTAGTACTATATAAAAGGGTCCTAATGTTTTCATGCCTCGGGCATCGTTGGGCCCCCTACTCAATTCACAATACTAAAATACCGCAATTCAGTACCTTTATAATTAGGTATTGTCTATAACCAATTATCTCAAAACATAAATTCATAACTCAGCTCTGAATCAACTCCAATTTTTACCCTTTCCCCCCCTTGCCTTTATAGCAATATACATTCAAATAAAAAAC
Source organism: Platycheirus rosarum (assembly GCA_963971375.1). Lineage (NCBI taxonomy): Eukaryota > Metazoa > Arthropoda > Insecta > Diptera > Syrphidae > Platycheirus > Platycheirus rosarum. The sequence goes on along the minus strand of OZ020508.1, from coordinate 91,911,929 downwards.
CCATATTGTTCTTAATGGTATTTTTATAATTATTGTGGTGAAGGTTCTTCAATTGAACATGAACGGTCTTTTCAACAATTACCACGAGCTGCAATTATTGATAAAAGATCATAGCCCATATATAATTTCCCTCCAAGAAACCCATTTATCATACCTATATCTGACAAAAATAAGCTTTCTAATTACTGTCCAAAGCAATACTATTCCTTTTTCCATAATCTTCCAACAAATACTACCAACACACAAGGAATTGGCCTTCTGGTACACAAATCGGCCCAGACACAGATGAATATAACTTCAAACCTTTCTGTACTAGCCATTGAAATAGAACTACAACTCAAATTTACAATTCTAAATATCTACCTGCCTCCGGATCAACCATTCTCCACAACCAATCTTCATGACATTATCAGCAGCATCCACACCCCCATCTTAATTACAGGTGATTTTGATTCATGGAGTCCACTTTAGATCTCCCCTCAAACTAACACCAGGGGCAGAACAATCGAAGATTTTCTCGCCAACTCAAACCTCATTTTGCTAATCGATGGCAGTCCCACACACTTTTCCACCCATAATTCCTTTACCCATTTCGATCTCACTATGGTTCCCAGCTATTTTCTAACAAATCTTGGCTGGCGTTTGATAACTTACATGGAAGTGACCATTTTCCGATCCGAAAAAATCATTTGAAGAATTTACCAGCAATATTAACTCAAACTCTTCAACAAAACAAATGTGAAACGACATTAAACTTCTAACCGGAAATTACACCCCACAAACTATTAAAATAATAAAAGCCGACCATCAAACTTTCGTTGATCCCCCTGTAATGGCTAATTATTTTGCCAATAAATCGTCTTCATGTCATTCAAACAAAAACAATCTCCTAGTTCCATCGGCTTCGGCCAAGCTAATTGAGTTATCCATCAGTTTATCAGAACTTGAACACTGCCTCCGCCTCGTCAAAGGCAAAACACCTGGATTTGACCGTGTATCATATCCTATGTTAATTAATTGTCCCAGTATACACAAAAACCGCATTCTTTCACTTTACAGTAACATTTTTGATAGCGGCACTATTCCACAAACCTGGAAAACTGCCAATGTTATTCCGATCCTCAAACCAAAAAAGGCCCCTTTACCCCAATAGTTATGTCCAAATTTCCCTCCTCTCTTGCATGGGAAAACTCCTAGAAAAAATTGTCGCCAAAAGGCTTCAATGGTTCATTGACACAAACAAAATCACTAGCACCAACCAAGTTGCCTTTAAACACGGCCTCGGTACTATAGATGCACCTTTGTACTTGGATGAATACATAGCATCATCTCTTTCAACAAGAAACCACATCTCTATCTTATCAATTGACTTCGAGAAGGCTTTTGATAGAATAGAGATCCACATAGTCCTAAACAAACTTATTGCATGGAAAGTCGGTCCTAAATTTTTTAATTATATTAAATCATTCCACAAACAGAAAATTTCGCACAAGAAAATACAAATCTTTTTATTTAAATCTTAAAGAACTAAGAAATGGAATCCCTTAAGGATCTCCACTAAGTAGTTATCTTTGTCGTAGCCTTTAATGACTTTAGTGAAATTCTCTCGAATCATCATTCTGTGTGACTTCTCTGTAGGCCGACAATTTGATACTACTGTTATCTAAATGCAAAGATATTGTACAAATTACCGAAATCTTTTCAAACGTACTCAATGAAATTTTTAATTGGTGTAATATGGCAGGTTCTAGCATATCAATAAGTAAAAGTAATGTATGTAGAGAAACTAGCTGTCCAAAAGATATTGATTTATATTTTAATAATATTCGTATATGTAATAGAGAAAACCTTAACATACTTGCTGTTAGCTTTGATAATAAGTTTAACTTTAAAGAACACTGTCTCCAACTCAAAAAAAACTCTCTTCTAGAGTGAACATCATAAAATACTTTTCATGTAAAACTAGCTTTGTTTATGTTAATACTTTAATCAGAATTATAAAATCTACTATCTTATCAAGACTAGACTACGGTCTTGTTATCTACGGGAAGTGCTCTAAATCCTCTCTTCAGCTACACACAATACCATGGTGCAATCAGACTTGCTCTAAAAGCCTTCAAAACCACACCAATATTGAACATCATTAACGAGTCCGGCCTTCCATATATCGAAGAAAGATTCGACTACCTCAACTCTATCTTCATCCACAAATTTATTGACCCAAACAAATCACCAATCATACCTACTGCTAAACTATGTTGCGCCCGACGGAAATCCCCGAAGTGTGCTTCAACTATTAATAACATTCTGATGTCCGCCGATAAATTGAACATCCAACTGTCATTCCATAGCGGCATAAATCCTCCATATCCTCCATGGCTACTCTCCCAAAACTCCATCATTACAGACCTCTGTTTGCTTCCGAAAAAAATCAACTAACAACGCAGCCTTCAAATCTTTTTTTCTGGAAAAGACCGATTGTTATAAACGAGGGAATTGGAAATTTATTTACACCGACGGAACGAAAAACCAACACTGTGCGGGGCTTGCTCTAGTTGACGATACCGGGAATACTCTATATAAATCCCTTTTACCAGACCCTTCATCAATTTTTCCACCGAGGCAGCAGCAATCCTTGCTGCAATTAATCTAGTTTCCACAGAGAAAAGGATCAGGTCAAATAAGAAACAAGCTTATAGCTAACCGAAACTCCACACTCATACCTCACGCATTCTCACCTCCTTGAGAATAAAGACCCGCCAAGATGCCACCTATGTAATAACGGACATCTCACGATACCACACATCGTATCTGACTGCAACACAATAAAAAGGATTCGAGCAGCCCACGGCATCAACGAACCGATGTTAGAAAATAAACTTGATAATCGTTTATTAATCTAAAAAAAGGAATACAACGTGTTTATAGAAAGAGCTTATACGATCCATGCTTTCGTGAAACATTTTGTCGATTGAGAAGAGTATGAATTCTTAAAAAGATTTCTATATCGTCAGCATATGTTACCCACTGAAACTAAAATAAAGACCAATCCAAAAGCTTTTTGGACTTTTCTAAACAATAAAAGGAAATCAATAGGCCTCCCTCTTACTATGAAATTTAAGGATACTGTGAGTAGTGACTTAAAAGGTATTTGCAATATGTTTGCGATTTTTTCCAATCTAACTTTATTTATGAGCCTGAATCTGTGGGTGAGTCAACTTTCGTAAACTCTGTTTTTAAAATGGGAGCTCTTTATATCTCAGAGAGTGATATTTTGAATGAACTTTCATCTCTTGATAGTTCTCTTACTCTCCCACCTGATAACTTGCCTCCCATATTTGTGAAACTTCAACAGGATATTGATAGGCTTACAAACTGGTGTAGAATCAATAACTTGCACTTGAATATTCTAAAATGTTCCGTAATGTCATTAACTCGATCTAAAAACCCAATATTATTTGAATATAACATTTCTCGATGTGAACTAACTCGAGTAACGATTCAAAAGGACTTGGGATTTATTTTTGATTTTCAACTTAGTTTTGACTTGCATATGGACTTTCTGGTTTCTAAAAGAAATGCTATGCTTGGCTTTCTGTTTAGAAACTTTAAAGAATTTAGTGACCCTCATACTCTTAAGTGTATTCATCTTATTGATTAGGGCAAACCTTGAATATTATTGCGTTATCTGATCACCTTTCTACAATAAAGGTTCATAAAGAATTGAACGAATTCAGAAAAGATTTACAAAATTAGCTTTGCGTAAAACTTGTTTTAACTCGGATATACCTGACTACGAGGTAAGATGTCAACTAATTGGTTTAAGACCACTTCATAGTAGGTGTGTCTACTATTTTGCTTTGTTTGCTAGGGACATTATTTGTTGTCATATTGACAGCCCTAAGTTACTGTCCTTATTAAATACCCATGCACCTGCTCGTTCCTTTCGACTTCGAAGAAACGACTTCTTCTATATACCTAAACATTATACTAACTACGGTCGGAATAATCCAATATGCAATGCTGCTTCATATTCCAATCAATTCGAAGATTTTTTAGATTTCCATTATAGTAGAAATGAATGCAAAGCCTTATTGTTGAATAATGTTTAATAATTAGATTTAATTTAGTTTGTAAGCTATTCTCCTTCTATATACCCAAACATTATACTAACTACGGTCGGAATAATCCAATATGCAATGCTGCTTCATATTTCAATCAATTCGAAGATTTTTTAGATTTCCATTATAGCCTCATTGTTGAATAAAGTTTAATAATTAGATTTAATTTTGTTTGTAAGATATTCTAAGAAAGTCTTGTAATTGTTAGAGTTAATAATAATAAATAAATAAATAACTGAAGATAGCCGGAAATCCTGAGGTTGCCTTCCATAGATAACATTAACATCCTAAAATCTCTAGATTTAACATTAACTAACATTAACATCCTAAAATCTCTAAAGATTTATACTAACATTTAGAATAAGTAAACAAAAATAATAATAACAATTAACTATATTTTTTGTATCATTAAATATACAAATCTATATATCCAATTATGTTTCCGTTTAGCCAATAGCCTTGCCAGCTAGTGTTATACCCTTATTATTATTCTGTAATTAATCTTACATTGTAATAAAATATAATAATAATATTTCAACAACGTGTATCAACAATGTCCCTACATAATAATTCTTTTTCCAGAAAATATAAGTTATAGGGCCCTATTACGACTCGCGATTCACTTGAAATATTTGGCGAATGCAAAAATTTGGTTCTATTACCATTAACGAACATTCGTCTCTATCTGTCAGAATGAGTCGAACTGTAAATCCTAGTGACTTTAATAATAAAGCGTGTGTTTTTATAAAAGAACAAACAACTTTTTCTTTTCTGTTTAAATAATGATGCTGAAACTCAGTTGGGGGGATGATTCCATAGTGGGTTCAATCCACATCCAACAATTTCAGACAGTCCATATTTCTTAAAGATATCATTTCTAGCTTGTTGCTTCTCCGAATTGGACATATATATCTTTATCCAAGCCCCGACAACTTTTTGTCTCAAGCACGTCAAGAATTTCGCTTAAAACAACAGACACTGCAAGGTTATGGAAGCTCCAGCTCGAAGTCGTTTCCGACTGAACTTTGGTAGCTGCAACTACCGAGGAACCGCAAGGCTGATGCTAGTTTTATTATTAGTGAAATTACTGAACATTGAGTTGTTCGAAATTATGAACTCATGATATTTAAAACTAACTCAAGCTCATGTTTGTTAATCCAAACATAAAAAATAAATCAAGTGGGTTGGAACTAGGCAACTCTCAAACTCCTCCTCAATCAAAAATCATATTTTTACTTGGGATAGGTACTAAATGCAAGTTATGCATTCGTGCCGATTAAAATTTTTGAGATAACAATCAAACATGACAATAGAGAAACATTTTTGAGTCACTGGCAAAATTCTGTCCGTCTGTCTGTCTGTATGGAAGTATTTTGGACTATAGCCTAAACGGTTAGGGCAATCGGCCTCAAATTTAGAACTTAAGGTTATTTTGACATTCTACAGAGGAGTTTTTTGAATTTTTTTAAGCTCAAAAATCAACGGTACGTGTTGTATAAAATCTTATTTTCCTCGAAAACGGCTCCAAGAATTTTATGAAAGATATCAGTGTACTACTGTAGGTAAGCATTATATTTTAGTGAAAAAAAAATTGAATATGGTGGGCTAAAAACAGTAGCTCCCATAGGACCGGTTTTTTTTCGACTGTCTTCGACTTTTCGAAGATGTAGGTAGCCTAAGAAATTTCGTGTTAATTTTTTTTGTATTTTTTATAAATTAAAAAAAAAAATTTTTTTTGAAAAATAAATATTTTGAAAACCGGTAAGTGATTTTTTTAAATTTTGTTTTTAAGTGTATGCCATTTTTGTGCTTAAGTTTGTATTCTTGAATTATTTTTTTTAATTTTTTAAAAATAGTTGTTAAAAAACCGTTATATTTAAACCGCTCTTACAATTTTGAAAAAAAAAATCACACTTTTTAACATTTATTAAAGAAATAAAATGCCGTTTAAATTATTTCACTCAATACAATTAAACGTACTTTATTCGAACTCAAGTCACAAAAATCGAATAAATGCTTTGATGTTCACTTTAATTTTCTTAAATTTTATTCTACAATGTGACCGCACATATGAGCAAGTACCTACGTGCGATCCAGTCGTGCAATTTAATTTTCATCCCTCATCTGTTGTTTTTCGTCATCAAAAAAACAAAATCTACATATTTTACTTTTTATTTTTTTTTTTCATTTTCTGAAATCTTTTTTTTAATAAACAAAACCGTATTTTCAACACAAATGGAAGTTTTTGACTTTTAAAAACAACTTGACTTAGCATATTCAGTTTTTTAATGTTGGTAGCTTTGTTATGACAAGCGAACGTCGGAGTTCGCTTTTCGCAATACCACGACAAGAGTAATTCGCTAAATTGTTCGACATGAGTCGAACGTTCGACTGGCGAGTTCTACAGGACCCATACTTTCAAAAAAATATTGGGACGATATGGAATTTTCGAAAAATTCTATGCAACGCGTACCCAATAGAACCGCTGTTCGAAAGAATACTTCGAAGCAGAAATCAAGGTGCATTGTCGGGACATATTTCTTTCAAGAAAGTTATATTACAATAACTGTTAATGGGGACCGTTATTTAAAGATATTAAGGAAGTTTTTTTTACCCATAACCACGCCGAAAACGTATCTCTTTATGCAGGATTTGGTACCATCTAGAAGAGAACGGTCTATCATCTTCAAGAACAATTAGGTATGTATATAAAATAAAATTTAAAATTAAATTTTTTTTTCAGAACACGTGCACTGATTAGTGAAGAATACTAGTCAGTTTGGTTTCACTTTGCGAACTTTTAACATGAGTGGCGTTAAAGAGAGTTGCGTTGCTGTAATAGCGTTGCATAAGTGCGGAGAGTGCTGACCAAATTTGTGAGTCGCTAAAACCATTTGGTATATCAAGAATATTCGTTTATCAGGCTATTGCTCGCTTCGGGAATTGTCTGGAGTAGAGAACAAGCCAAAAAGCCACAAGCCACATCATACATTTTCTACTACTAAAGGATACCATCTTATTAACATCTTAATTTATTTTTTGATCAAATTTTCATTTTTAATGCTATTATTTTTTCTTACTTTTATTTTGTATCTTACATTTCTTTACCTTTGTACTATATTTTTTTCCAATGCTTTTTTAAAATTCTTTTACACCTATAGTCTTTCTTTATTCATTTTTAATTTTATATGTATATATGAATGTTTTCTTTATTTCCCCATTTTTCTTTCTTTTCTTCATTTGCATTGTTACAATTTCCTACATAATGCTTTTGGTTCGTATTCACTTGCTTCCTTTTTTAATTTGCTTTTTCTCCGTTTGTTGCTTTTTTTATTAATTTAAATGTCTCGGTTTTATGACACAGTATATGGCAATGCTAATTTCAAGTCCGCGCACTTAGTGATGAGTTACCTTTCTAAGGCATGAAATAGTTTTAAAGTTTTCCATTTCAATGCTAGGAGCCTTAATGACTCGAAATTTGACAACATTAAAGATATTTTCAATGGTGTCAATGTTGATGTAATCTGTGTAAGTGAAACTTGGTTTAATTCTGATATCCCTGATAATATTCGCAACCTACCTAATTACAAACTCATTCGGAATGATAGATATACAACCACAACTCGCGGAGGAGTTGCAATCTATTGTAGATCTACTCTTAAGGATGGATGTACCGTGTAAAAATGTGGTGGAGTTTTGCCCCAAACAGTGCAGCGTTCGCAATTGTTGGAAGATTTTAATGAAACTAATGGTTATCTATTTGCAATATGTTAAGCCAAATATTGGTTTAACTTAAAAAAACTTAGAAACACTTTGTGCCTCAAAATTGCCAAACAATCGGAAATTTGTAAAATTTAGAAAGACGTTTGCTTCAACCAATGGGAAATGCGTTAAATATTATTTTTTTTATTTTTTTTATATTTTATTTCTAGAGACAATACTTTTATTGAATTAACCAGGATTTCGATTTTTGATTGTCTTATTATTTGTTCCCAAAAAAAAAATTCAAAAACTATGAAAAATACAGGAAATTCATTAAAAGATATGAATGCTCTATTTGATACAACTTCTAAAGTACAAAAGGTAACAAAGTCAAATAACCTTTTTTACGAAAAAAATATCTCTTCGCACATACATCATGTACCTAATGTTCCTTCACTTCATGCTTTACGATCTAAACTCTCATACAGTTGTTTCTATTGACTGTTGAGAGGACTAACTAATAGAAGCATTTTCTTGTATGCAGAAATGCAATGGTGTCTAGTGGTACACACAATCCCTTTATAATGGATATTCAGTTTTTTGTGCGGGGTGCGGTATTTACCGATCATCCTTAGACAAAACTGAAAGGCAGATAGAAGAATATTATGTATGGGATTTTTTTCAGCGGTTGGGTAGACTTGCTGGAACCTGGAATTACGTATGCACTTGACGTGGTGGATTTTGGTTCAATTTTGTTATATATTGTGTAGGTACTATTTTTTTTATTTTGAGGAAAGAATCTATGAACTGGGTTAGGGTGGGTGAAAAGACAGCGTGCATGGAAAGAAAGACTGTGGCAAATTAGCCATTTACTTTGTGATTTTTTGTTTTACGCGGGAAGATTTTTTGCCTTTTTCGTTTGAATATGGTGTGATGACAAAAAATTACCGTTGAATTACCGTTCGTAGGGTAGGTATTTGGAAATTCCCTCCGTCTGTCGGTCTGTTCGCACCTCTACAGCCTAAACGGATTGGCCGATTTGTTTCAAACTTGGAATTAAGTATTTATTTGGCAATATCTCGGGGTATGTTTTTTTCATTTTTGTTCTAGGTCGAAAAATAACGGTACCTGCCATACAATTTTTAACAAAAAGTTTGATTTTCTCGAAAACGTCTCTAACGATTTTGATAAAACTTTCAGGGTGGTATTTTTTTTCAACAATACATCTTTCAGTTAGAATGAATTTTGCGAAATTTGTTCTATAACGGTAACTCTCATAGAACCTGTTTTTTTCAAATGCGGTTTTATCGTAAACCATTATCCTGATTTCAATAAAATTTTACACACAGGAAGTCATTTGTTTTCGATTTTTTTAAATTTTGAATTTGTTTTAAATAATTTTCCCAGATTAAAACTTAAATTGACATACTAAAAAAAAATTAAATATTTTTTCGAAAAGTTTTAAAAAAACGACTTTTTAAAAAAACTGGTCCTGGGTTTTCAATACTTTTTTTCCTCGATTGACATTTAGTTTTCAAATTTTATTGCATATACTTAGTTTTTCTGAGAAAACTCTTGAACTAATTAAAAAAATGAAAGAATTCTCGAAAAAACATTTATTTTTTTTATTTTAATATACATATATGTACATACATATGCAGCCACTAAGCAATTTTCTAACATAAGAACAAGTTCGTGCGACCCAGTCGTGCATTTTATTTACATTTTATTCGACGATGTGCAGCACATATGAGCAAGTACGTGCGAACCAGTCGTGCAATTTATTTATATGTACATACCTACCAGTGCATGTTCATTCATATAAAGTCCCTGACCTATTTTCATGATCGAATCCTAAACGACTTCGCAATTTTTTTTTGTATCTACAGCTACACATGGTGTAGGTATTGTTCTAAATAAACAGCAAGTCGAATATGAAAGAACACGAAACGAAGAAACGAACCAATTCAACTCCTAAACTAAAGCTAAAGAACAATAAAGATACCCACAGCAATACCAAAAAAAAATAACATACAAAAATTACTAAAAGGTCTCACCGTCGGGTCGCATCGGTCGTTCACGTCACCAACCCTTTTCAATGGCAAGTTTCCTTTCTGCTACCTGCGTCTACATTATACAAATATAGTTCCAACGCGCCGCCGCCGCTGCGCCGGTATACGTATATGGCTGAAATTAATAAAAAAACTACAACTTTCCAAGTAAAAAAAGAAAAAAAAAACGTCTAGTCTCATTGATCCCTCGTTGCCTCTTGCGTGCTAGCCATCTCCACATGCCTGTTGGGAAAGATTGTGGGTTGTTTTTTGTGTGTGATTCTTCTTACACTCTAGTCTCTATGCGCGTGCGCGATATAAAAAAATCCTTATTCTCATGAAAGAGATCACGACAACGAGGAACTTTTGTTTTTGTTTTGTGTACACAACAAATTTCCTAAAAAGGGATATTTTAACACCAATACATGCAAACGTTTTTACATGAGATTTGAGTTTGCTTCTGCGGGAGACCTACCCTTATGCGCGAAATAGATTGAACCAGCAACAGGGGCCGCCATTATTTTAGAACCAATGTATTTCAATTGCTCAAGTTAGATTAGACCAGCAACAGCAACGTCAACAGCGTCGTTAGACTAAAGTCCTAAATTTGCTGTTGCTGTTCCATTGCTACCAACTTTGCGCAAGTGAAATTCAGGGGCACCATACTACAAAAGAAAACTTCGTATACTTTTTTTATGACACAAAGTGTCAAACAGAAGTAAGAAGACGATGCTGGTGCGCTGGTGGCAATGTGTTTCAATTTCTTTTGCTGGCCAGCGTGCTGTATGCTGTTGACGGTTTTGGTGCTGTCGCTGGTTCAATCTGTTCCGCGCTGGGTGTACCTCAGACCAGAACTCAAAACTCAAGTAAACGTACTTGTGTGTATTGGTGCACAAATAAAATTCTCTTTTTTCCGTGCTCTAAGCTCAAAGGTTCATTCAGACTTCAGATTAGGAGCATGGACGTTTTAAAACGTAAATATTCCTTCTCTTCGAATGCGCAGAATATGAATGTGCACTATTTTTCCTTGCGTTTATTTGAGAACGAAAAAATTAAATGCATGGGCATGGGCACTAACAACAAACCTACCTGCCTCTGGCCTGACGCTAGATATAATTAGAAATGAAATGACCTTTTTTTGTTTTTTGTGATGTTGGTCCATTCTGTGGCTCTCCTAGTCCATAATGGTGTGCCTAGGAATTTGTTGTATTTTTTTATTTTCAATTAGCTACATGAAAAAAACTGGACCTGGAGAGCAAAATTAGTTCAAGTTAATATGATAATTGAATCGTTGGCCGACCTATATTTTTTTTTATTTTGTCTGCCTAGAAGACCGGCCTAGATCAATTTTAACGTCTGTTAACGTGTTGTTAATGTTGAACGAAGATCTTTTGTAAATTTTCATAAAATATCTAGAAATTTTTTTTAAATTTATTTTGGGCCAAATTGTATAATGGAAAATGAATCCATATTCTTAGACTTACAAGAAATCACCCAAAAACAATGTCCAATTTTTCATTATGAAAAATTACCCAATGTGAAAATAGAAATATAACCCTAAACTACATTGCTGAACAAGACACTATCAATACAAATGGGCACGACTTCGTCGCACGTACTTGCTCTTATGTGCTTAACTATATTGGAAGGCAAGATCTTTGATTGAAACAAGTAAGATTTACGTACAAAAATAACACGTTCTGAACTTATAAATAGTGTCAAAACCACAACCCTTAACGGTTTTTAGTAAATATGGAGTATGCCATCACACGTTTGTATAATAATGAATTTATGAAAAAGTATTTCGAAAATTTTAAGACGGATTTTGATAAATTCTTGTTTTTTATTTTTAGTTTTTTAAACTAATTTCTTTTTTAAATTTTGGTATGCAATTTTTTAGACTTTATTAATTTTTTATTAGTTTTAAAAATATTGATAAAAAAAAAAATCAAAAATAAATTTCAAAATGTTGATATGCAGAATTAATTTGGCTATCTAAATCTTCTCAAATATAAAATAAAATTTGATAAAATTTCATCAAAATCGTTAATTATCGTTAACATGGGCCAAGGTACACCAAAGTAAGCCTTTTCTTAAATTACCGGTAAATTAGATAAAAAAATTGAGATAGGCCCTTGCTGTAGAAATATTTTTTTCTCAGAATACACCCCAGAATTATGTCCTAAAATCTTGAAAACGAATTAAGGGACACAATGTATAGAAGAGCATAAGTAAGAAAAGTAGGCCTATAATTATCCACAAATGTGTAAAAAAAAGCCCCAAACCGCTGAAATTAAAAAAAAAATGTTGTTGCTATTGTTGTTTAGCTTATAATTTTGTGTGGCAATTTTTCGTATTCAATTCGAATCTGTTTTATTTTTAGAGCTTCCTTTCCCTAGCTTTGAAGCTATTTGTCACTTTAAAAATTGTACCGTTTTTATGGGTAATTTTTCATTAGAGCCAAATTTCACGTACCCATTCAGATCATGTTATTCTTCTACGTATATATTTTTTTTTTTTTTATAATTAACGCGCGCACAAATGACTATTTGTTTCCCTTTTAATGTAACACACTGCGCGGGCATAGGGAGGGGAGAGATAGGAGGTGTCGATTAACATTGGTTTTAAATGTTTGCAAATTGAAATGGCAAGGGAAAATCTCGCCGGGTAAACCATTCCAAAGTCGTGTTGTACGGCTAAAAAAAGAATCTCTATATTTCACGGTACGTCCGAAATTCGGCTCAAGGGTGAACTGATGGGCATTCCTAGCAAGACGAGTATTACGGGCGAAACTTTTAAGGGGAGGAATGCAGCTCGCTACCTCGAGTGAACATTTTTTATAAAAGAAACGATAAAATAAGGAGACATGAAACATTGCGTCGGTGTTCGAGAGGGGCAATTGTTTCAGCGGCAGTTCTATTTCCTATCAATCTTAACGCTCGATTTTGTGTTCAATCAAGCAGGTGAAGCGATCTTTGTGAAGCACCTGCTCACAGGTGGGAGTTATACTCGAGCTTAGGGCGTATAAACGCTTTATAAATTGTAGCCAGATCAGATGGGGAAAAATACTTCTTACACCGATACAGAAAACCTAAGCACTTAGCAGCATTCTTAGCGATTTCAAATATATGGTCGTTCCAACGGAGGTCGTCGTTGACACACATACCGAGTACTGAGAGCTTTTCGGTTTCTTCGATGTAAGTGCCATTCATGGACAATGGCGTTAGGGGTATGTTAAGCTTTAACGACAGAAGACAGCATTGAGTTTTCGAAGCATTAAACTCCACACGATTCCTATTACCCCATTTGACAATGCTGTATAAATCGGAGTTTAATGAGCTTGACATACGGCACCGTTGCAATTGTACGTCCGAAGGCGAAGGACGTGAATTATCGAACGAATATGAAAAGCTGAGGTTAGAGTCGTCAGCAAAACAGTTAAGTGGATTAGAAGCAACAGACAGAAGATCATTTATAAAAATGAGGAAAAGAGTCGGAGACAGAACAGAGCCCTGGGGCACACCAGCATTTATTTTATGGGAATCAGACTTGAATCCGTCCAATACAACTTGTATTGAACGGTTCAGAAGATAGCTTCTAATCCAACGAACAAGAGTATTATCGATCCCAAAAGCACGCATTTTCGATAAGAGAGCTTCATGCCAAACTCTATCAAATGCCTTGGAGATATCAAGAGCAATAATCTTACTTTCACCAAAGCGATGTAAAGATTTGTTCCACTGTTCGGTGAGATATGCCATCAGATCACCAGTGGAACGGTTGCTGCGGAAGCCATACTGGCGGTCATGGAGAAGCTTACGATCTTCGAGATATTCCTTAAGCTGACGGTTAATCAGTGTTTCCATGACCTTAGAAAGAAGAGATGTCAGTGCTATGGGTCGGTAGGAGGAGGGGGAGGATGGGTCACCTTTCTTAGGGACAGGCTGGACAAATGCTGTTTTCCATCTTCTAGGAAAGATTCCAGAAGAGTAGGAGCGATGGAAAAGCTTACGCAGTGGCTTTGACAGTGTGGAAGAACATACGGATTTGTGTATATCGAGATCTTTGAGAACTCTTGCTACTGTACGAGTGCGGAAAAAAATCTGTCCCATGGAAAAATTTACATTCTCAAGTACAGGAGGGGCAACGTTGCTATGGGGCAGCGTGGAGCTGGCAGCGAAATGGGCGGCGAGCAAGTTTGCCTTCTCTGAAGAGTAAACAATTGGTTTGTTATTGTCGATGAGCGTTGGAACCGAAGATGTTGAGGAGTTTTTAATATTTTTACAAATGACCAAAAATTTGTACTGCCTTTGGGACACTGCAGAATTTTTTGCCGTAATTTTTGGTCATGCAAAAATTTGGTTCTTTCAATAACGGAGTTGCATGAGTTTTTTGCTTGTTTGTGCTTTTTCCGATTTTCCTCTGTAGGGTTGGCTTTGTAAGAACGGAAACTTACTTCTTTGAGCCTGATAGCTTCTTTACACTCAGAATTAAACCAAGACTTTTCTTTAGGTTTAATGCTTTTTACTCTGTTAGGAATAAAAGCACGCATCTCTAGAATAATCACATTTGTGATCATTTCAGCACTGGCATCAATGTCACTGTCACTGTCCTGGTGGGAAGTTTTTCTTTAACTGGATGGGTGGAGGATGAGAAATTAGCTGAAATGACACAATGGTCTGAAGTGCCAAATGGAGAAGTTACACTAATGGTATATTTATCAGGGTGAGAAGTAAGAAACAAGTCAAGAGTATGGGCGGCTTGCCCAGCAACATCCATACGCGTTGGCACATCGATCAGTTGGGTAAGGTGATGTAACCCGGCAAAGAGCTCGACATACCTTCCTTCGGGTGTTGTCTGACCAGAATAGCGGAGCCAATTGGAATTGTGTACATTGAAATCGCCCGTAATAACGATTTCAGTGCGAGGACAAAGGGAAACAATTTTCGAGATGGAATCAGACAGCGCATCAAACTCGTTACAAGTGGAATTGCTGTCGAGATTTGGACTCCTGTAATGTATATGTTGTATACTACTTGTATCTGTCAAAGACCTTTTATCTAGTATACATACAAACCAAAATAATTTGTTTGCATAGAAAACGAAATGAACTTTTCCACGTTTCCTTCTTTGCGAAAAAAATACAACTCATCGCATGAGTGTGGCACCAAACGCCTTCCTTTTCTGCAAAATGGTCCATAAACTAAAAAAAAAACTGTCACACCAAAAAAACAGACCCACACAAAATACTTCCCACTGCAATCACCTTACCAATAATATGTATCCCTTCACCCATCCCATCCATCAGTCTCAGTAGAATTGGAAATGACAAATGAGGCAACTAAAATCAGATACTGAAACACAAAAAAATATCAGAACCAGCCGGGGTAGAAACTAAAGAGTAGAAAGCAGAACACATGTAATAACAACAACAACAAATAGAAGAGAAAAAAGTAAAAGAGCAGAACAGCACCAAATTCTGCTGCGGAGATCGTTCGAACTACAAATTTATTTGTGTGTGTTACCAATGAAATTTCTATGGAAAAAACGCAAATTAGACCATTTTTTAAAAATTAATATAAAAAAAACTATTATCGTTACATACATTTTCTAAGTTGATGTAAAAAGATAAAATGTTGAAAAAAAAAAATAAAAAAATAAAACCAAAATTATTAGAACGTTACTTTTTTTATAAAGTCATCGATATTTTAGCTTTTTTAAACAGCGATTAGAGTGTTAAAAAACAATATTTTTTAAAAAACTATAGTTTTACTCCCGAGCTTGAAAACTCAGCTTTCAAATAAAATTAAGAACAAAATTAAAATTTGAAAACCAAAAAAACATTCAAAAAGATTTAAAAAATAACAAAAAAAAATCAATTTTTTTGTTTAAAACCGAGAAAATTAAAAATATTTTTTTTATATTTTTTGTTGTAAATATTTGAGTTGGTCTTTTTATTTCTTTTCATTTTAATGAATTATATTGAAAATTGAAGAAGTGACCTGTTCAAACGCGGTAAAATCGAGAAAAATGCGTTTGATTCGATGAATTTTTTTTCATAAAAAAATAAGTTTAATTTAAAAAAAAAAATTGTTTTACTCCCAAGATTTAAGATTAGATAAAAAGAGCTATACATTTATACCTTTTTATGATCTCTAACTTACAATTTTAAAAAATAAGAAATTATTAAATGTACATTTTAAATCTTGTATGTTAGCTAAATATTAAAATTTATTTGGTTAAAATATCTTTTAAAATAAAAAAGTTATCCACCAATTTGTTAACAAACATCCATTTTTTTTCGAGGTACACCCAGCCTTAAGTATAAAATTTTAAGTAAATCTGATTTGACTGGCATTGAATATATTGTTATTGAAGTTTCTGATGGACATGAAAAATGCTTAGTTGCAGGCGTATACAATCCCAATAGAACTTGTTCACCTGCTCTTTTGTTTTCCGCATTGGAACCCTTTTTAATTTCATACGAAAATATTATTGTTTGTGGAGATTTTAATGCTGATTTACTCAAAATTGACTCTCGCTCCACTCAGTTCTTAGATGCTGTTGCTGCGTCGGGACTCAAGGTTGTAAACTCTTTTCCAACAAGATATGCACCTAATTGTTCACCCAGTCTACTCCACCTCTTCATTGTAGCTGATCAAAAAAACGTTCTTCTAAATGATCAACTTTGTCTTGATGGTATTTCCAATCATGACCTTATTTTCTGTACTCTCGATATTGATTTTTCGCATTCCCAAATTCCGGCTTCTTTTACATATAGAGATTTCAAATCAGTCAACCTTGAATCGTTATGTAATGATGCAAGTTGCTTACCCTTGAACGATTGTTTTTATATAAATCATATAGATAATAAACTATGCTATATAGTAAACCTAATTAAAGATCTTTTCGATAAACATGTCCCCTTGAAAACCGTTACAATAAAAAACCCAAAATGTCCTTGGTATAACACAGAAGTTCAAACTACAATAAGAATTCGTAGGAAGTACTACATAATTTGGCGCAAATCACCAAACTCTGAAACCTGGCGAGCTTATTGCCATACGCGTAACAAAGCCACTTACATAACACGGTTAGCTAAACGAATTTTTTTTGTCTCAAAACTTGACACTTCTTAACCCTCTAAGAAACTCTGGGCGAACCTTCGTGAAATTGGTGTTGGTAAACGTCAAATCTCTAAATGTGAGCTTAGTGCAAATACACTCAACTCTCATTTTGCCTCATACTCTCAAGTTCCGAGTAGTTTCATGGCTAAAGATGAATTATCTTATGAATGTGCTGATCTTTTTGATTTCGAGGTTGTCTCTGAGGATGAGGTCATTAGCATTTTTAAGACCCTTAAATCTGAAGCAATTGGAGAAGACGGTATTAAACTTCGTTTTATTAAACTCATTTTGCCATATATAGCTAACTCCTTTACGCATATATACAACCACTGCATAGCATCCTCAACGTTTCCAACTTTGTGGAAAGCCGCTCGGATCACTCCTGTTCCTAAAATATCCGTACCCGTCGAACCAACTGATTATCAACCCATAAGCATTTTGCCTCGCATGTCAAAGGTCTTGGAGAGCGTGTGTTTTTATAAAAGAACAAACAACTTTTTCTTTTCTGTTTAAATAATGATGCTGAAACTCAGTTGGGGGGATGATTCCATAGTGGGTTCAATCCACATCCAACAATTTCAGACAGTCCATATTTCTTAAAGATATCATTTCTAGCTTGTTGCTTCTCCGAATTGGACATATATATCTTTATCCAAGCCCCGACAACTTTTTGTCTCAAGCACGTCAAGAATTTCGCTTAAAACAACAGACACTGCAGGTTATGGAAGCTCCAGCTCGAAGTCGTTTCCGACTGAACTTTGGTAGCTGCAACTACCGAGGAACCGCAAGGCTGATGCTAGTTTTATTATTAGTGAAATTACTGAACATTGAGTTGTTCGAAATTATGAACTCATGATATTTAAAACTAACTCAAGCTCATGTTTGTTAATCCAAACATAAAAAATAAATCAAGTGGGTTGGAACTAGGCAACTCTCAAACTCCTCCTCAATCAAAAATCATATTTTTACTTGGGATAGGTACTAAATGCAAGTTATGCATTCGTGCCGATTAAAATTTTTGAGATAACAATCAAACATGACAATAGAGAAACATTTTTGAGTCACTGGCAAAATTCTGTCCGTCTGTCTGTCTGTATGGAAGTATTTTGGACTATAGCCTAAACGGTTAGGGCAATCGGCCTCAAATTTAGAACTTAAGGTTATTTTGACATTCTACAGAGGAGTTTTTTGAATTTTTTTAAGCTCAAAAATCAACGGTACGTGTTGTATAAAATCTTATTTTCCTCGAAAACGGCTCCAAGAATTTTATGAAAGATATCAGTGTACTACTGTAGGTAAGCATTATATTTTAGTGAAAAAAAAATTGAATATGGTGGGCTAAAAACAGTAGCTCCCATAGGACCGGTTTTTTTTCGACTGTCTTCGACTTTTCGAAGATGTAGGTAGCCTAAGAAATTTCGTGTTAATTTTTTTTGTATTTTTTATAAATTAAAAAAAAAATTTTTTTTTGAAAAATAAATATTTTGAAAACCGGTAAGTGATTTTTTTAAATTTTGTTTTTAAGTGTATGCCATTTTTGTGCTTAAGTTTGTATTCTTGAATTATTTTTTTTAATTTTTTAAAAATAGTTGTTAAAAAACCGTTATATTTAAACCGCTCTTACAATTTTGAAAAAAAAATCACACTTTTTAACATTTATTAAAGAAATAAAATGCCGTTTAAATTATTTCACTCAATACAATTAAACGTACTTTATTCGAACTCAAGTCACAAAAATCGAATAAATGCTTTGATGTTCACTTTAATTTTCTTAAATTTTATTCTACAATGTGACCGCACATATGAGCAAGTACCTACGTGCGATCCAGTCGTGCAATTTAATTTTCATCCCTCATCTGTTGTTTTTCGTCATCAAAAAAACAAAATCTACATATTTTACTTTTTATTTTTTTTTTTTCATTTTCTGAAATCTTTTTTTTAATAAACAAAACCGTATTTTCAACACAAATGGAAGTTTTTGACTTTTAAAAACAACTTGACTTAGCATATTCAGTTTTTTAATGTTGGTAGCTTTGTTATGACAAGCGAACGTCGGAGTTCGCTTTTCGCAATACCACGACAAGAGTAATTCGCTAAATTGTTCGACATGAGTCGAACGTTCGACTGGCGAGTTCTACAGGACCCATACTTTCAAAAAAATATTGGGACGATATGGAATTTTCGAAAAATTCTATGCAACGCGTACCCAATAGAACCGCTGTTCGGAAGAATACTTCGAAGCAGAAATCAAGGTGCATTGTCGGGACATATTTCTTTCAAGAAAGTTATATTACAATAACTGTTAATGGGGACCGTTATTTAAAGATATTAAGGAAGTTTTTTTTACCCATAACCACGCCGAAAACGTATCTCTTTATGCAGGATTTGGTACCATCTAGAAGAGAACGGTCTATCATCTTCAAGAACAATTAGGTATGTATATAAAATAAAATTTAAAATTAAATTTTTTTTTCAGAACACGTGCACTGATTAGTGAAGAATACTAGTCAGTTTGGTTTCACTTTGCGAACTTTTAACATGAGTGGCGTTAAAGAGAGTTGCGTTGCTGTAATAGCGTTGCATAAGTGCAGAGAGTGCTGACCAAATTTGTGAGTCGCTAAAACCATTTGGTATATCAAGAATATTCGTTTATCAGGCTATTGCTCGCTTCGGGAATTGTCTGGAGTAGAGAACAAGCCAAAAAGCCACAAGCCACATCATACATTTTCTACTACTAAAGGATACCATCTTATTAACATCTTAATTTATTTTTTGATCAAATTTTCATTTTTAATGCTATTATTTTTTCTTACTTTTATTTTGTATCTTACATTTCTTAACCTTTGTACTATATTTTTTTCCAATGCTTTTTTAAAATTCTTTTACACCTATAGTCTTTCTTTATTCATTTTTAATTTTATATGTATATATGAATGTTTTCTTTATTTCCCCATTTTTCTTTCTTTTCTTCATTTGCATTGTTACAATTTCCTACATAATGCTTTTGGTTCGTATTCACTTGCTTCCTTTTTTAATTTGCTTTTTCTCCGTTTGTTGCTTTTTTTATTAATTTAAATGTCTCGGTTTTATGACACAGTATATGGCAATGCTAATTTCAAGTCCGCGCACTTAGTGATGAGTTACCTTTCTAAGGCATGAAATAGTTTTAAAGTTTTCCATTTCAATGCTAGGAGCCTTAATGACTCGAAATTTGACAACATTAAAGATATTTTCAATGGTGTCAATGTTGATGTAATCTGTGTAAGTGAAACTTGGTTTAATTCTGATATCCCTGATAATATTCGCAACCTACCTAATTACAAACTCATTCGGAATGATAGATATACAACCACAACTCGCGGAGGAGTTGCAATCTATTGTAGATCTACTCTTAAGGATGGGTGTACCGTGTAAAAATGTGGTGGAGTTTTGCCCCAAACAGTGCAGCGTTCGCAATTGTTGGAAGATTTTAATGAAACTAATGGTTATCTATTTGCAATATGTTAAGCCAAATATTGGTTTAACTTAAAAAAACTTAGAAACACTTTGTGCCTCAAAATTGCCAAACAATCGGAAATTTGTAAAATTTAGAAAGACGTTTGCTTCAACCAATGGGAAATGCGTTAAATATTATTTTTTTTATTTTTTTTATATTTTATTTCTAGAGACAATACTTTTATTGAATTAACCAGGATGTTCGATTTTTGATTGTCTTATTATTTGTTCCCAAAAAAAAAATTCAAAAACTATGAAAAATACAGGAAATTCATTAAAAGATATGAATGCTCTATTTGATACAACTTCTAAAGTACAAAAGGTAACAAAGTCAAATAACCTTTTTTACGAAAAAAATATCTCTTCGCACATACATCATGTACCTAATGTTCCTTCACTTCATGCTTTACGATCTAAACTCTCATACAGTTGTTTCTATTGACTGTTGAGAGGACTAACTAATAGAAGCATTTTCTTGTATGCAGAAATGCAATGGTGTCTAGTGGTACACACAATCACTTTATAATGGATATTCAGTTTTTTGTGCGGGGTGCGGTATTTACCGATCATCCTTAGACAAAACTGAAAGGCAGATAGAAGAATATTATGTATGGGATTTTTTTCAGCGGTTGGGTAGACTTGCTGGAACCTGGAATTACGTATGCACTTGACGTGGTGGATTTTGGTTCAATTTTGTTATATATTGTGTAGGTACTATTTTTTTTATTTTGAGGAAAGAATCTATAAACTGGGTTAGGGTGGGTGAAAAGACAGCGTGCATGGAAAGAAAGACTGTGGCAAATTAGCCATTTACTTTGTGATTTTTTGTTTTACGCGGGAAGATTTTTTGCCTTTCTCGTTTGAATATGGTGTGATGACAAAAAATTACCGTTGAATTACCGTTCGTAGGGTAGGTATTTGGAAATTCCCTCCGTCTGTCGGTCTGTTCGCACCTCTACAGCCTAAACGGATTGGCCGATTTGTTTCAAACTTGGAATTAAGTATTTATTTGGCAATATCTCGGGGTATGTTTTTTTCATTTTTGTTCTAGGTCGAAAAATAACGGTACCTGCCATACGAATATGAAAAGCTGAGGTTAGAGTCGTCAGCAAAACAGTTAAGTGGATTAGAAGCAACAGACAGAAGATCATTTATAAAAATGAGGAAAAGAGTCGGAGACAGAACAGAGCCCTGGGGCACACCAGCATTTATTTTATGGGAATCAGACTTGAATCCGTCCAATACAACTTGTATTGAACGGTTCAGAAGATAGCTTCTAATCCAACGAACAAGAGTATTATCGATCCCAAAAGCACGCATTTTCGATAAGAGAGCTTCATGCCAAACTCTATCAAATGCCTTGGAGATATCAAGAGCAATAATCTTACTTTCACCAAAGCGATGTAAAGATTTGTTCCACTGTTCGGTGAGATATGCCATCAGATCACCAGTGGAACGGTTGCTGCGGAAGCCATACTGGCGGTCATGGAGAAGCTTACGATCTTCGAGATATTCCTTAAGCTGACGGTTAATCAGTGTTTCCATGACCTTAGAAAGAAGAGATGTCAGTGCTATGGGTCGGTAGGAGGAGGGGGAGGATGGGTCACCTTTCTTAGGGACAGGCTGGACAAATGCTGTTTTCCATCTTCTAGGAAAGATTCCAGAAGAGTAGGAGCGATGGAAAAGCTTACGCAGTGGCTTTGACAGTGTGGAAGAACATACGGATTTGTGTATATCGAGATCTTTGAGAACTCTTGCTACTGTACGAGTGCGGAAAAAAATCTGTCCCATGGAAAAATTTACATTCTCAAGTACAGGAGGGGCAACGTTGCTATGGGGCAGCGTGGAGCTGGCAGCGAAATGGGCGGCGAGCAAGTTTGCCTTCTCTGAAGAGTAAACAATTGGTTTGTTATTGTCGATGAGCGTTGGAACCGAAGATGTTGAGGAGTTTTTAATATTTTTACAAATGACCAAAAATTTGTACTGCCTTTGGGACACTGCAGAATTTTTTGCCGTAATTTTTGGTCATGCAAAAATTTGGTTCTTTCAATAACGGAGTTGCATGAGTTTTTTGCTTGTTTGTGCTTTTTCCGATTTTCCTCTGTAGGGTTGGCTTTGTAAGAACGGAAACTTACTTCTTTGAGCCTGATAGCTTCTTTACACTCAGAATTAAACCAAGACTTTTCTTTAGGTTTAATGCTTTTTACTCTGTTAGGAATAAAAGCACGCATCTCTAGAATAATCACATTTGTGATCATTTCAGCACTGGCATCAATGTCACTGTCACTGTCCTGGTGGGAAGTTTTTCTTTAACTGGATGGGTGGAGGATGAGAAATTAGCTGAAATGACACAATGGTCTGAAGTGCCAAATGGAGAAGTTACACTAATGGTATATTTATCAGGGTGAGAAGTAAGAAACAAGTCAAGAGTATGGGCGGCTTGCCCAGCAACATCCATACGCGTTGGCACATCGATCAGTTGGGTAAGGTGATGTAACCCGGCAAAGAGCTCGACATACCTTCCTTCGGGTGTTGTCTGACCAGAATAGCGGAGCCAATTGGAATTGTGTACATTGAAATCGCCCGTAATAACGATTTCAGTGCGAGGACAAAGGGAAACAATTTTCGAGATGGAATCAGACAGCGCATCAAACTCGTTACAAGTGGAATTGCTGTCGAGATTTGGACTCCTGTAATGTATATGTTGTATACTACTTGTATCTGTCAAAGACCTTTTATCTAGTATACATACAAACCAAAATAATTTGTTTGCATAGAAAACGAAATGAACTTTTCCACGTTTCCTTCTTTGCGAAAAAAATACAACTAATCGCATGAGTGTGGCACCAAACGCCTTCCTTTTCTGCAAAATGGTCCATAAACTAAAAAAAAAACTGTCACACCAAAAAAACAGACCCACACAAAATACTTCCCACTGCAATCACCTTACCAATAATATGTATCCCTTCACCCATCCCATCCATCAGTCTCAGTAGAATTGGAAATGACAAATGAGGTAACTAAAATCAGATACTGAAACACAAAAAAATATCAGAACCAGCCGGGGTAGAAACTAAAGAGTAGAAAGCAGAACACATGTAATAACAACAACAACAAATAGAAGAGAAAAAAGTAAAAGAGCAGAACAGCACCAAATTCTGCTGCGGAGATCGTTCGAACTACAAATTTATTTGTGTGTGTTACCAATGAAATTTCTATGGAAAAAACGCAAATTAGACCATTTTTTAAAAATTAATATAAAAAAAACTATTATCGTTACATACATTTTCTAAGTTGATGTAAAAAGATAAAATGTTGAAAAAAAAAATAAAAAAATAAAACCAAAATTATTAGAACGTTACTTTTTTTATAAAGTCATCGATATTTTAGCTTTTTTAAACAGCGATTAGAGTGTTAAAAAACAATATTTTTTAAAAAACTATAGTTTTACTCCCGAGCTTGAAAACTCAGCTTTCAAATAAAATTAAGAACAAAATTAAAATTTGAAAACCAAAAAAACATTCAAAAAGATTTAAAAATAACAAAAAAAAATCAATTTTTTTGTTTAAAACCGAGAAAATTAAAAATATTTTTTTTATAT
Organism: Platycheirus rosarum; assembly: GCA_963971375.1. Classification (NCBI taxonomy): domain Eukaryota; kingdom Metazoa; phylum Arthropoda; class Insecta; order Diptera; family Syrphidae; genus Platycheirus; species Platycheirus rosarum. The sequence continues at coordinate 91,887,832 of OZ020508.1, read as the reverse complement.
TTTTTGTTGTAAATATTTGAGTTGGTCTTTTTATTTCTTTTCATTTTAATGAATTATATTGAAAATTGAAGAAGTGACCTGTTCAAACGCGGTAAAATCGAGAAAAATGCGTTTGATTCGATGAATTTTTTTTCATAAAAAAATAAGTTTAATTTAAAAAAAAAAATTGTTTTACTCCCAAGATTTAAGATTAGATAAAAAGAGCTATACATTTATACCTTTTTATGATCTCTAACTTACAATTTTAAAAAATAAGAAATTATTAAATGTACATTTTAAATCTTGTATGTTAGCTAAATATTAAAATTTATTTGGTTAAAATATCTTTTAAAATAAAAAAGTTATCCACCAATTTGTTAACAAACATCCATTTTTTTTCGAGGTACACCCAGCCTTAAGTATAAAATTTTAAGTAAATCTGATTTGACTGGCATTGAATATATTGTTATTGAAGTTTCTGATGGACATGAAAAATGCTTAGTTGCAGGCGTATACAATCCCAATAGAACTTGTTCACCTGCTCTTTTGTTTTCCGCATTGGAACCCTTTTTAATTTCATACGAAAATATTATTGTTTGTGGAGATTTTAATGCTGATTTACTCAAAATTGACTCTCGCTCCACTCAGTTCTTAGATGCTGTTGCTGCGTCGGGACTCAAGGTTGTAAACTCTTTTCCAACAAGATATGCACCTAATTGTTCACCCAGTCTACTCCACCTCTTCATTGTAGCTGATCAAAAAAACGTTCTTCTAAATGATCAACTTTGTCTTGATGGTATTTCCAATCATGACCTTATTTTCTGTACTCTCGATATTGATTTTTCGCATTCCCAAATTCCGGCTTCTTTTACATATAGAGATTTCAAATCAGTCAACCTTGAATCGTTATGTAATGATGCAAGTTGCTTACCCTTGAACGATTGTTTTTATATAAATCATATAGATAATAAACTATGCTATATAGTAAACCTAATTAAAGATCTTTTCGATAAACATGTCCCCTTGAAAACCGTTACAATAAAAAACCCAAAATGTCCTTGGTATAACACAGAAGTTCAAACTACAATAAGAATTCGTAGGAAGTACTACATAATTTGGCGCAAATCACCAAACTCTGAAACCTGGCGAGCTTATTGCCATACGCGTAACAAAGCCACTTACATAACACGGTTAGCTAAACGAATTTTTTTTGTCTCAAAACTTGACACTTCTTAACCCTCTAAGAAACTCTGGGCGAACCTTCGTGAAATTGGTGTTGGTAAACGTCAAATCTCTAAATGTGAGCTTAGTGCAAATACACTCAACTCTCATTTTGCCTCATACTCTCAAGTTCCGAGTAGTTTCATGGCTAAAGATGAATTATCTTATGAATGTGCTGATCTTTTTGATTTCGAGGTTGTCTCTGAGGATGAGGTCATTAGCATTTTTAAGACCCTTAAATCTGAAGCAATTGGAGAAGACGGTATTAAACTTCGTTTTATTAAACTCATTTTGCCATATATAGCTAACTCCTTTACGCATATATACAACCACTGCATAGCATCCTCAACGTTTCCAACTTTGTGGAAAGCCGCTCGGATCACTCCTGTTCCTAAAATATCCGTACCCGTCGAACCAACTGATTATCAACCCATAAGCATTTTGCCTCGCATGTCAAAGGTCTTGGAGAGCGTGTGTTTTTATAAAAGAACAAACAACTTTTTCTTTTCTGTTTAAATAATGATGCTGAAACTCAGTTGGGGGGATGATTCCATAGTGGGTTCAATCCACATCCAACAATTTCAGACAGTCCATATTTCTTAAAGATATCATTTCTAGCTTGTTGCTTCTCCGAATTGGACATATATATCTTTATCCAAGCCCCGACAACTTTTTGTCTCAAGCACGTCAAGAATTTCGCTTAAAACAACAGACACTGCAGGTTATGGAAGCTCCAGCTCGAAGTCGTTTCCGACTGAACTTTGGTAGCTGCAACTACCGAGGAACCGAGAGGCTGATGCTAGTTTTATTATTAGTGAAATTACTGAACATTGAGTTGTTCGAAATTATGAACTCATGATATTTAAAACTAACTCAAGCTCATGTTTGTTAATCCAAACATAAAAAATAAATCAAGTGGGTTGGAACTAGGCAACTCTCAAACTCCTCCTCAATCAAAAATCATATTTTTACTTGGGATAGGTACTAAATGCAAGTTATGCATTCGTGCCGATTAAAATTTTTGAGATAACAATCAAACATGACAATAGAGAAACATTTTTGAGTCACTGGCAAAATTCTGTCCGTCTGTCTGTCTGTATGGAAGTATTTTGGACTATAGCCTAAACGGTTAGGGCAATCGGCCTCAAATTTAGAACTTAAGGTTATTTTGACATTCTACAGAGGAGTTTTTTGAATTTTTTTAAGCTCAAAAATCAACGGTACGTGTTGTATAAAATCTTATTTTCCTCGAAAACGGCTCCAAGAATTTTATGAAAGATATCAGTGTACTACTGTAGGTAAGCATTATATTTTAGTGAAAAAAAAATTGAATATGGTGGGCTAAAAACAGTAGCTCCCATAGGACCGGTTTTTTTTCGACTGTCTTCGACTTTTCGAAGATGTAGGTAGCCTAAGAAATTTCGTGTTAATTTTTTTTGTATTTTTTATAAATTAAAAAAAAAATTTTTTTTTGAAAAATAAATATTTTGAAAACCGGTAAGTGATTTTTTTAAATTTTGTTTTTAAGTGTATGCCATTTTTGTGCTTAAGTTTGTATTCTTGAATTATTTTTTTTAATTTTTTAAAAATAGTTGTTAAAAAACCGTTATATTTAAACCGCTCTTACAATTTTGAAAAAAAAATCACACTTTTTAACATTTATTAAAGAAATAAAATGCCGTTTAAATTATTTCACTCAATACAATTAAACGTACTTTATTCGAACTCAAGTCACAAAAATCGAATAAATGCTTTGATGTTCACTTTAATTTTCTTAAATTTTATTCTACAATGTGACCGCACATATGAGCAAGTACCTACGTGCGATCCAGTCGTGCAATTTAATTTTCATCCCTCATCTGTTGTTTTTCGTCATCAAAAAAACAAAATCTACATATTTTACTTTTTATTTTTTTTTTTTCATTTTCTGAAATCTTTTTTTTAATAAACAAAACCGTATTTTCAACACAAATGGAAGTTTTTGACTTTTAAAAACAACTTGACTTAGCATATTCAGTTTTTTAATGTTGGTAGCTTTGTTATGACAAGCGAACGTCGGAGTTCGCTTTTCGCAATACCACGACAAGAGTAATTCGCTAAATTGTTCGACATGAGTCGAACGTTCGACTGGCGAGTTCTACAGGACCCATACTTTCAAAAAAATATTGGGACGATATGGAATTTTCGAAAAATTCTATGCAACGCGTACCCAATAGAACCGCTGTTCGGAAGAATACTTCGAAGCAGAAATCAAGGTGCATTGTCGGGACATATTTCTTTCAAGAAAGTTATATTACAATAACTGTTAATGGGGACCGTTATTTAAAGATATTAAGGAAGTTTTTTTTACCCATAACCACGCCGAAAACGTATCTCTTTATGCAGGATTTGGTACCATCTAGAAGAGAACGGTCTATCATCTTCAAGAACAATTAGGTATGTATATAAAATAAAATTTAAAATTAAATTTTTTTTTCAGAACACGTGCACTGATTAGTGAAGAATACTAGTCAGTTTGGTTTCACTTTGCGAACTTTTAACATGAGTGGCGTTAAAGAGAGTTGCGTTGCTGTAATAGCGTTGCATAAGTGCGGAGAGTGCTGACCAAATTTGTGAGTCGCTAAAACCATTTGGTATATCAAGAATATTCGTTTATCAGGCTATTGCTCGCTTCGGGAATTGTCTGGAGTAGAGAACAAGCCAAAAAGCCACAAGCCACATCATACATTTTCTACTACTAAAGGATACCATCTTATTAACATCTTAATTTATTTTTTGATCAAATTTTCATTTTTAATGCTATTATTTTTTCTTACTTTTATTTTGTATCTTACATTTCTTAACCTTTGTACTATATTTTTTTCCAATGCTTTTTTAAAATTCTTTTACACCTATAGTCTTTCTTTATTCATTTTTAATTTTATATGTATATATGAATGTTTTCTTTATTTCCCCATTTTTCTTTCTTTTCTTCATTTGCATTGTTACAATTTCCTACATAATGCTTTTGGTTCGTATTCACTTGCTTCCTTTTTTAATTTGCTTTTTCTCCGTTTGTTGCTTTTTTTATTAATTTAAATGTCTCGGTTTTATGACACAGTATATGGCAATGCTAATTTCAAGTCCGCGCACTTAGTGATGAGTTACCTTTCTAAGGCATGAAATAGTTTTAAAGTTTTCCATTTCAATGCTAGGAGCCTTAATGACTCGAAATTTGACAACATTAAAGATATTTTCAATGGTGTCAATGTTGATGTAATCTGTGTAAGTGAAACTTGGTTTAATTCTGATATCCCTGATAATATTCGCAACCTACCTAATTACAAACTCATTCGGAATGATAGATATACAACCACAACTCGCGGAGGAGTTGCAATCTATTGTAGATCTACTCTTAAGGATGGGTGTACCGTGTAAAAATGTGGTGGAGTTTTGCCCCAAACAGTGCAGCGTTCGCAATTGTTGGAAGATTTTAATGAAACTAATGGTTATCTATTTGCAATATGTTAAGCCAAATATTGGTTTAACTTAAAAAAACTTAGAAACACTTTGTGCCTCAAAATTGCCAAACAATCGGAAATTTGTAAAATTTAGAAAGACGTTTGCTTCAACCAATGGGAAATGCGTTAAATATTATTTTTTTTATTTTTTTTATATTTTATTTCTAGAGACAATACTTTTATTGAATTAACCAGGATGTTCGATTTTTGATTGTCTTATTATTTGTTCCCAAAAAAAAAATTCAAAAACTATGAAAAATACAGGAAATTCATTAAAAGATATGAATGCTCTATTTGATACAACTTCTAAAGTACAAAAGGTAACAAAGTCAAATAACCTTTTTTACGAAAAAAATATCTCTTCGCACATACATCATGTACCTAATGTTCCTTCACTTCATGCTTTACGATCTAAACTCTCATACAGTTGTTTCTATTGACTGTTGAGAGGACTAACTAATAGAAGCATTTTCTTGTATGCAGAAATGCAATGGTGTCTAGTGGTACACACAATCACTTTATAATGGATATTCAGTTTTTTGTGCGGGGTGCGGTATTTACCGATCATCCTTAGACAAAACTGAAAGGCAGATAGAAGAATATTATGTATGGGATTTTTTTCAGCGGTTGGGTAGACTTGCTGGAACCTGGAATTACGTATGCACTTGACGTGGTGGATTTTGGTTCAATTTTGTTATATATTGTGTAGGTACTATTTTTTTTATTTTGAGGAAAGAATCTATAAACTGGGTTAGGGTGGGTGAAAAGACAGCGTGCATGGAAAGAAAGACTGTGGCAAATTAGCCATTTACTTTGTGATTTTTTGTTTTACGCGGGAAGATTTTTTGCCTTTCTCGTTTGAATATGGTGTGATGACAAAAAATTACCGTTGAATTACCGTTCGTAGGGTAGGTATTTGGAAATTCCCTCCGTCTGTCGGTCTGTTCGCACCTCTACAGCCTAAACGGATTGGCCGATTTGTTTCAAACTTGGAATTAAGTATTTATTTGGCAATATCTCGGGGTATGTTTTTTTCATTTTTGTTCTAGGTCGAAAAATAACGGTACCTGCCATACAATTTTTAACAAAAAGTTTGATTTTCTCGAAAACGTCTCTAACGATTTTGATAAAACTTTCAGGGTGGTATTTTTTTTCAACAATACATCTTTCAGTTAGAATGAATTTTGCGAAATTTGTTCTATAACGGTAACTCTATAGAACCTGTTTTTTTCAAATGCGGTTTTATCGTAAACCATTATCCTGATTTCAATAAAATTTTACACACAGGAAGTCATTTGTTTTCGATTTTTTTAAATTTTGAATTTGTTTTAAATAATTTTCCCAGATTAAAACTTAAATTGACATACTAAAAAAAAATTAAATATTTTTTCGAAAAGTTTTAAAAAAAACGACTTTTTAAAAAAACTGGTCCTGGGTTTTCAATACTTTTTTTCCTCGATTGACATTTAGTTTTCAAATTTTATTGCATATACTTAGTTTTTCTGAGAAAACTCTTGAACTAATTAAAAAAATGAAAGAATTCTCGAAAAAACATTTATTTTTTTTATTTTAATATACATATATGTACATACATATGCAGCCACTAAGCAATTTTCTAACATAAGAACAAGTTCGTGCGACCCAGTCGTGCATTTTATTTACATTTTATTCGACGATGTGCAGCACATATGAGCAAGTACGTGCGAACCAGTCGTGCAATTTATTTATATGTACATACCTACCAGTGCATGTTCATTCATATAAAGTCCCTGACCTATTTTCATGATCGAATCCTAAACGACTTCGCAATTTTTTTTTGTATCTACAGCTACACATGGTGTAGGTATTGTTCTAAATAAACAGCAAGTCGAATATGAAAGAACACGAAACGAAGAAACGAACCAATTCAACTCCTAAACTAAAGCTAAAGAACAATAAAGATACCCACAGCAATACCAAAAAAAAATAACATACAAAAATTACTAAAAGGTCTCACCGTCGGGTCGCATCGGTCGTTCACGTCACCAACCCTTTTCAATGGCAAGTTTCCTTTCTGCTACCTGCGTCTACATTATACAAATATAGTTCCAACGCGCCGCCGCCGCTGCGCCGGTATACGTATATGGCTGAAATTAATAAAAAAACTACAACTTTCCAAGTAAAAAAAGAAAAAAAAAACGTCTAGTCTCATTGATCCCTCGTTGCCTCTTGCGTGCTAGCCATCTCCACATGCCTGTTGGGAAAGATTGTGGGTTGTTTTTTGTGTGTGATTCTTCTTACACTCTAGTCTCTATGCGCGTGCGCGATATAAAAAAATCCTTATTCTCATGAAAGAGATCACGACAACGAGGAACTTTTGTTTTTGTTTTGTGTACACAACAAATTTCCTAAAAAGGGATATTTTAACACCAATACATGCAAACGTTTTTACATGAGATTTGAGTTTGCTTCTGCGGGAGACCTACCCTTATGCGCGAAATAGATTGAACCAGCAACAGCGGCCGCCATTATTTTAGAACCAATGTATTTCAATTGCTCAAGTTAGATTAGACCAGCAACAGCAACGTCAACAGCGTCGTTAGACTAAAGTCCTAAATTTGCTGTTGCTGTTCCATTGCTACCAACTTTGCGCAAGTGAAATTCAGGGGCACCATACTACAAAAGAAAACTTCGTATACTTTTTTTATGACACAAAGTGTCAAACAGAAGTAAGAAGACGATGCTGGTGCGCTGGTGGCAATGTGTTTAAATTTCTTTTGCTGGCCAGTGTGCTGTATGCTGTTGACGGTTTTGGTGCTGTCGCTGGTTCAATCTGTTCCGCGCTGGGTGTACCTCAGACCAGAACTCAAAACTCAAGTAAACGTACTTGTGTGTATTGGTGCACAAATAAAATTCTCTTTTTTCCGTGCTCTAAGCTCAAAGGTTCATTCAGACTTCAGATTAGGAGCATGGACGTTTTAAAACGTAAATATTCCTTCTCTTCGAATGCGCAGAATATGAATGTGCACTATTTTTCCTTGCGTTTATTTGAGAACGAAAAAATTAAATGCATGGGCATGGGCACTAACAACAAACCTACCTGCCTCTGGCCTGGCGCTAGATATAATTAGAAATGAAATGACCTTTTTTTGTTTTTTGTGATGTTGGTCCATTCTGTGGCTCTCCTAGTCCATAATGGTGTGCCTAGGAATTTGTTGTATTTTTTTATTTTCAATTAGCTACCTGAAAAAAACTGGACCTGGAGAGCAAAATTAGTTCAAGTTAATATGATAATTGAATCGTTGGCCGACCTATATTTTTTTTTATTTTGTCTGCCTAGAAGACCGGCCTAGATCAATTTTAACGTCTGTTAACGTGTTGTTAATGTTGAACGAAGATCTTTTGTAAATTTTCATAAAATATCTAGAAATTTTTTTTAAATTTATTTTGGGCCAAATTGTATAATGGAAAATGAATCCATATTCTTAGACTTACAAGAAATCACCCAAAAACAATGTCCAATTTTTCATTATGAAAAATTACCCAATGTGAAAATAGAAATATAACCCTAAACTACATTGCTGAACAAGACACTATCAATACAAATGGGCACGACTTCGTCGCACGTACTTGCTCTTATGTGCTTAACTATATTGGAAGGCAAGATCTTTGATTGAAACAAGTAACATTTACGTACAAAAATAACACGTTCTGAACTTATAAATAGTGTCAAAACCACAACCCTTAACGGTTTTTAGTAAATATGGAGTATGCCATCACACGTTTGTATAATAATGAATTTATGAAAAAGTATTTCGAAAATTTTAAGACGGATTTTGATAAATTCTTGTTTTTTATTTTTAGTTTTTTAAACTAATTTCTTTTTTAAATTTTGGTATGCAATTTTTTAGACTTTATTAATATACATGTGATTATGAAATTTAAAATGTTTTTTTTATTAGTTTTAAAAATATTGATAAAAAAAAAATCAAAAATAAATTTCAAAATGTTGATATGCAGAATTAATTTGGCTATCTAAATCTTCTCAAATATAAAATAAAATTTGATAAAATTTCATCAAAATCGTTAATTATCGTTAACGCCAAGGTACACCAAAGTAAGCCTTTTCTTAAATTACCGGTAAATTAGATAAAAAAATTGAGATAGGCCCTTGCTGTAGAAATATTTTTTTCTCAGAATATACCCCAGATTTATGTCCTAAAATCTTGAAAACGAATTAAGGGACACCATGTATAGAAGAGCATAAGTAAGAAAAGTAGGCCTATAATTATCCACAAATGTGTAAAAAAAGCCCCAAACCGCTGAAATTAAAAAAAAATGTTGTTGCTATTGTTGTTTAGCTTATAATTTTGTGTGGCAATTTTTCGTATTCAATTCGAATCTGTTTTATTTTTAGAGCTTCCTTTCCCTAGCTTTGAAGCTATTTGTCACTTTAAAAATTGTACCGTTTTTATGGGTAATTTTTCATTAGAGCCAAATTTCACGTACCCATTCAGATCATGTTATTCTTCTACGTATATATTTTTTTTTTTATAATTAACGCGCGCACAAATGACTATTTGTTTCCCTTTTAATGTAACACACTGCGCGGGCATAGGGAGGGGAGAGATAGGAGGTGACCATTAACATTGGTTTTAAATGTTTGCAAATTGAAATGGCAAGGGAAAATCTCGCCGGGTAAACCATTCCAAAGTCGTGTTGTACGGCTAAAAAAAGAATCTCTATATTTCACGGTACGTCCGAAATTGGGCTCAAGGGTGAACTGATGGGCATTCCTAGCAAGACGAGTATTACGGGCGAAACTTTTAAGGGGAGGAATGCAGCTGGCTACCTCGAGTGAACATTTTTTTATAAAAGAAACGATAAAATAAGGAAAGACATGAAACATTGCGTCGGTGTTCGAGAGGGGCAATTGTTTCAGCGGCAGTTCTATTTCCTATCAATCTTAACGCTCGATTTTGTGTTCAATCAAGCAGGTGAAGCGATCTTTGTGAAGCACCTGCTCACAGGTGGGAGTTATACTCGAGCTTAGGGCGTATAAACGCTTTATAAATTGTAGCCAGATCAGATGGGGAAAAATACTTCTTACACCGATACAGAAAACCTAAGCACTTAGCAGCATTCTTAGCGATTTCAAATATATGGTCGTTCCAACGGAGGTCGTCGTTGACACACATACCGAGTACTGAGAGCTTTTCGGTTTCTTCGATGTAAGTGCCATTAGTGGACAATGGCGTTAGGGGTATGTTAAGCTTTAACGACAGAAGACAGCATTGAGTTTTCGAAGCATTAAACTCCACACGATTCCTATTACCCCATTTGACAATGCTGTATAAATCGGAGTTTAATGAGCTTGACATACGGCACCGTTGCAATTGTACGTCCGAAGGCGAAGGACGTGAATTATCGAACGAATATGAAAAGCTGAGGTTAGAGTCGTCAGCAAAACAGTTAAGTGGATTAGAAGCAACAGACAGAAGATCATTTATAAAAATGAGGAAAAGAGTCGGAGACAGAACAGAGCCCTGGGGCACACCAGCATTTATTTTATGGGAATCAGACTTGAATCCGTCCAATACAACTTGTATTGAACGGTTCAGAAGATAGCTTCTAATCCAACGAACAAGAGTATTATCGATCCCAAAAGCACGCATTTTCGATAAGAGAGCTTCATGCCAAACTCTATCAAATGCCTTGGAGATATCAAGAGCAATAATCTTACTTTCACCAAAGCGATGTAAAGATTTGTTCCACTGTTCGGTGAGATATGCCATCAGATCACCAGTGGAACGGTTGCTGCGGAAGCCATACTGGCGGTCATGGAGAAGCTTACGATCTTCGAGATATTCCTTAAGCTGACGGTTAATCAGTGTTTCCATGACCTTAGAAAGAAGAGATGTCAGTGCTATGGGTCGGTAGGAGGAGGGGGAGGATGGGTCACCTTTCTTAGGGACAGGCTGGACAAATGCTGTTTTCCATCTTCTAGGAAAGATTCCAGAAGAGTAGGAGCGATGGAAAAGCTTACGCAGTGGCTTTGACAGTGTGGAAGAACATACGGATTTGTGTATATCGAGATCTTTGAGAACTCTTGCTACTGTACGAGTGCGGAAAAAAATCTGTCCCATGGAAAAATTTACATTCTCAAGTACAGGAGGGGCAACGTTGCTATGGGGCAGCGTGGAGCTGGCAGCGAAATGGGCGGCGAGCAAGTTTGCCTTCTCTGAAGAGTAAACAATTGGTTTGTTATTGTCGATGAGCGTTGGAACCGAAGATGTTGAGGAGTTTTTAATATTTTTTACAAATGACCAAAAATTTGTACTGCCTTTGGGACACTGCAGAATTTTTTGCCGTAATTTTTGGTCATGCAAAAATTTGGTTTTTTCAATAACGGAGTTGCATGAGTTTTTGCTTGTTTGTGCTTTTTCCGATTTTCCTCTGTAGGGTTGGCTTTGTAAGAACGGAAACTTACTTCTTTGAGCCTGATAGCTTCTTTACACTCAGAATTAAACCAAGACTTTTCCTTAGGTTTAATGCTTTTTACTCTGTTAGGAATAAAAGCACGCATCTCTAGAAGAATCACATTTGTGATCATTTCAGCACTGGCATCAATGTCACTATCGAGGAAGCATAGTTACCAGTTAAAGTTTCGGAAAAAAATATTCAGGTCGTCCCAGTTGGCTTTCTCGTATTGCCAAACGGTCCTGGTGGGAAGTTTTTCTTTAACTGGATGGGTGGAGGATGAGAAATTAGCTGAAATGACACAATGGTCTGAAGTGCCAAATGGAGAAGTTACACTAATGGTATATTTATCAGGGTGAGAAGTAAGAAACAAGTCAAGAGTATGGGCGGCTTGCCCAGCAACATCCATACGCGTTGGCACATCGATCAGTTGGGTAAGGTGATGTAACCCGGCAAAGAGCTCGACATACCTTCCTTCGGGTGTTGTCTGACCAGAATAGCGGAGCCAATTGGAATTGTGTACATTGAAATCGCCCGTAATAACGATTTCAGTGCGAGGACAAAGGGAAACAATTTTCGAGATGGAATCAGACAGCGCATCAAACTCGTTACAAGTGGAATTGCTGTCGAGATTTGGACTCCTGTAATGTATATGTTGTATACTACTTGTATCTGTCAAAGACCTTTTATCTAGTATACATACAAACCAAAATAATTTGTTTGCATAGAAAACGAAATGAACTTTTCCACGTTTCCTTCTTTGCGAAAAAAATACAACTCATCGCATGAGTGTGGCACCAAACGCCTTCCTTTTCTGCAAAATGGTCCATAAACTAAAAAAAAAACTGTCACACCAAAAAAACAGACCCACACAAAATACTTCCCACTGCAATCACCTTACCAATAATATGTATCCCTTCACCCATCCCATCCATCAGTCTCAGTAGAATTGGAAATGACAAATGAGGCAACTAAAATCAGAGACTGAAACACAAAAAAATATCAGAACCAGCCGGGGTAGAAACTAAAGAGTAGAAAGCAGAACACATGTAATAACAACAACAACAAATAGAAGAGAAAAAAGTAAAAGAGCAGAACAGCACCAAATTCTGCTGCGGAGAAAATGCGAGAAAATTAAAAATATTTTTTTTATATTTTTTGTTGTAAATATTTGAGTTGGTCTTTTTATTTCTTTTCATTTTAATGAATTATATTGAAAATTGAAGAAGTGACCTGTTCAAACGCGGTAAAATCGAGAAAAATGCGTTTGATTCGATGAATTTTTTTTCATAAAAAAATAAGTTTAATTTAAAAAAAAAAATTGTTTTACTCCCAAGATTTAAGATTAGATAAAAAGAGCTATACATTTATACCTTTTTATGATCTCTAACTTACAATTTTAAAAAATAAGAAATTATTAAATGTACATTTTAAATCTTGTATGTTAGCTAAATATTAAAATTTATTTGGTTAAAATATCTTTTAAAATAAAAAAGTTATCCACCAATTTGTTAACAAACATCCATTTTTTTTCGAGGTACACCCAGCCTTAAGTATAAAATTTTAAGTAAATCTGATTTGACTGGCATTGAATATATTGTTATTGAAGTTTCTGATGGACATGAAAAATGCTTAGTTGCAGGCGTATACAATCCCAATAGAACTTGTTCACCTGCTCTTTTGTTTTCCGCATTGGAACCCTTTTTAATTTCATACGAAAATATTATTGTTTGTGGAGATTTTAATGCTGATTTACTCAAAATTGACTCTCGCTCCACTCAGTTCTTAGATGCTGTTGCTGCGTCGGGACTCAAGGTTGTAAACTCTTTTCCAACAAGATATGCACTTAATTGTTCACCCAGTCTACTCCACCTCTTCATTGTAGCTGATCAAAAAAACGTTCTTCTAAATGATCAACTTTGTCTTGATGGTATTTCCAATCATGACCTTATTTTCTGTACTCTCGATATTGATTTTTCGCATTCCCAAATTCCGGCTTCTTTTACATATAGAGATTTCAAATCAGTCAACCTTGAATCGTTATGTAATGATGCAAGTTGCTTACCCTTGAACGATTGTTTTTATATAAATCATATAGATAATAAACTATGCTATATAGTAAACCTAATTAAAGATCTTTTCGATAAACATGTCCCCTTGAAAACCGTTACAATAAAAAACCCAAAATGTCCTTGGTATAACACAGAAGTTCAAACTACAATAAGAATTCGTAGGAAGTACTACATAATTTGGCGCAAATCACCAAACTCTGAAACCTGGCGAGCTTATTGCCATACGCGTAACAAAGCCACTTACATAACACGGTTAGCTAAACGAATTTTTTTTGTCTCAAAACTTGACACTTCTTAACCCTCTAAGAAACTCTGGGCGAACCTTCGTGAAATTGGTGTTGGTAAACGTCAAATCTCTAAATGTGAGCTTAGTGCAAATACACTCAACTCTCATTTTGCCTCATACTCTCAAGTTCCGAGTAGTTTCATGGCTAAAGATGAATTATCTTATGAATGTGCTGATCTTTTTGATTTCGAGGTTGTCTCTGAGGATGAGGTCATTAGCATTTTTAAGACCCTTAAATCTGAAGCAATTGGAGAAGACGGTATTAAACTTCGTTTTATTAAACTCATTTTGCCATATATAGCTAACTCCTTTACGCATATATACAACCACTGCATAGCATCCTCAACGTTTCCAACTTTGTGGAAAGCCGCTCGGATCACTCCTGTTCCTAAAATATCCGTACCCGTCGAACCAACTGATTATCAACCCATAAGCATTTTGCCTCGCATGTCAAAGGTCTTGGAGAAGATTCTTAAGAAACAAATAATGGATCATCTTAACGCTAAGAGGCTTTTATCTCCATATAAATCTGGTTTCAGAGCTAACCATTCCTGTTCTTCTGCAATGGTTAAAATACTGGATGATATCAGAATCCAATATGATCAGAATAATTTAACAGTTTTATGTTTGCTGGACTTCTCCAAGGCCTTCGACAAAGTCAGCCATAATGTTCTTTGCCAAAAACTTAAATACTATTTTGGATTTTCGGATTTAGCGGTATCCCTTGTAGAAAGCTATTTATATAACAGGACTCAACGTGTGGTTATCGAAGACGATTGGTCACAGCAGAGTTTTTTGAGAAGGGTTGTTCCGCAGGGTTCTATCCTTGGCCCTATCCTATTTTGTATATTTATAAATGATCTTCCCTCTGGTTGTAAAAATGTGTCCTTTCATCTCTATGCGGATGATATCCAGATATATCTTTCAAAAAGAATTGGTCTGGTTGATGACCTTGTTTTTCGCATTAACGAGGATTATCATATCGATCTGCAAATGGGCTAAGGAGAACGGTCTGACACTGAACCCTAAGAAAACTCAGGCTCTGTTGATATCCAAAACGGAGTACAATGCGACACAGTTTTCTTCTATCTTGCTAAATGAATTAACTATTCCTTATGTAAAATCAGTTACCCACTAGGTTTTAAACTTACGAGCAACTTATCCTGTAGAGAGCATATAAATTCTGTTGTGGGACGGATTTATGGAACCCTAAGGAAACTCTGGATTTCAAGTAGCTTTACACCAACTGACACACGACTTCGATTAGTTAAAACGCTTTTTGTGCCTATTATATCGTTTTCTGAAGTAGTTTATCCTAATCTTGATACTCATCACGATTGTTCTTTGTTAATAGCATTTGCCTTTGGAATTCTTTGCCAGTGAGAATTAAACAAATAAAGGAGATTGCAAATTTCAAAAGTGAAGCATTTAAACATTTTTCTAATGTGCATTATTAGATAAAAAATCTTTTAAACTAAATAGGGGAGAAGAAAAAAATGGAAAATGGAATATCCAAAAAAATGCACTTTCCGTTGGTTATGTCAAGCAAGAACGGTCTATCACCTTCAAAAACAATTAGATATGTATATAAAATAAAATTTTAAATTTAATTATATATATCTTTATCCAAGCCCGGACAACTTTTTGCGTCAAGCACTTCAAGAACTTCGCTTAAAACAACAGACACTGCAGGTTGTTGAAGCTCCAGCTCGAAGTCGTTTCCGACAGAACTTTGTTTGCTGCAACTACCGAGGAACCGCAAGGCTGATGCTAGTTTTATTATTGGTGAAATTACTGAACATTGGTTGTTCGAAATTATGAACTCATGATATTTAAAACTAACTCAAGCTAATGTTTGTTAATCCAAACATATAAAATAAATCAAGTGGGTTGGAACTATGCATCTCTCAAACTCCTACTAAAAGCAAGTTATGCATTCGTGCCGATTAAAAATTTTGAGATAACAATCAAACATGACATGACGTACGTCTGTCTGTCTGTCTGTACGTATGTATTTTGGACTGTAGCCTAAACGGTTAGGGCAATTGTCCTCAAATTTAGAACTTAAGGTTAAGGAGGAGTTTTTTGAATTTTTTTTAAGCTCAAAAATTAACGGTACATGTTGTATAACCCTTATGTAAAATCTTATTTTTCTCGAAAACGGCTCCAAGAATTTTATGAAAGATATCAGTATACTACTGTAGGTAAGCAATATATTTTAGTGAAAAAAAAATTGAATATGGTGGGCTAAGAACGGTAGCTCCCATAGGACCGGTTTTTGTTCTTCGACTTTCTTCGACTTTTTTTTGTATTTTTATAATTTAAAATTTTTTTTTTTTTTTGAAAAAATAAATATTTTGAAAACTCGTAAGTGTTTTTTTTCAATTTTGTTTTTAAATGTATGTCATTTTTGTGCTTAAGTTTGTATTCTTGAATTATTTTTTTTAATTTTTTAAAAAAAAGTTGTTAAAAAAACCGTTTTATTTAAACCGCTCCTACAATTTTGAAAAAATCACACTTTTTAACATTTATTAAAGAAATAAAATGCCGTTTAAATTATTTCACTCAATACAATTAAACGTACTTTATTCGAACAATCAAAAGTAATGCTTTGATGTTCACTTTAATTTTCTTAAATTTTATTCTACAATGTGGCCGCACATATGAGCAAGTACCTACGTGCGATCCAGTCGTGCAATTTAATTTTCATCCCTCATCTGTTGTTTTTCGTCATCAAAAAAACAAAATCTACATATTTTACTTTTTATTTTTTTTTCATTTTCTGAAATCTTTTTTTTAATAAACAAAACCGTATTTTCAACACAAATGGAAGTTTTTGACTTTTAAAAACAACTTGACTTAGCATATTCAGTTTTTTTAATGTTGGTAGCTTTGTTATGACAAGCGAACGTCGGAGTTCGCTTTTCGCAATACCACGACAAGAGTAATTCGCTAAATTGTTCGACATGAGTCGAACGTTCGACTGGCGAGTTCTACAGGACCCATACTTTCAAAAAAATATTGGGACGATATGGAATTTTCGAAAAATTCTATGCAACGCGTACCCAATAGAACCGCTGTTCGGAAGAATACTTCGAAGCAGAAATCAAGGTGCATTGTCGGGACATATTTCTTTCAAGAAAGTTATATTACAATAACTGTTAATGGGGACCGTTATTTAAAGATATTAAGGAAGTACGCCGAAGACGTATCTCTTTCAGCAGGATTTGGTACCATCTAGATGGATCAAGTGCACACATAGCAACACAAGTTTTGGCGGAGCTGCAACAAAAATTTCGAAATCGAAATTTTCGAATATCCAAAAAATGCACTTTCCGTTGGTTATGTCAAGCGAGAACGGTCTATCATCTTCAAAAACAATTAGATATGTATATAGAATAAAATTTTAAATTTAATTTTTTTTTCAGAACACGTGCACTGATCAGTGAAGAATACTAGTCAGTTTAGTTTCACTTTGAGAACTTTTAACATGGAGTGGCGTTAAAGAGAGTTGCGTTACGGTAATAGCGTTGCATAAGTGCGGAAAGAGTGCTGACCAAATTTTTGAGTCGCTAAAACCGTTCGGTTTATCAAGAATATTCGTTTATCAGGTTATTGCTCGCTTCGGGAATTGTCTGGAGTAGAGAACAAGCCAAAAAGCGGTCGCCCGCGCGTCGGCCGTACGAGTGGGGTAGTAAAGGCAGTGCGTGAATGAATTTGGAGGAATCCCCTTAGGAAGCAAAAGATCATGTCCATGGAATTGGATATATCGAAAAGATCGAAGTCTAGGCTGATTCGGGATGATCTGCACATGAAAGCCTATCGTCGGATTATCTTCTAACTCCTCAACTAAAAAAAATTAGGCTGGAAAGTTACAAGCGACTTTCGCAGTGGCACGTGAAAAATGGCTATGAAAACATTTTGTTTACGGATGAGAAAATTTTTAGCCTGGAAGAAATTTTCAACAGACAAAATTTATGCCACCTCTTTTAAGGAAGCGAAAAAAGTTGTTCAACGTGGCCATCATCCATCTACTTCCGTAATGGTTTGGTGGGGGTCTCTTATCTTGGTGTCACATCCTGCATTTCCATGAAAAAGGCGTAAAAACTGGTGAATACAATACGTTTGTCTTATTTTTATAGCTTTTTATATTTACAACAGAACTTATGGCAAGACTAGGTACATAATATTGCATATTTTTATTACTCCTACTGATCCATTAGCGTTGAACATTCAAATCGGAAAGAATTTCCTATTGCAATGGCTTTGTTAGTGGCCCAATACGAAAATTCTAAGAGTAAAATGTACCCCCAGAAGGGGTATTTTTGTGGTTTTTCGCTTGTATGTTCGAAACTAATCAATATTTATTTTATGGTCATAATAAAAGTTTTAAAACATTAAAGGGCATAGAGTCGGGATGAATAAAAAATCTTTCACTCATTTCATTCCCGGAGTTGGAATAATTTTTATTTGTTTGCACCTTATTTCTGGTGTTTGGATAGCTGGAATCTCTAGATAACGAGATATAGACATCCAAACAAATTGAGTGAAAAAATATATTTTTTTTTCACTCAAACTTTCACATGCCTATATCTCGTAATGTAGAGATTCTAGCTGAGTAAGATAGATATAGCTGTCAGATATAGATAGATATAGCTACCTCATCCATGCACCAGAATTCTCTTGAAAAATTAACTGCCCCTTCAGAAGCGGATTGAAGGGTCGCGTAGCCAGAAAACACATTTTTTTCACTCAAACCTTCACATGTCTATATCTCGTTAAGTACAAGTCCTTGCATTGTCATATAAGTATTAAATCTAGCTACCTGATACGTACACCAGAACAAACGGATTCAAGGGTCGCGGTGCCAGAAAATACATTTTCCACTCAAGCCTTACGACCTTATATCCCGTTATTTTGAGGTCCTAGGTGAGTGGTTCTTGCATCCAGCTACCCGTACACCAACTATCCATACACCAGAAATAAGGTGAGACAAAATAGTTATTGCACCTCCAGGAGTGAAATGAGTGGAAGGTTCTTGATTAACCCTGATTCTCTACCTTTTAATTGCTAGTTCTCCTAAGCCGTTGGTGCTATCAGCACCAGAGTCGCCCCTAACTGGGGGTCTTCTGTGTAGCTTTCATTTTCAAGGACGCAGAATTCAATTCTACAACATTTATATGCACTACTTCTATAATAGAGTTTACTTACACAGATATTTGAGAAAAAATGAAAAAAAGTGGAAAATTGGTCCAACTTTTACCTTATGTAGTTTGGTACTGGGTGTTCCAAAAAATATAGTCTCATTTGACGCGGAATTGAATGTTCTACAACTTTTATTCAGACCATTTTTTGAAATATTACCTAGTAATTTAGTACATTTTACCCTCCCCCTCCCTTTGGCACAGCTTCGTCGAAGGGGAAAATTTAGGATTTTCGTATTAGGCCACTAACAAAGTCATTGTAATAGGAAATTCTTCTGTCAGAATTATTTCCGATATGTGTGATTTCTAATGCCTATATGCTTTAAAGGTAACAGCAACTTTCAATCGTTCTTTGATTTTATTGGTTCAATCCGATACATTGTGTTTTTTATTACTTGTTGTGATGCAGGTTACATAATAAAAAAAAAGACACTAAACTAGCTGCAGTAAACGTCTCATTCTTCTAATCCTCATCTGAAGTATGATGTTCCATATAAAATTTTTTTCAATATGTTCACGAAATGAGTAAATCATCAAAAATGTTATAAAATTGATTAATGACCTTTAATATGGTTACGGTAGTCGGAAATAAATGCAAACTGTTTAAACGAATCAAAGGATACGAGAGCAAATAGTGTTGCGGGTTTGGTTAAAAAAAAAGAAAAGTTTTCTTATTCTTCTCCCGCCTTTGTTTCCGCCTATTCTATTTATAATGAAAATGTACCTCATACACATTGTGAATCTGCACAAGCTGACAGCTGATAAGGGGTGGTTTGGATAACATTCACAAATACTACTCTGAATCAAATTACGTTATGCCATCTGTCGCCAGCTTCACCGCAAATAAAGAAAGGACATAACCAAGAGGCCACGTATCTTATATTGTCTTTCCATGCAATATTGAGAAGATGAAAAAAACAGCTTAAGTACTTTCTAGCATTCGGCATACGGATAACATGGTTTTCTGGAGTAATGTTGCCCTTGCTTATACCATCCTTCCATGCTTGCGAGAAGACGTTCAACCACATCGATTTTATTTTCTCCCGACTTCTTTTCGTTTTTGTTGCCTTTTTCAAAATCTACGCAAAAATAATTTAGTTTTAATCATTTGTTTTGTAAGCGGAGCAAAAGTTAGAAAATTAGAAACGAAATTCCATTGAGATTCGCCGTGGCGATGGTCATCCCCCAGCGAAAAACTAGGAAGCTGAACCGAAATGCCGCAACTCTACTGCCTTGTCTTTTCTTGCTTCTTATCCATTGATAATACCTAACCTTCTGTGTCTTATCTACAGCCAAAGTTATTTTATCCCATTCAATCTCTCCTTTACCGCTCGTACTCTGTCGGAATATACTATAGGGGAATTTTCGAAAAAAAAAAAATTACGACACCGATGTGATCCGATTTAACTTTTCATATTGTTTCTCTTGTTATTCTGCGTCGAATTAAAGTTTTTTTCTTCTCATCACATCTCTTAGTCTTACTTCGTTGCCATTGCTAGCTTAAGAAGCAACATACAACTTTATGCTGCTCGCTTTATCATTCCCATGCCGTCCTTTATATAAATATTTATATACATTTATATGTATATTATATATATAGAATATAAGTATATCCTCCCGGAGAAAGTTTGGTACAGTTCGCCGCACAGCAATTGTTGGATGACTTTAGCTTTTCAAAAATTGTATATTCCTTAGATATCGAGGTGTAGCTACTCTTTTGAATAATAAAAAGGATTAAAAATTAAGTAGATACAAACAACAGTCCAACAACAAAAACAACAGAAAATAAAAAATTAATATAAAAAACCGAGCCCCAGCCGCGTTCTCGTGCCGATTGATGTTAAATATATCCATATCTATCTTTAAAATTTCTGGTGAGGTATTTGCATTAAAAATTAAGACAACCATTACATAAGACGGCCTATGGGCCGGGTTCAAACGAAGAAAACAAAATTAAATCTCCTGCTTTGGCTTTCATTTAGCAGAAACATAGACTTTATTCATTTTGGTATTGCCATTCAATGTTACGAATTTCAGACGCAATTATTTAATTAAAGCAAAATAACGGTCGAAAACAGCAATTTTTGAGTATAAATGGCTTTATTATAATTTTTTGGGTTTACACTTATTTCTTATTTTATCATTGAAACGTTAATTATTTTCGTGATCTCTCATAAACAATGTATTTGAATTTTAATTCAATAAACTATGTTACAATTTTAAAGCAAGAAGTCTTGGGCTTTCGACACTTTAGTGAGCGACTTGTGACTTCTATGAGCTCCTCGACAAAATCTATGATCAATGCAAATACGACGTTAAGATCGTACTAGGCGATTTTAACGCCAAAATAGGTAAAGAGGAAATCTTTGGTAGGACTGTCGGAAAACAGCCTATACGACACATCGTCTGAAAACGAATGTTAAATAAAAGAGTAACCCGACCAGCATGACTATGTGTGTACGGTTTAAAAGAAAAAACCGACTCGTTGGGAAATGATTTCTTGCCTCATTCCCACGAAATTAAAACAATTATCAAATTTCCTATAACCAATTTCAATACCTTTACCCACATCCATATTCAACCCGATTCACTCAACAGCGTGAGACCAGATTAGAAATATGATTCTTTTTAAAAGTTCAAAGTCTTGCCTCACGCGCTGATAATTCATTATGCTGACTGTCCATATTTTGGCTTTGCCTTCTGCAAGCTTTGGTCGCTTTGGTCGTCAGTTAATTGTCATTTTCTCTATCCAACAGTACAGTTGTATTTAAATATTTGTGGCCTTTAAAAGGTATACGGACAGTATAGTTGTATCCCAGTGCATTCCGTTTGGTTCATTTTATGTTATATTTATCTAAGACTCATATAAATATATATATCAAATTTATTGTTTTTATTGAATTGTAAAACTGCTGATAAAATAAATTGTATTTTAACATTAAAAACGTACAAAAACATTGGCGACCGTGACAGGACTAGCTAAAAGAGTTTAGCAACCTGTAATCAATCGTGAGTGATTCATAACAATAAGAAAATACCCAAAAGAAATAAAAAAAATCCTTTTGTTTTAACTTGAGTAATTAAATACAAGTGAAAATAAAATAAATACAAATATGGCCAGGACAAGGTCGGAAAAAAAAATATGCCATCTTTCACGCAATTATGGAAAGGATGGTGCCAGCAGAAAAACATTAAAGTACCTCCAAGAACGATGGAGCATTTTAGATTCACTTTGGGAGACTTTCGATAAAACGGACAGTGAGGTCAGGGACAATTATCCAATGAAATGGATCACGAGTATTTCACTAAACATTACTAAGATGAAGTGCGAATAGTTTATGAGTCCATGAAGGAGGACATCATGAAGCGCTTTGAAGAGCTTAAGAAGCTTGAGCCCATTCCACAAACCACAACGTCTCAAGCAGGACTATCATCAACGTCCCCAGCAGGACAAACATCAACGTTCCCAGCAGAACAATCAGCAGCCCAAAAACCAAAATTAACATTAACACCCCCAGCAGGAAAACTCTCAATTAATCAAAAAGGATCAGTAGCAACAACTGATCCTGAAATGTTCAAAGTGCTTCATTCGAAGAACCTAATCGATTACCCGTGGTAAGCAAATTCCGGTTAATCGCAAACATATTTGAATCATCTATAAATAAGAGCTCCTTGGACTTAAAACTGATTTCACCACAACAATTTAACTTAAAAACAAGGATACTAATGCGCAACTGGGATGAAGTAGCAGCAGCTTACTAACGACTTGGAGATGATGCAGATGCTTTTGACATACAGCTATATTTTGATCTTCAAGAGAAATCGGACATGAGGATTACTATGCTACCCATTGAGCCCGAGTCAAGTAAGAAAACAGATAATCAAACGAATCAAATCTTCAACGCGGCCATCAACCTCCCAAAAATTGAAATACCTAAATTCGATATGAGCTATCTTAATTGGCCTCAGTCTTACGATCTTTATACCCAAATGGTGCACAACCAACCGGTTGCTCCAGCCCAGAAACTCTACTACCTAAAAGCCAATGTCACCGGAGAAGCCCATAACCTCATTCAACATTTTCATGCGACTGACAATAACTACGAGGTGGCTTGGAATACGTTGGTAGAAAGATTTAACAACAAAAGATTATTGTTATCGGCTTAACACAATAGACTGCTCCAACAATCTAGCATCGTAGACAATGCTAAAAGTCTGAAAAGAACGCATGATACAACAAAATAAGTAATGCAAGCCCTCAGCAACCTCGGATACGACACAACTGGATCGGATCCCCTACTGGTTCGTTTGCTACTGGATAGAATGAACAAAAGTACCAGGATGATGTTCGAGGAATCGCTGGAGGCACCGAGAAGCAGTCCAACGCTTACTCAGCTATTGGAATTTGAGGAATCTAGATTCCAGACCCTGGAAGCGGTGAGTCAACATGATCGAAAGCGAATTGCAGTGACTGGCTGAAAAAATTAGGGGAGTAACAAACCAATGTTGTTTATATTGTAAATCTTCTAATCATAAAATATTTAAATGTAAACAATTTCTCAATCTTTCAGTTGAAGAACGGAACCAAGCGGTGCGCAGGCTTCAATTGTGTACCAACTGTCTCCAAGCAGGGCATCATTTCTCAACGTGTCAACTGCAACGATGTAAACTGTGTGGCGGAAGGCACAATACTTTGCTGCACTACGGTACAACAAAAACCAAGAACCAGTCTAAAAAATCAACACATGGTAAGTCGTATAATGGTCATGCCGGTCGGGGAAATGAGTCACCTTCAAGTTCATTCCTTAATACTTCATTAGGAGTTAGTTCCAGAAATCGCAATGTATATCTTCCCACCGCGTTAATTGACGTCGTGGCTTCAAATGGCATGCGAATTCCTTGTCGAGCCATTCTAGACTCAGTTTAACTATCTGGGTAGTTATCTGGCACCCGACGGTAGAACAGAATAAATAAAGCTCTTAGTGCATTCGGAATCCTTTCTCCAGTGTGGAGCTCCACAAAAATATCGCTTCGTACTAAGTTGAGACTCTTTGAATCCAATGTGAAATCTGTGCTGTTTTATGCTTGTGAAACGTGGAAATGCTCTACCAACATCTCGAGAAGGTTGCAAGGCTTTGTCAACCGTTGTCTGCGTTACATCCTAAGGATCCGGTGGCCGCAAACAATATCAAACAATGAATTGTGGCTTAGGACTGGACAAACAAAAGTGGATGATGACATCAAGTATATATATATATATACCAAGTTAAAATTTTTTTCTTCCACATCATTGTGTATTTAAACCTGATAGTTCTTCAACGAAACTCCGGGTAGTTTTCGATGTTTCGCAAAAAGTAGTTCAGACTTCTCACTCAATGATGCCCTTATGGTTGGTCCAACAGTCCAATCGGCTCGGTCATTACTAATTTCAGATTTCACAAATACTTATTCACTGGTGACATAAGTAAAATGTATAGATAGGTTCTCGTCAATCCAAAAGATTGGGCATATCAGCTCATCTTATGGAAGCCAAGTACTAAAGATCAACTTCAAACATACCAACTAAATACCGTCACATATGGAATGGCATCTGCGTCTTATTTGGCTACAAGGTGTTTGGTCAAATTAGCAACCGATTTTAAAGATACATATCTTAAAGCAGCAAGCACAATTTTAAACAATATATATGTCGATGATTGCCTCACTGGGGCAGCTTCCATTAAGGAAGCAACAATATTGCTCAACGAAACAGTTGCTTTACTAAAACATGGAAATTTCAATCTCACGAAATACTGTTCGAACGATCCAAGAATTTTGAATGATATTCCTAAAGAAAACCGAGAGAAAATGTTTAAACATTTATCAATCAGAGGTAATAAAAACACTTGGTTTGATCTGGGACCCCACGTTAGACCAATTCAAATTTGTTTACAATTTCAAAACACCCGTCGGAAATGAACAAGTGTCAAAGAGAAGTGTACTTGCTGATTTGGCTAGATTTTTTGATCCGTTGGGGCTTCTGGGACCAGTTATATTGCTGGGAAAAATATTCCTGCAAGAATTATGTAAATCAAAAATTTCTTGGGATGAATGTTTACCAAATGAGCAGGCCTTAAAATGGCTCTGCTATTTACCTCAATTTACCTCATTGAAAAGGTTAAACATACCACGTTTTGTATTAATAGACACTGCCCGAAAAATAGAGCTACATGCATTCTCGGACAGTAGTCTAAATGCCTTTGGTGCTTTGATTTGTATTTACCTAAAGTCTATTGACAAAAATGGGAAAACTTATGTTCAATTATTATGTTCCAAGTCTCGCGTTGTACCATTAAAGGTAATAAGCATTGCCAGATTAGAATTACAAGCAGCTGTTTTATTAGTAGAACTAAGTACAAAAAATAATTCTCGTCATACCTCAAAAAATTGACACAATTAAATTTTATACTGATTTCACTATAGTACTGGCATGGATAAAATCACCTTCCTACAGCTAGGAGCCATACATTGCAAATCGTGTGGCTAAAACTCAATGAGTCACAGAATTCAAGCAACGGAGTTATGTAAGAGAGATGAATCCTGCTGATTTAATATCACGCGGATTAGGGATGTATGATTTGATCGAATCAAACATTTGGTTCAATGGCCCTGAATTTTTAAGACAAAGTAACACTTCAATTATTCAAATGGAATATACGACTCCAACTGAAATCCCTGGACGTCGAAAGATTAAAACAGTTTTGAGTACTTCAGCTCAAGACAATATTTTTTCTTTAATTAATTATAAAAAATCGTTCCATTCATTGCAAAAGATATTATCAACCTTATATAGATACTTCATGAATTATAAATCTCGTTGTGAAGGGATAAGAAAGACTGGCCCATTGAACTTAAATGAGATTCAAAGGGGATCAATTAGGATCTGGAGATGCGTCCAAATAAATTTATTTCCAGAAGAATATTGGTCACTTCGAAAGGGAAAATTTTTTAAAAATAGTTCTAAGGTTACATCATTAAGTCCATATTTTGACACAACAACAAAGCTTATACGAGTTGGGGGAAGACTTAAAAATGCTGCGATTCCATCAAATGCTAAAAATCAAATACTGCTTCCAAATAATAATATAGTTAGTTACAACATTACTATTGCAGGATATGCATAAAAATAATCTTCACGCTTCACACAGAACACTCATAGCCATTTCGAGACAACAATTCTGGATTATGAGTGTGGGAAGAGAAACACGCAAAGTATTGTTAAGATGTGTTAAATGTTTTCGGGCAAAACCCAAGTCTATTGAACAATTAATGGGCAACTTACCTAAAGAGAGAGTCACCCCTTCCCGCCCGTTCTACTTTTCCGGAGTAGATTTTTGTGGACCAATTCGTACCCATTTTAAAGTCCGAGGGAAGACTCCAACAAAATCTTATTTGGCAGTATTGATTTGTTTCTCCACCAAGGCGGTTCATATTGAAGTAGTAGGGAATCTTACTACAGAAGCGTTTATTAATTCTTTGAAGCGATTTGTAGGAAGACAAGGTATTTGCCACTCTATCTTTTATGACAATGCAACAAATTTTGTTGGTGCTAAAAATCAACTTAAGGAATTAAAAGACCTCTTTAGCTCATCTGAAACGAAAACATCAATCAATTCTATCTGCTTAAAGATGGGAATTAATTGGAAGAATATACCACCTAGATCGCCTCATTTCGGAGGTCTTTGGGAGGCGGCGGTAAAATCAGCTAAGATACTATTGATAAAGTATTTAGGAGAGGCCTCTATTACTTATGAAGACCTCTCAACAGTAGTAATTCAAATTGAGTCGATTCTCAATTCACGCCCTATTACCCCGATCTCATCAGTTGCAAATGATATGGAAGCACTAACCCAAGGCCACTTTCTGGTTGGTGCGCCATTGACTTCGCTACCCGAACCTGACGTTAGTTATCAACAAATCTCCAGATTAGACAAATTTCGTCAAATTCAGCACATTCAACAACATTTTTGGCAAAGATGGTCAAATGAGTACCTCCATCTCCTTCAGCAGATGTTGAAGTGGAAAGTTACATCACAAAACCTGAAAGCTGGAACAATGGTAGTTATAAAGGATACACAACTTCCTCCGATGCAATGGAAGCTTGGACGTATAACCGAAGTCCTAAAAGGAACTGATGGATTAGTGCGAGTAGCAAGCGTTAAAACAGAAACTGGGATCTACCAAAGAGCAATTCACAATTTATGTTCTTTACCAATTGAGATTCAAAATGAACCGGGCCTATTCGAAATTGAAGAAATCGTGGAAAGCCGACCCGCAAAAAAGTTAAGAAGTAGGAAATCTATCCACAAGGTTTTATTTACAACCTTTCTCATCGTTTTAATGTTCACTCTCTCATTTGACTTAGAAAGTAAACCCGTA
This sequence comes from Platycheirus rosarum, assembly GCA_963971375.1. Classification (NCBI taxonomy): domain Eukaryota; kingdom Metazoa; phylum Arthropoda; class Insecta; order Diptera; family Syrphidae; genus Platycheirus; species Platycheirus rosarum. The sequence goes on along the minus strand of OZ020508.1, from coordinate 91,860,693 downwards.
GTTGTGACTAAATTTCAAGATCATGCTGGTATCTATTTTGAGGATATGGGTGACGTTAGCACAATCAATAGTGTCTGGAACATCTACGTTTTTTATAACTTGTCATCCTATTGGCTAGAATTAGGAGAAACAAAATCTCATTTACAGCAAATGGCTGCTAAGTGTTCAAACGACTTGATAGGTAATCAATTCTGCGTGCCCACTATTACCACACTTCAACATAGAGTGTATGGGATTGAACTTAACAATGAACTCATTTATAAATATCATTCCTCTCATAACAAACGAACTCGAATTTCTAGATACCCTTTCGATTTCATAGGAAACTTAGCACACAGTCTATATGGCATACTTGACCAAGATGATGCCAAATACATAGAACATCAAATCTCCATGGTTCACCAAGACGACCAACACATTTACAATCTTTTAAAAAGGCAAAGTTCCATTGCAGATTCAACCGTTAATCTTCTTAAAAGAAACAATCTTCAATCCAATCAGCAATATCAAAGTTTGAAAAATACCTTCGAGAAGTCGGTTAACAACGTTGAAAGGCATCAAGAAATTTCTGATATCAATCAAAGCTTTTCTGCTCTAACCTCTTATTTGATATTAACAATAACTAACCTTGAAAGAGTACAAGATACTTTGCTTGAAGTTTTTCTAAGCCTCAACAATGCCAAAATCAATCCATTAATTTCACCAACACAATTTATTGATCAAATACAACTTATAAGGAATAACTTACCTCCTCACCTAAATCTTCCTATAGCATCCGTTTTGGACGCAGTTTAAATAATTCAATAGTTTTTGAAATGAAGATTTCTCTCTAACTTAATACCATTCCCCATACTTCTAAACAATTCCAGTTTCATAGGTGAGGTATCGTCGCCATATCTAGCTGTCACAACAACAAGATATAGGTACTTTACAATGACCGAAAATGAACTGTTGTCATGTCAAGCCATTTCAACCAAGAACCGCATATGCAATCAATATTGCCGACTAAAATTCATCAAGATAATGGTAAAAATTCTGAAATATCCTTCTTAATCATGTAAAAGACCCACTTGTTGATTGTAATTTAAAAAGGCCATTGATTCGTAATGAATGGATTGTCCTCAAAGGTTCCAATAGCTGGATATATTCTTTATCAGAAACAGTAAATGGGTTACTTATATGTGAAGGAAATACCAATAGCTTAACTAAAAGTGGCAGCGGGAAAATAGAATTTCTAAAATCATGCACATTAAAATTAGCAAATATTATTATTAATGGACGAGTTTTTCAAAACAGCAGCATAAGGAATTCATTTATATCTTCTGCGGAAATTATGCAATCACCTATAGGTAATATTGCAACTAGCACAGTATTTCCTTCAATTACAAATACTATGGATTATGATGTTGAAGAAAAATTTTTAGAAAAAAGGATAAGTGACATAATCAAAGAACTAGACAAGGACTCAAGATCCAAGACAGAATTTTAGAGTTTTTTTAAAGCTCAGAGCCTTCAAAGGGGGGGGAGTATGTTAAATAAAAGAGTAACCCGACCAGCATGACTATGTGTACGGCTTAAAAGAAAAAGCCGACTCGTTGGGAAATGATTTCTTGCCTCATTCCGACGAAATTAAAACAATTATCAAATTTCCTATAACCAATTTCAATACGTTAACCCACACCCATATTCCACCCGATTTAAAGTTTCAAGGTCTTTCCTCACGCGCTGATAATTCATTATGCTGGCTGTCCATATTTTGGATTTGCCTTCTGCAAGCTTTGGTCGTCAGTTAATTGTCATTTTCTCTATTCAACAGTACAGTTGTATTTAAATATGTGTGGCCTTTAAAAGGTATACGGACAGTATAGTTGTATACCAGTGCATTCCGTTTGGTTCATTATATGTTATATTTATCTAAGACTCATATAAATATATAAATCAAATTTATTGTTTTTATTAAATTGTAAGACTGTTGATAAAATAAATTGTATCTTAACATTAAAAACGTACAAAAACAACGGACTTAGGCTAATTGACTTTGCAGCGGCACACAACGTCACCATTACAAGCACACGGTTTCTTAATCTCGATATACGCTAAGGGACTTGGCGACACACAGATCAAAAAAACGTTGCGATCGATGCAAGATACGCCTCCAGTATCTTGGATGTTCGCACCTTCCTAGCAACTATCATCTATTCGGATCACTACCTTGTTGCAGCAAAGGTAAGAATGCGAATAACCGGAACACCACAACAATGGAGTAATACTGTGAGGAAGTATGACGTCGGAAAGCTGCAATCGCAAGAAAACGCCAGAACCTATGCCGATCGAATATCCCGTAACCTCTCAAGAAATCCAGTACCACCAGCATCAAGTGCCGAAGACCAGTGGCAACACTGCAAACAAGCCATTAGAGATGCCGCAACTGATGTGCTAGGTTTCACCAGACCACCACCACGAAACCTCTGGTTCGATGACGAATGCAGGCAGGTCCATGCAGCCAAACAAGAGACATATAAAGCGGCGCTGCAAAGAAAGACGAGAGCTGCTCGCGAGCTCTACGAGCAGAAAAGAACGCCGGCTTCTCCAAAAGAGTCATCGAAGATATTGAGAGATGCTGCTCCAGGAACAACGTGCGGAAGTTTTACCCACATGTAAAAAGAAAGTGCCAAAGAAAAAAACCCGCACAGAAGTCTGTAGAGATAGGAATGGAAACCTCGTAATAGAGTCAAAGTCGGTGATGAGTATATGGAAGGTATATAATGGTTCAGAGTATAAGTCACTAGGCCTTGGCTCCTTAAGGAGCTGTCGCGCCAATAAATGTATGTATGTATGTAAACTAAAAAACAAGAAAGCTGCTGGCCCCGACGGACTACCCACCGAACTTTTTAAAGCGGCCGGAGATGACCTGGTGGAGTGCATACACCAACTCATCTCTAAAGGTTGGTCAGAAGAAAGTATGCCTAATGAATGGAACCTCAGCATCGTTTGCCCGATCCAAGAGAAAGGAGACCCTCTAAACTGCGCCACCTATAGAGGAATAAAATAGAGACGAGCTATACATGGTTTTGGCATCCCCACAAAACTCGTCCGACGCTGCTCCATCAGGGTTGGTACTGACCTCACAAAAGCTTTTAATATCAAAAAAAGGTTTCGACAAGGTGATGCGCTATCGTGCGATTTCTTCAACTTAATACTTGACAAAATTATAAGAAACTCGCAAGTCAATTGTAGTGGGACAATATTTTACAAGTCTGTGCAATAAATAAAGCGAAGAATCTTTCTTGCCAATCGCTGTTTCTATGGGCTAGGAAGGCAATTGAGTAGCAAAGCCCTCTCTCGAAAGACAAAGGAGACACTGTATGCATATATGCGGAATATTCGATATTATATCATTTCATTTCGTTATCGTTTCGATATAATATCGATCAGCAACTGTGGAAGTGTAAAGACTTGTTGGCGAGTTTCGCAGTGTGAAATAAAAGGCACGACTGGGTCGCACGTACTTGCTCCCGTGTGCTAATCCTTTTTAGGTACAGGCGTCTTTTTGACAAAGATTTAATTTTAATGTTTTTTTGACGTGCAACTTCTTTAGAATCGTTGTGGTTTGAAGCTCGAACGAACATGCGTCACGATAAAGGGATAAACACATAAATATATAGGACTGCTTTTGCAGTTTTTTCCACTTGCTGCTTACTGTTTATAATATAATTTGCTAATAGAAAGATATAAAGGACTTTTTTCAGTTTAATTTTCGTTTTGGCATGGAAAAATTTGAACAACTGGTATAAAGATTCGTTGGAATCAGCAGTATGGCAATAATGCTACGTAAAGGGCTTAAATAGCTTAATTATGTTTGATGGATCGATAAACGTATGGTGTGGGTAGGTATTAATGGAATTTATTAAGGATATTAGGTACCTATAATAAGGTTGGAAGGAAGGTAGGTACTAAAATTAAGATACACGTTCCAACTACTGCTAAGCGAGTAGGTATAGAGACAATATTAAAAGTTAACACAGTGGTTTTGTTTATTTATAGGAAGGTGTAAACTTTGGTTTTCCCAATTGAAATTTTTGCATCGAAAAGTTTTTTTTATTTGTTAGTTGTTTTTGTGTGTTTATTATAGGCTCCTTATTTATTATGTGTGCTTTTATTATGATGAAATGCTTTAAAATACGTAAGTATGTATGTAGGTTGTCACCCTCTTTTATTTGACTAATGGCTAGGGCTTAGCCGAGCAATATGAAATAAAATTTTGGGGACAAATTTTTATGAAATCAAAAAAACACAATTCATAACGTTTTTTTGGAAAAAAAGTTGTCAGCCATCTTATTTCTTTTACTGTTTTCTATTTTATGAATTTTTCATTTCAAAATCGTTCGACCAGTTTTTTCAAAAAAATGTTTTTTTGAAAAACTTTTTTTTGTTTTAAATTTTTTTGAGTGTCAATTTTAAGAAATCTATAGTTTATACTAGGAGAAAAATTTAAAAAAAAATCTATAGATCCGTTTTCAAAATATTCAAAAAACAAAATATTTTTTTTTTAATTATTAAAAATTAAAAAAAAAGTTTTTGAAAATTTTAATAAGCAATATTATTTAAATCATATGTAGTGCTTATATTTTGAAAATTTCATCAAAATCCGTCAATTAGTTAACGAGAAAATCTGATTTAAAAAACCGGTCATATGGGAGGTACCGTTATAAAACTTTTTCTAAAAAATCCATTAAAACTAAAAGATAAATTTTGCATAGAAAACATCATTCGGAAAGTTTTATCGAAATCGTAGGAGCCGTTTTCGATAAAAATAAGTTTTTCATTAAAAGTTATATGGCAGGTACCGTTAGTTTTGGAGCTAGAATGCCAATTCCAAAAACTGTCGGGTAGAGCACTCTAAAAATACTATATACCAAGTTTGAGTCAAATCGGCCCAACCGTTTAGGCTGTAGATATCGATACGGACAGACAGACAGACGGACGGAATTTCGGGACCCACTTTTTTTGACTTCTCTAACATCGTAATGTCATGTTTGATTGTCAGGATTTTTGTTTTACGAATGCATAACTTGCCTTATAGTCCCTATTAACCGCAAGTAAAAGTAGCTTATTTTCAAGTGTTAGCTTAATAGTTTGAGTTAAAGTTAGTTTTTTGCCAATAGGCTATTAATTTAGTTTTTGCTTTTAAAAAAGAAGCCAAAATTATTTGGCTATTCTTTTAATAATAAAAAGCCACAAAAGTCGTGGCATTTGTAGGTCTTTGGGCAATCCAGCCCAAAGGTTAATTAACAAAAAATCCTGACTATTTCCATGTAGAAAATAGCTCAGGTGGTAGAGTGGCCGAACCCAGGTCGAATTCGGCCTGCAGCTAATATACGCCAGCAATTAGATACTGCAGGACTGACGTCGGACATATCTGTGTCGTATGTGTCCGACGAAAGGGAGGGGTATTACACCAGTACCCAAGGCGACACCCAAGTTACCGAAGGCCACATGACCGTGGGGGAGTAATCCCATCCTCATCGGAGTCCGACGATGAGGAAATCAGTGAGCTCGAGCTGAAGATCCTGGCACTCAGAGCAAAACAAGAAAAAAAAAGGATGGAAGAAAAACTCGCCAAAGAGCAAAAGGAGGCAGCCAAGCTTTAGACCCTCCAGATGGCTGAGCAGCAACAACAGCAAAAACAACAACAGCAGCCAACACAGCTACAGCAACAACAGCCACCGTAAAAGCGCAGCAGCAGCAAGAACAACAGCAGCAGAGTCAACAGCAGCAGGATCAGCAGCAGCAGCCACCGCAGCAAAAACAAAAAGAGGTAAGGTGCCGCCTATTAATACATATAAAATGAATATTAAAGATACTATTGATATATGTAGAGATGCCATAGGCGATAATTTCTTGATTAAACGTTTAAGAAGCGATAGGCATGCTATCCACTGCTTCTCAGTGGATCAGTCCTTAAAAAATCGGCCACTGAACACTACATTTTCACGCCGAAAGAGAAAAAAGTTCAAACGGTCCTCTTAAAGGGCCTTGATAGCTCCACTGATACGGTGGCACTTTTAAAAGAACTCCGCAGTAAAGCGACGAACGATCTCGAGTTCGTGGGGGTAAAGCCTTTCACGACTGTCAGAGTCAGACAGCAGCAACGGAAACTACCGTTCTTCCTAGTTCAGTTATCGCCCACTAGCAAACTGGATAGTCTAAGGAATATCACCAACCAAGACTACCAGGTTGTCACTTGGGACAAATAAAAGAGACGCGGCGACATGCTTCAATGCATGCGCTGCCAAAGGTTCGGGCATGCCGCGGCGAACTTCGGTATGCAGTCTGGCTGTGTGAAATGCAGCGGAAACCAGTGTATGTGAGTGCAAACTCGGCCAAGAAAAGGTCGAAATAAATCTTAACTTAAATGTGTACTTTGCGGGGCGAGAAGCACCCTGCTAGCTATCGGGTCTGTCCTAAGTTCCAGCAGTTAAAGCAAACAAAAGCTCCGAAAGTGGTGGAGAGGCGACAGTCGTTGTGCCCCAAATCTCTTACGCCCAAATGGCGGCAGGGAGGGCAACAACGGTACAGCCACAACCAAAAGTTGCCAAACAGGCCACCTGCCTGCGGCACCTGCGGGACAGGCCGATATAATGCCTGTGTTGCTGGTCGTCGAGGCCCAGTTAACCAGCCTACAACAACAGCTCGGAAAGCAGGAGGAAAGACTAGACCGTGTCTACGCTTACCTTCCCAGCTTAGGGCAGTTTAAACCATAATGGCCGCGCTGAAAACCCCTTTAAAATCCTGGATGTGAATGTAAATTCACTAATCAGGACCGTACGTAGAGTAAATTTGTTTCAATTTATGCATGATCACAGTCCAGATGTCTTTTTGGCGGGGTGGCTATCTTTTTGCGAAAAGGTATTGATCATAAGGTCATATATAATAGTGAAGTGCAAAGATTCGAGTTGCTAGAAGCTTGCATCATATGCATTCCTTTCCACCATATGAAGCGAATGTGCAGTGTACGCACCAAAAGCACCTCAACCTGCAAATTTTATTGTAGAGCTCGAAAAACTTTTCGAGTGCCTTAGTCTGCACTCGGATGAAAGTTACTATATTATCGCTGGGGATTTAATGCCAAATATGAAGATTGGGGAAATCAAAACCAAAATCCAAGGGGATGCCATCTTTTTAATTGGATGGGTCGACACCATGTTGAGTATAAAATCGACCTTCTTGCTACAGATAAACGATCGTTCCCAAGGAGCGGTGCTTTTCTAGATCTACTACTGTTAGACTCAAGACTGACAGTAACTGACACTGTGGGCCAACAGACAAGAAACTGTTTATACACGGTAGAATACGACAGTGAACACTGAGGACTTTCTGCCGTCATACAGCTACCAAACGAGCTTGTGGTCTTGGATGAATTTGTGCCCGCGCGCTACTACAATTTTAGTAAGGCACGCTGGCCACGTTTCTCCAACACCCTGACAAGAGAACTCCTCTCTAACGGCATTGTGCCTCCAAACGACAGAAATCTATCGAACGTAGAGATCGATGGATACCTGTTTCAGATGGATGGCGTCATAAAAAAAAAACGATGGACAGAACAATCCCACGATACAAAGAACATAACGCAACTGAAATCTACAAAAACGCAACAATAGACGCACTATACAGACAAAAAGTGGCCTTCTGACAAGATTGCAGACAGAAACGATCTGGAGATTAGGACACTGAAGTCGTCAATCAAAAACGTCAACTCGCTCATAAAGCAAAATTACAGATTGTCTATTAACTCGTACTGGGATAACAGAATTCGAGCGTTTAACTCTAGCGACCCGAGCATGTTTCCCGAGATTAATAAAATCTTCAGAAAAAACAATCAAAACGATCTTCCGTGTCTTAAGCTTCCGAGAACGACAGACAACGAAAATATACTCCTGACCGCAGGAATAAATCTGGGGGACGTCGTCTTGGACGACGATTTCTTTGTGATCGAAGATCCATTGGAGAAGGTTGAGACAGTGGGTTCTGCTTTTCAGCAAGTGTATAAGGTGAATGAGTCCATTCATCCAAATCAGGACCTGGAGAACAGAGCTCTGCTGAATCACTTTTACCTTCGAAATAGCATCACGCAATGAATGGCGATCTGAGAATCTTGGTTTTACCGGGTTCAATGAAGACTATCTGGCAAACGCCACCATCGCCGAGCGAAATGGGCCAAGTTCATTGCTCATCTCGAACTCAAAATGATCTTCGCATCAATAAAGAAAAGAAGTCAGCAGGAATCGGTGGTGTTTCCAATGTTGTACTACGACATCTCCCTGAGGAAGCAATAGACATATACACAACACTGTTTAACAACGCGCTGAATAATGTATATTATCCAGTGAGTTGGAAGACAGCTGTTGTACATCCTCTCCCGAAAAAGGGAAAGGACAATTCCAATCCGGCAAATCCCCGGTCGATAAGTCTTCTCCCGAGTATCAGCAAGGTATTCGAAAAGGTTCTTAATAGAGCTCTGTCCAAGTGGGCCGAGGACAAAAAAATTAATTCCAGACACCCAGTTCGGCTTTAAGGTGGGACATGACACAATTCATGCCGCGTCTAAGCTAGTATCTGCTGAGAAGCAATGCACGGGTGCCTGTCTGGTTGATTTGGGGAAGGCTTTTAACATCGTATGGTTAGAGGGTCTTTATCTGAAGCTATGATGAGTACACCACTGCTATATATGCTTTACGAGATGCTTAATGGTAGAAAGTTTGTTGTCAAGAGTGGCAATGTAACATCTACCACAACGTTTGATATTAAAAACGGTCTGCAACAGGGAGCGGTGAACTCGCCGATTCTCTTTACTATTTACACCAGCGATCTCATTGGGAGTCTACCTCATGCAATTGCGTATGCCGATGATTTAATTGCGTACAGAACAGGTCCAAAAGTTGAGGTTATCAGAATTCTCTTACAACGTGATTTCGATAAAATTCAGCAATATTGTAAAGATTGAAAGCTGAAAATTAACTTCCAGAAATGTGAAACTATCCTGTTTAGAACCCCTGTGTCTAGGGATTCTAGGGATACGAGAAAGAACTGGCGCAAGCTAGTGATCGCTGGGCCACATGGACATCCTCTGGCGAGTAAAAGTGTAGTGAAGTACCTTGGCATCTGATCTGGCTGGATCAGTTTCTATATTTCAACCGACATGTAGAGGCTGCTCTGGCCAGGGCTAGGGGAGCTTTTGCCCTGACAAGATGGTTGTTTTATAGCAGCCGCCTTGACACCAGGGTGAAAGTGATTTGCTACATGGCCCTCATTAGGCCGATGATTGCCTACGGATGCCCTGTGTGGTTCAACGTTGCGCTATCTTTAATGGAAAAGATTCGGTTGTTCGAGAGACAGTGTCTTCGGACTTGTCTCGGACTTTATACAACACCAGAGTCGGAGTACAAATACTATTATTCCAACGAGGTTCTATACAACGGGGCACAAACAGGATAGATAACTTTTTAATTAAGTTCATTCACGGACACATTGTAAGAGCGATGACCTCAACTAATGGACAAATCTTCGGGGCTTCGGATGAATATTTTGAAAGCACACGTTCTAGTGGTTTTATTCCGCCCGAGGCTTTTCTATACCTTGATAGTCGAGGGCTGATTCAGGATAGATCGGCGGTTCTGTTGATCTACCACGTCGGCCGCAGAACAGTCGATAGGCGGCTCCGAGACCGAGAAATAGTCCCTGGGAGCGAATCAGAGCGCCTCCGTTTCAGTAGGGCCTATTTAAGTTATTTTTTATCCGAAAGGCCATTCAAATTTATTAAGTTACAGATTAATTTAGAGCGCCCGCATAGGGCCAGTAAGTTAATTAAGGTGATAGTTTTAGCTAGTTTTAAGATTTTTGTCTAGCATTTCAGTAGAAATAAGTTAAAGTTTAATAAAAAATAATAAAAAAAAAATATGCGAAATATTTACCGAAGAATCATCCCTCGAACAACGATTACCAAATTTTGACAAACTGAAGAACTCTCGAGCTCCACATTTCGAGCGAAACATTGAGTGTCGATCTTAAGCTCGTAGAGGCCGGACGTCGAGGTGCGCGCACAAATATTTAAACAAAAGTCAAAAAAAAAATTATTGCGCGTTGTTATCGCGTGCTTAAAAAAATAATAATACACACTCTTTAGAGAAATTGAACGTGTACGTCTACACTGTTCAATACAGGCCAGCTGTTTTGGCATTAAGTGAAACTCAGGTTGGAGTAAATACTGATCTATCAGAATTTGCTCTACATGGGTATAGCTTGTTGACATTACTCTTTTCCCATCATGATCTCGTGTTCTATGATAGGAATGATATTGCTTGAAAGAGCCTTCCCCAATGTGGGCAATGTTCCCACACGGACTTTAACTTCTTGTGGCTTAAATTCACTGTCCGCAAGCATGTCATTCATTATTGTTTTATTTACAGGAGTCTAAATTTCGACAGTAATTCGACTTGTAGTAACGAGTTTGATGCGCTGTCTGATTCCATCTCGAAAATTGTTTCCCTTTGTCCTCGCACTGAAATCGTTATTGTGGGCGATTTCAATGTACACAATTCCAATTGGCTCCGCTATTCTGTCAGACAACACCCGAAGGAAGGTATGTCGAGCTCCTTGCCGGGTTACATCACCTTACCCAACTGATGGATGTGCCAACGCGTATACCGGATGTTGCTGGGCAAGCCGCCCATACTCCAACCAATTGTTTACTCTTCAGAGAAGTCAAACTTGCTCGCCGCCCATTTCGCTGCCAGCTCCACGCTGCCTTATAGCAACGTTGCCCCTCCTGTACTAGACAATGTAAATTTTTCCATGGGATAGATTTTTTCCGCATTCGTACAGTAGCAAGAGTTCTCAAAGATCTCGATATACACAAATCCGCTGGATGGTATACCCCCGATTCTTCTAGAGAGGTGTTCTTCCACACTGGCAAAGCCACTACGTAAGCTTTTCCATCGCTCCTACTCTTCTGGAATCTTTCCTAAAAGATGGAAAACAGCATTTGTCCAGCCTGTCCCTAAGAAAGGTGACCCATTCTCCCTATCCTCCTATCGACCCATAGCACTGACATCCCTTCTTTCTTAGGTCATGGAAACACTGATTAACCGTCAACTTAAGGAATATCTCGAAGATCGAAAGCTTCTCGATGACCGTCAGTATGGTTTCCGCAGCAACCGTTCCACAGGTGATCTGATGGCATATCTCACCGAACCGTGGAACAAATCTTTACATCGCTTTGGTGAAAGTAAGATTAAGATCTCCAAGGCATTTGATAGAGTTTGGCATGAAGCTCTCTTATCGAAAATGCGTGTTTTCAATACAAGTTGTATTGGACGGATTCAAGTCTGATTCCCACAAAATAAATGCTTGTGTGCCCCAGGGCTCTGTTCTGTCTCCGACTCTTTTCCTCATTTTTATAAATGATCATCTGTCTGTTACTTCTGAACCACTTAACTTTTTTGCTGACGACTCTACCCTCAGCTTTTCATATTCGTTCGATAATTCACGTCCTTCGCCTTCGGACGTACGATTGCAACGGTACCGTATGTCAAGCTCATTAAACTCCGATTTATACAGCATTGTTAAATGGGGTTATAGGAATCGTGTGGAGTTTAATGCTTCGAAAACTCAATGCTGTCTTCTGTCGTTAAAGCTAAACATACCCCCAATGCCATTGTCTATGAATGGCACTTACATCGAAGAAACCGAAAAGCTCTCGGTAATCAGTAATCGGTAATCGTTGGAACGACCATATATTTGAGATCGCTAAGAATGCTGCTAAGTGCTTAGGTTTTCTGTATCGGTGTAAGAAGTATTTTTCCCCATCTGATCTGGCTACAATTTATAAAGCGTTTATACGCCCTAAACTCGAGTATAACTCCCACCTCTGGGCAGGTGCTTCGCAAACATTGCTTCACCAGCTTGATAGAAGACAAAATCGAATGTTAAGATTGATAGGAAATAGAACTGCAGCTGAAACAATTGCCCCTCTCGAACACCGACGCTATGTTTCATGTCTTTCCTTATTTTATCGTTTCTTTTACAAACAATGTTCACTCGAAGTAGCTAGTTGCATTCCTCCCCTTAAAAGTTTCTCCCGTAATACTCGTCTCGCAAGGAATGCTCATCAGTTCACCCTTGAGCCCAATTTCGGACGTACCGTGAAATATAGGGATTCTTTTTTAGCCAAACAACACGAATTTAGAATGGTTTACCCGGCGAGATTTTCCCTTGCCATTTTGATCTGCAAACATTCAAAATCAATGTTAAACGACACCTCCTATCTCTCCCCTCCCTCTCTTCCTAATGCCCGCGCACTGTGTTCTACATTAAAAGGGAAACACATAATCCCTTAATTATATAAAAAAAAACATCAAAGCATCAAGAGCCGAAACTTGAAGATACGTTGTCAGTCTACCCTTTGCTGACGACCTTTATTCACTAGGATTATCCAATTACATTGCTCTCAGTAGATTTCGTGCATTGGAGCGCAGTTAGATCGAAACCCGGAACTATAAAATAATTACAGTGAATTCATGAACGAGTATATCTAATTGGGACATTTGGCATAGATTGACTTAAAATCTAATCCAACACTACACCACTTTCTGCCTCATCATTACGTTCATAAGCCAGAAAGTAGCACCATAAAATTAAGTCGTTTTTGACGCGTCTGCAAAGACGTCAAGTTATTTGTCATTAAATAGCGTATTATATGTCATATTATAGAATTTTTGAAAAAAAAGTATTTCGAAAATTGTAGAACCGATTTTGATGATATCCTGTTTTTAATTTTTTGTTAAAAAAAATTTGTTTTGGTATACATGCACAATTAATTTGGCTATTTAGATCTTTTTTTAAATATAAAATTGTATGAAAATCCAAAGAGCCGTTACCGATAAAGTCGAAAGTTAAAAAAACCGTTATATGAAAGTTAGCGTTACTAGGCTGTCCCGGTAAATTTGATTTTTATAAAATGTTTACACACAAAATCTGAAAAATGTTCATCAAAATCGTTGGAGACGTTTTCGAGATAATTAAGCTTTTCTTTAACAAGCAGGTATCGTTACCTTTAGCCCTAAAAATAAAATTTAATTTTCTACTCTGAGGAATGCCAAAAGAATCACACATACCCAATTCGAGGGTAATAGCTTAAGCCGTTTAGCTGCAGCTCGTTATACATATATGCGGACCGACTGAAAGACGACAGACAGGCAGACATTTTATGTCACTAACTTTTTTATACTTCTCTATTATCTTAATGTCATGTTTGATTTTTATCTCAATTTTTGTATATGCACGAATCCTAAACTTGCCTTATAGTACCTATAGTCGCAAGAAAAATGGTGCTCGAATAATCATCAATTACTTTCAAATGTTCCTTTAAAAGATCAGGAGATCTCTCTCACCGACGACACTAATAAAAGCGCTGTCAAAACCCTTGGGTTAATTGGCAACCCAAGTCAGACGTCGTCTGCATAAATACAAACAACAGAGCATTCAAAATATTCACAAAGGATTTTTAGCCTTTTATATATAGCGCGTCTTTTCGATCCACTTGGATAATAGCACCTGTAGTAATTGTTGCAAAACTGAATCAGGCATGAGATCGATGACAATCCGCGTCTAGAATTATGTGCGGCGCTATTAGCTGCCGAACTCGCAGAATACTTTTCTGTGATCTGACTCCCAAATTGTATTGAGTTTGGTTAATTCAAATGCAGAATCCTTCCAGAATTTCATTGGAAATCGAGCGTTAAGATTGATAGGAAATATAACTGCCGCTGAAACAATTGCCCCTCTCGAACAACGACGCAATGTTTCATGTCTTTCCTTATTTTATCGTTTCTTTTATAAAAAAATGTTCACCCGATGTAGACAGCTGCATTCCTCCCCTTAAAAGTTTCACCCGTAATACTCGTCTTGCAAGGAATGCTCATCAGTTCACCCTTGAGCCCAATTTCGGACGTACCGTGAAAATAGATTCTTTTTTACCCGTACAACACGAATTTGGAATGGTTTACCCGGCGAGATTTTCCCTTGCCATTTAAATTTGCAAGCATTCAAAACCAATGTTAATCGACACCTCCTATCTCTCCCCTCCCTATCTTCCTAATGCCCGCGCAGTGTGTTACATTAAAAGGGAAATTACAGGATCACACTATATATTATTCTTTAATCAATAATAAAAGTTCATAAATCCAAAAGGTAATCTTCTTTTATTTGAGCCTTCCTACTATAAGAGCATAACTCGCTGACTCGCTGATCGCATATCAAACGAGGACTCTGGAATTGATGGTCTCAAGAATATTTAAATGAACTCCAACTTGCAGCAAAATCATCCGCACGAAAACGAAACAAGAATACCATCAATATTATCAAAGACAGCAAGGAAATCAACTACTCAAGTTAAGGCGAATTCGACAAACTTGTTCACTACAACACATCAAATACCAGCTTTTTCCAATCAAGAGTTGAATAAACTTCGAGCAGATCAGACGTCAACAGCTGGTGCTACCCAATCAGATCCATTATCATAATATTCCTCACAGCATCTTGAGTTTAGTAGTGCCCTGTGGTTTAGAGGTTAGTGTGTCGGACTGCTTAGGGAAGAGCCTGGATTCGAGTTCTGCTCATAGCCACCTTCTTGTCGGGGTACTGCCTCTTGCGGGGAACAGACATGAGATCTCCAAGAGTAAACATTTTTCTCGAAAAAGTGCATCTCATGTTGCCGTTCGGACTCGGCGGTAAATTGTACGTCCCTTCCATTCCTGCAGATTAGCAACACACACACAGGAATGGTTGAGAGTAAAAGTCACTAGGTCTTAAATGTTTTTTTGTTTATTTTACCATGGGCTTTAGGTCATTTGAGAATAGTCTTTAGTTTTTTTTTCTCTCACGACGTTTCGTCCATGATTATGGACATCATCAGGTGAAAAAGGGTTTTTTTTCTATATTGTATTGAAATATATAGAGATACAATCAATTTTAACAACAAAATACAAGTAAACTATTTACACTTAAATTACATTAAAATTAAAATTAAGAAGCACAAAGTAGTTGCCTCCGGTGACACAAAGTATAATTAACAACTAAACATCTCACTTCTCACAAACAACTAACATATAAATTAACAGGTAGTGGTTTATGGTTTAAATAACATTTCTGCTCCTCTTTTCGATTATGTGTTTGTAATACGGACTCACACTTTCGATGTCTGTTTTTTTGTTCATGGTGTTGTGTGTTTATTATGTGAAGAGATTCGATTATAAACCTCTTGGCTTGGTTCTCTTCTCGCTGCACAACTTGGACATTTTCAAAGTTTGGATAGTGGTCGTATGTTGGAGCTTTGGTTTATGTCCCGCGAGTCTCTTCTTTAATTTTTGTTTCGTTGTTCCAATGTACGTCTGGTTGCATTGTTCGTCTGGGTTTCCTTGGCAGTTGATTTTGTAGATGAAGTCAGAGTGTTCCATTTTGTCCGTTTTTGTTTTGAGTTTAGTGTAAAGTTGTGAGGCCGTATTGGTGGATTTCATCGCTAGTTTATATTTGTCCACGTCGCGTCGTAGAGTTTTGAGTTTTTAAACCTGTCTGCTATATGTTTAATGTACATAAATGATTTGTATTGGAAGTTTTGTTGTTGTTGTTGTTGTGACTGCTGTTGTTGTTGTTGTTGTTGTTGTTGTTGTTGTTGTTGTGTTTGTTGTTGTTTCTGTTATTTTTCTTGTTGTTGTTTGATTAATGAGATAATCACATTTTCTTAGCTCCTTAAGGAGCTGTCGCGACAGTAAATTTATTTTTAATCTTGAGTTCACTTGGATTATTCATCACCATTGCAATATTTGGGTTCTTAGTTCATATGCGATGCCGTCAGAAACACTCCATCTATTCCGGCCCCTCGGAGAGCTCATCATCAGTGCCTAAGAGTCAATTCTGACGAATAAAATAATGATGATTAATCAACGCGGGTCAGGATGTTCAGTTTCCATATATGTAACAGTTCACAAAAAACTACGCATCCAATTTTCATGCAAATCATTCGTTTTGTTGTAGTGCCTTCTGGAATTTCATCATTAATATAAGTTTAATGCCGAACCAATAATTTATTGTAACAAAACACCTTGCACACTTTGAATTATTTTCTAACCCTTTTTTTGTGCTTCACTGTGATTGGTCAACATAAAGACGATAGAAAAACCGCACTAACAACACTTTATACTTACTATTAATTTGTATGTTTTTATTTTGATGCAAGTTCTTGAGGTGTATAAATTATTAAACACAAATATCAAAATGAAAGATACGGACAAACAAACGTTAGCATTCTTACTGTTCATTCCGCTTACTTTAGCGTTGACCTTAGCAATATAATATTAGTTGAACAACGTCTACGTGTAACCTCTAATCTTTTTGTTAAATCGATAATTTAAATGTATTAATTGCAAGCACAATTGAATTTTTCTTAAATAAAAAAAATACGGTTAACTTATAATTGTCTATTCTTTCTACCCAGGCAATACAAATTACCGCCGAATGTTATATGTTGTCAATTGTTTAGTAAAATCAAATTGCTTTTGGAACCACCCAGTAACCTTTTGAAATATGTATACACCCAAAATTTCATTAAAATACAGAAAAATTATATATAACTGCAAGACAAGATCCGGTTCCTCTTCGCTCATGCGGGCTACTAGCCAAGCCCAACGGATTTAACCGAGCTTTATTTTTTCTGCTACATCTGCTTCGAGGTAGATTTTATACCATTCATGATTGTATCTTTCCCGGAATCGTCCTCCCTCCCACACGGGGCCAACAATTCTCCGTAAGACTTTTCTCCCAAATGCACCCAAGTCTCAGACCCGTAAACTAGTAAAAGCATAGTCTTGTACAGCAGCAGCTTAGTTGGAATGGTAAGGTTTCTGGATTTAAAGAGCCTCGACAGATTATAGTAGTTTCTGTTGGATTTTAGCAGCCACCCGCGTATTTCGTCCCCCATATTATTATCGGCTGATACTTTAACCCAAGGTAGTTGAGGGACTGCACTACTTCAAATTCATGCTCCACTACCCTGAGAGTTGGACCAACACTTCTTGCCGACGTAGCCACCAAGTACTTTGTTTTCACCTGATTAGCCATAAGTTTTGTGCTGCCTGCTCGATCTTGGTAAAGGAGTCGTTTACAGCTTGTGGGCTTCTGTCGATTATGTCGATGTCGTCATATAAAGTTCTACCCAAGCTATGCTATCGTAGACGGCTTTAAAGTCTATAAAAAAATGGTATGATGGAATGTTAAATTCCAGACTTTTTTCCATCACTTCCTAAGGGTTATGGTCTGATCAATTGTTGATCTACCTGGTATGAAACCTTTGATAGTTGCCAATTATGGTTAGAAAAAAATTAAATAGGGCTATGCGTTCTTGCAGGAAAAAGGAGGATCTACTCAACAATGTTATATACCTATAATTATATATGGGACATATGATGCCTTTTCGCAAGTCTTCTGGCATTTTGTTGTGTTCCAATACGTGTACCATGATTTTAAGAATTGCTTGACGTAGTGTTGGCTCTTTAGTCCAGTCATTATATACATTTCAAAATGCAATTGAACGGAAAAAGCAGATTTTTGGATATGTTGTAGAAAGGGCTCAAAAAAGCTTAACTTGAAATTGTCGACCAAGATTTCCTATGAGATTTCGCCGCCATCTTGGAAAAAGAGCTAAATTTATTTTTTTGCCCAATAACTCGGCTCTACTTTAAGATACGAAAATTGTGCTTATATACTTTTTTGTTGCATTTTTTATGCTCTACAATAAAGTCATATGCATTTTTCACCTAATGTTGATCTTTGTTGAGATATCGAGCGCGAAAGTGAAAATTGAGATTTTGAGATTTGTTTTTTTCAGTTTTCTTTTTTCTGTTGATAGATATCGAAAAAGTGTTCCAAATAAAATTTGTAGAGCGTTTTAATACCTACATTATGTTTTTTTTAAATTTTTCATTTTGGACCAAAATTACGTCTCGTAGCACTCCACAAAATCAGCAAGTAAGCCAATAATTCTTTACCTCGCTATGGTGGAGTATCCATTTCTTCCGTTTTCATCTTACCTCTATAACGGACCACACAGGGTAGTTTTGAACAACGTATCATCCCTTCCGTTCTTTCTCAAGTCGGGAGTATCACAAGGCTCTGTGTTGGGCCTTATTGTTTCATTATATATATGAACGACATTATGGAAAACCTCTTATCTCCCGGGTTGCTATATGCTTGTGATCCGAAGCTGTATAGAACTATTTCTTGTGTAAGAGACTGTATAACTCTGCAGAAAGATGTGAATATTTTGACTGAATGGTGTGAATTAAATTGCATTTCTTTTGAATACAAGGAAATGTAAGATTATGTCTTTCACTCGTCAGAGATCCTATAGCGTTTAAATATCTATTGGATGGGAATGACTTGACAAGAGTATATGAACAGAAAGATCTTGTAGTTTTGTTTGACTCCAAACTTTTATTTGACAAACACTACAACTTTTTAATAAACAAGGCTGCAAGAACAAAGATTCCACGGCCCCTGGAGCATTTTCAGAAAGAGATGAGTTCAGCCGCCGAGCTCAACATCTGATGGTAAGTTTGACAAGACGCTGGTACACTGAATATTTACCTGAGATAACGAGGCGTTCAAAATGGCATAAACCCTCAAAACCAATTGAAATCGGAAACATTGTTATAGTGGTGGAACCTAATGAGATCCGGTCAGCTTGGCGGATGGGTCAGGTTATTAAAATTTACCCAGGCTCTGATGGAATCGTGCGAACTGCTGATGTCCGCCTTTCTAACGGCACAACCAAGATGAAGAGGTCGGTTGGTAGGCTCGCTGTTCTGGATTTAGTGTCTTCAACTTGAGTTTCAGACGGCCCCGGGAGTGTCATCGAGCCAAATTCTAAATTCTAAAAATTAAATATGATTCTCTTAAAAATCAACTTGCTTTCAAATCAACTTGTTTAAAGTTATCAAGTAGTCATTTGCCTTTATGTTTTTTTCTACATTAAATTTAATTTTTTAGTTTTTCATTTACTGTTTGTTTGCAAAGAAAGTAACTGCTTTAAAATATTATTAATTTCAAGAACATTCTAGAAATTTGTTAGAAATAAACCAATGTAAGTTCCTTAAATTTTTTAAAATGTTTGCTACAAAATATTTCGTTTTTAGATAAAATAAAATCGTTTTCAACGGATAAAGGATTTTTGAATTGTTCGGCGATATTTATTTTTGGTGAAAGGATATCTACCAAGTTCTTGAAATAACAGATTGAAAAATCACCGTATGGACTGTGATAATCAATGTCTATTTTTTCTAGAATTTTGTGAGATTTTTTCTCTTTGTTTACTGTCTTTCATGTAAAATTAAAAAAATTAAATGTAAAATTCAACATTTTCATGTAATTTTCCAATTATTAACATTACCTTTCTGATGTATTTATTAACAAAATTTTAAATTTAAGATTATAACAAAACCCATAAGGAAGTCACGAAAAATCGACGAAACGTTGGGATCAGATGAAATACACTTATTTTATTTACATTTGTAAGAAAATTGACCTAAAAAAACTACTTAAACAATCAACTTAGAGATAAATTTAAAAAAATGGACACACAAATATAAATTCACGTAACTTCGTCATTTATCTCCATACTTAATCGATGTTCTATTATTTATTACATAGTTTTTGTGTTTCTTATGGTTTGGTTTTTGATAAAAAAATTAATGAAATAAATGTAACTCCTTTTACTTTTTCTATTGCAATTAAAAATTTAATTTGTTTTCTTAAAATTATATTGAATTAACAAAATAAGAGCCGGTAATAGGTTGATAATACTTTGTTATTATTAACAGTAAGCTTGTGAAAATATTAAAAAAAAATGTTTACTTTCAGAAAAGAGCTGTTTTGAGTTTGGATAACCACGTCATTTAAAGGCAAGTTGTCCACAATTTATTTTGTTTTTATTGAGTTTCAATTATGTGAAAAGAAAAAAAAGAAAATTATAAACTTAGTAAAAATTTTTTTCAATTTTTTGTTTTGGTTTTTCCAATTTTATGTCTTTTCGTGCTTTAGTAATGGCCAACACTCTATAAATGAACTTTCACTAAAAGACATTTGATCCTTAATTCTGTAATGCACGTTTTTTTAAAGGGCAATCCAAGTAGTCAAAAACTTAATTTTATAAAAATCTTTGGGTCTGTTTCCGAGAAAAATACAAATTTGTTTGGGTGTTCTGGGCCGGCAAGTATAAACCGAGTTTAAGAAAACAAAGCGTCTAGCAGGAACGTATTTTATTTGTGCGATTAATTAACAGAAAATCTGTCAAACCTTACAGAGACCGACAAATGTTCATATTTTTTTGTGCACGAAGACAAGATCCATTTTATCTGGGCGAAGTAGACCAACAATTTTTTGTTGAGCATAACACCTAGGATAGTTTGCTATTACGGAAATTAATTTGGGCTTACTCTTCGCAGTTCGACTTAAATCGGAGTTGTGTTTTATGTTTTTGTATTGATTAAATGGTAGGTAATTGTCTTGTCGTGTACTCCAACATTCGTGGCTTAAGAAAGAATTTCTTTCATGTGTACGCCTACACTGTGCAACACAGGCCAGCTGTTTTGGCATTAAATGAAACTCAAATTGGAGCAAATACTGATTTATCAGAATTTGCTCTACATGGATATACATGTAGTGATCCATACATGCGACTCCTCCCTTACCATTAGTATATCCATTTTTCATTGCCAAGCCACCGCATAGAATTTTATGTTGGAGATATTCTTTCTTGTTGCGCAAACGATCTTCACGATCATCATATCCAAAAACCCATAGCGCCGCCTAAATACTGCAATTAATTAATTGTCGCCTGTTGTCATCTGAAACCACTGCACCATGGGGCAGTGCATGGCGAACGCAAAGGGAAAGCAAGAGCTTCATTAATATGTCATCACCCAAAATTCATTGATACCTTACACTGCAATTTTCAATTGCTATTGTCGCTCGTTGTGTATCTGGACTCGGTATAGCTATGGCTATACATACCGATAAGAGATACACAACAAATAGAGCCAGTGTGAAGTGCATGAATTATTATTTAATCGATATCAATTGGCAATAAAAATTGATACTTTACGATTAGAACGCATTTTTTTATGAAAATGCATGAAAATGCAAAATGCCAGTGCTAAAATGATCACAAATGTGATTCTTCTTGGGACGCGTGCTTTTATTCCTAACAGAGTAAAAAGTGTTAAACCTAAAGAAAAGTCTTGGTTTAACTCTGAGTGTAAAGAAGCTATCAGGCTAAAAGAAGTAAGTTTCCGATCTTATAAAGCCAACCCTACAGAGGAAAATCGGATAAAGCACAAACAAGCAAGGAACTCCTGCAACTCCGTCATTGAACGAACCAAGTTTTTGCATGACCAAAAATTACGGCAAAAAATTCTGCAAGGTTCCAAGGCAGTATAAATTTTTGGTAATTTGTAAAAAATATTAAAAACTCCTCAACATCTTCGCTCATCGCTAATGACAAACCTATTGTCTACTCTTCAGAAAAGGCAAAGGTCATGGAAACGCTGATTAACCGTCAGCTTAAGGAATATCTCTAAGATCGAAAGCTGCTTCATGGCCGTCAGTATGGCTTCCGCAGCAACCGTTACACTGGTGATCTCATGGCATATCTCACAGTGGAACAAATCTTTACATTGCTTTGGTGAAAGTAAGATTATTGCTCTTGATATCTCCAAGGCATTTGATAGAGTTTTGCATTAAGCTCTCTAATCGAAAATGCGTGCTTTTGAGATCGATGATACTCTTGTTCGTTGGATTAGAAGCTACCTTCTGGACCGTTCAATACAAGTTGTATTGGACGGATTCAAATCTGATGCTTCGAAAACTCAATGCTGTCTTCTGTCGTTAAAGCTAAACATATCCCCAATGCCATTGTCCATGAATGGCACTTACATTGAAGAAACGGAAAAACTTTCAGCACTCGGTATGTGTGTCAACGACGACCTTCGTTGGAACGACCTAATACTTGAGATAGCTAAGAATGCTGCTAAGTGCTTAGGTTTTCTGTATCGGTGTAAGAAGTTTTTTTCCCCTTCTGATCTGGCTACAATTTATAAAGCGTTTATACGCCCAAAACTTGATAACTCACACCTCTGGGCAGATGCTTCTCAAGCATCGCTTCACCTGCTCGATAGAATACAAAACAGAGCGATGAGATTGATAGGAAATAAAACTGCCGCTGAAACAATTGCTCCTCTCGAACACCGGCGCAATGTCTTTCCTTATTTTACCGTTTCTTTCATAAAAAAAAATGTTCACTCGAGGTAGCCAGCTGCATTCCTCCCTTTAAAAGTTTCACCCGTAATTCTCGTCTGGCTAGGAATGCTCATCAGTTCACCCTTGAGCCCAATTTGGGACGTACCGGAAAATATAGAGATCCTTTTTTTAACCGTACAACACGACTTTAGAATGGTTTACCCGGCGGGTTTTTCCCTTGCCATTTCGATTTGAAAGGATTCAAAACCAATGTTAATCGACACCTTCTTTCCCTGCCTCCCTAATCTTCCTATGTTCGCGCAGTACGTTTTAACGTTTCATTTTTGCGCGCGCTTGTTTAAAAAAAAATTCAGCCCACCACATCTGGATGAAGTAAAGCTAGCTATATCATAGCTTAAGAGCAACGAAACCGCCAGAGCCGATGGCTATTCCGTCGTTCCGTCAAGGTCGGTAAAAATACCTTTGAAGTCAAAAAAGGATTTAGACAAGGCGATGCGCTGTCATGCGACATACTTGAAAGAATAGTGTAGAACTCTCACGCCAATACCGGAGGCACGATCTTTTAAAAGTCCCTCCAATTACTCACTTACGCCGACGATATTGACACAATTGGAAGAATATAGCGTGATGTCAGTAGCGTTTTTGTGATCTTTGACGTTGTCTACCAGGGCTCCGTTATTAACTCATACAACAACACCAGCGCTGAAATCAAACGAAGAATAACTCTTACCAATCGCTGCTTGTTCGGGCTTAGGAGGCAATTGAGTAACAAAGCCTTCTCTCGGGCAACACCTAATGTCCCTCATCATCCCAGTCCCGCTCTATATGGCAGACGCATGCACGTTGTCAAAAGTGGATGTGAACGCTTTAGGTTGCTTCGAGAGAATAAATATTCGGGTGATTTTTGGTCCCGTATGCATTAACGGAGAGTGGAAAAGAAGATACAACGAAGAACTGTACCGGCTATACAGCGACACAGACCTAGAGTAAAAGTTCAAATCTCAAATGGCTGGGTCATATAGAGCGGATGGACATCTTCTCCGGCCCGGAAAATTTTCAATTCCACCCCTGAGGGAAGGCCCATTAGAGGGAGACCGAGACACAGGTGGCGCCACCTAAGGTAAGGTAGGGAATACAAGATCAAGTAAATATTAATACAAATTAACATCATCCAAAGAGTTTGCCACATGATAAAACTTTGTTTTAAAACCAGCCACTCGTCTTTACGGTATGCATTTATGTATGAACCAATTAAAATTTTTTTCTTGTAACCGGTGTTCTAATTAGCGGCGCCTAAATAACCAATTATCAAATATTGTCCTTTATTTGAAATCACAAAACAAATAGAAGTTATTTATCTTTTTATTTCTAAAAAACTAATTAAACGCTTAGTAAGTAAACAACACAAAACAAAGATTTCTTTTGAAATATATTAAAGGCAAACAATTACTGTGCAAACTGGACTGATCACTTTTACAACTGAGGAATTATTTTTTTATTTTTTATTTTAAAAGCTGCATCATAGCTTTTTTTTCGATTTTTTTTTCCAATTTAATGCAAAAATTGCTTATCCTGCCTACCGTCCAAAATAGATTTTCATTTTAGAATAATGTTTTCGTTTTCTTAACCCATTCTACGCGCCTTATCTTTTTGTTCCAACTTATGTGAATTTCAAAATAAAGTAGGTTTAATCTTAATAATGGAATAGGGTATTTCTGTAGATATATAACTATGTATGCATAAGGTTGTGCGTTCGAAATAAATAAAAAAGGTCATATTCGTATTTGCTTCAAAAGTAACCGCCTTTTAAAATATTTGTTCATTTTCTTTTTTCGGAAAGATTTTAGTATTTGTTTCAATTTAAGCATGTAATCGTTGGCATGGTCCTTTAATTTTTTTAGACATTGTTTGCTTTTATTAGCATAATTTGCCCACATATTCGATTTTCTGGCTATTGTACCCAAAGTAACAAACAAATATGGCATGCCTAACACGTTTATTGAAAACAAAGAATATGACATTGCTGCCCTTTAATTTGTTTTTAAGATTCGATTGTGAGAACTAAAAGCATTTAAAGCAGATGCTACCTATCATGTCTCAAAAGTATGTGTATATATGTATAATATAGTATCGTACCAAAAAAATTTCTTTGTGTATACAACACAAATTATTATCTTGTGTACACCTTTCTACATAGCTACACTAGAAAAGGATTTCTCAAAAAAGACGACAACTTTCCTATGTCAAAATTCGTTTTGTCACCCACCATCATTAAAAGAGGATAGAAAAAAGGAAGCAATTCAAGAGGTTAAGTAGGTGGAGCACTATTTTCTTGTTTTATTTTGGGAAAAAGTCCATGCGCTGAAATATATCATAGTGGGAATCGATTTTTTTCCTGTCGAACGTTTTGTGATGTTTAAAACTATTTATTAAAACTGAAGATAAACATATATTTGATACCTAGCAGATTGCAGTTGTAAACATACTACCAATTTAGATATTTAAACAACTATTTATACAAAATCACAAAATTAAAAATAATTTTTTTAATGAATTAAATTAAAAATCACTTACCAGTCTTTTCTTTAATCTCACACAGCACAGAAAATAATGCCGGTTTCATTCGATGGCAATTCAATGTATGTTTTCTTGCTTGGGCTTCGTCCAATGATTGTTCTGAAATGCTCATGATTTGCTGCAGAATCTCGCCAATATCTTTCTGTTTTCGGACTTCATTTTCATTGCCCGCATTTGTGCCATCATCTTGTCCAGGCATCCCGTATCCTTGTGGTGCCATCATACCTCCAGTATGGGCCATCATACGATTAGGATCTTCCATTATGTGAAAGCTTGAATTTGAGGAAGAATCAATCTTGCGGCAGCTTCAATTTCAATAGAATTTGTATTCTGTTTAAGCAAAATAAAGATAAGAAATCGACACACTAATAAATATTGCTTTGTTTATTATTAAATATATATTTAAAATGTTAGCAACAAATCAAAAAATTGCAACAAAACACTATAATCACGCAACAGTACCAGAAAGTCGACTTCAAAAACGCGAAGAATTGTCATACCTGAGAGCTGTAAACATGACAAACATCTCAATGTATTTCCCGAAGTAGACTGAATCTGAAACCTAAATTCATCTCAAAGATACTTTTTCTTTGGGGCGCTTCATTCGCGCAACCAACCAGCAGTTAACCAAAGGGTATTTATTCCGTTCTCAGTCATGGTTGCCAAATTGTGTTTATTTTCAAAGAACTTTTAACTTTGAACATTAACTTCTATTTAAAAAATCAGAACCCAGGGTCGAAATTTTGAGCACAAGATTTTAATTTTAAATTTGAAATGCAGTTTTGAAGACTTAAATATGAACCTTAGGATCAGTTCATTGTTATAGTAATCGTAAGAGTTTTCGATTTACACTCAAACTTTATGGTGGAGTCTCAAATTAGTAAAACACTACGTATGATGTATAACCTTAAAAAAAATCTTAATTTAAATTTCAAGCCTTTCGAGCGTTTAATGACCAGCAAACTAAATACATATAAATATGTTTCTTTGTTCATTTATATGTTTGTATTGCTACCAAAAGAAAGCAATAACAAAGTTCCATTAAAAATACTAACGACTTTCTGATAGCAGAAATATAGTTTACTTCCTTGATGATAAATATAATTAATACATATATATCTACATATGTATATAACAATTATTTTCAAATTATAAACAGGTTTAACAATTTTAAAACAAATTATGGCTTTTGTTTTGTATAGTATCCAAAATATTGTTTAAAAAAAATAAAATTGTTGTATACATATAAGCGGACACATTTGTTTAGGCGCAGTTTTCAAAATAAAAACTTATTTCTAATGTTAATGTGTTAAATGCATTTAAGCCTATTTGTTTATAGCAAATAAAAGGATATTGGTATTCTAAAACAGATTCTTCATATACATAAATGTACCTTAATTCTTTAGCCTTGACGAAAATATTGTTTGCTTTTAATCTTGTCTTTTATTAAAACACCTGTCTGGTAACCACAATCATAGCATCCTAATTCAAGAACCACCAACACCACCCAAAAAGAACAATACCATGTCATGTCATCACATTTTCTGTCGATTTACTTGCTATTTGCTATTCAATCTATTTCAAGAGGTTGCGAGAAGAGGATGAAGCCTAAACATACCATCATCAGGTTCAGCAATTTCTTTTCTACCACCTGTGTGTGTCAGGAAGGTGTAACAAGGGTATTTAAATTTGGAATACCAAAACAAAGGAGGATTAAGTGTTTGTCCCTTTAGATGTGTATTACTTATAAGCCCGACACAACCGTGTCTTTACTGCCAATAGGGCCGATATCGTGAACTCCTTATTATACATGCCAACGAGATGAAAGTAAGGATTATTATGAGTTAACCATGACGCAAACATCTTTGGACTGAATTTGGATACCAATGTGTTACCCGAATGTTATTTTGGGTTTCATACAAAAAAATGTGCTCGTTACTTTAAATATAATGCAAGATCTTTTAGAAAGAAATATATTTGTAACACATATTTATGAACTTCAAAATGTTTTGAGGCTGTACTAGAAATTTTGCCATCGGATTTCTTAAATAACAGTTATTTTATGAAAAAAGAAAAAAAAATAACTATGCAGGCTGACCATGACCAACATTACAAGCCAAGTAAGAGTAGCCGGTTTGCTGTCCAGACTAATCAACATCTTTATTGGACTCTGACAAGGGGATGGTGGTCTGGCTTGCATCCTCTTTAACCTAGCATTGGAGAAAGCAATCTGTGACTCTGGCACGTCAACAAAAGGGACTATCGTCACCAAGTCCATCCAGATATTGGCTTACGCAGACGACATCGACATCATCGGCAGAAGCCATTCACCCAAATCGAGTAGGCGGCACAAAATCTGGGGCTGCATATTAATTAAGGGAAGACTAAGTACATGGTGGCTACGTCTGCGAGAAGTATTGGTCCAACTATCAGGTAGATTTTAATTACCTTGGTTCAAAAGAACCAAAGAAATACGCGGGCGACTGTTAAAATCAAACAGAACCTACTATAGTCTGTCAAGGCTCTTTAAATACAGAAACCTTACCATAAAAACCAAACTGCTGCTGTACAAGACTATGGTCTTACCAGTACTCACATACGGATCCGAGACTTGGGTGCTTACAAAAAGGCACTCTCATCTCTAATCCGCGTTCGAGAAGAAAGTCTTACGGAGAATTGTCGGACCCGTGAGCGAGGGAGGACGATTCCGGAGAAGATATAATCATGAGTTGTGTGAAATCTACCTCGAAGCAGATGTTGTGGAAAAAATAAAGTTCGGTTGACTCCGGAGGTTGAACACCTAGCCCGCATGAGCGAAGAGGAACCAGCTCAGAAAGTCTTTTGCCGATGATGACGATGATGATTTTATGAAAAAAATAGTATTTTCAAGTTTTTTTTTAACATTGTTAGTTAAAAAAATAAAAAGTATTTTTTTAACATTATGGTAGTCCAATTTCTTCTATTTAAATATAAATATATATCAATAATGTGCACGATTGGGTCGCACGTACCTGCTCTGTAATTGAAACTTAGATTTTATTCTTGGCAAACAAAGTTAAATCGCAGTTAATCACAATTTTAAAGTACCAATGTATTTGGCTCTGCATGGAAAGTTCATTTGCTATAATTTTAGCGTCAAATTTGAGAAATATAACAATAAATTTCCTCAGTCAATAAAAAAAACGTAAGGCCGCTTTCAAGTTATGGCTATCAAGAAAAAAAAAGTATTTCTAAAATTGTATAACTGTTTCTATTTTTTGTTTTTAAAAAAAGTTGTTATAGATAGAAAAATAAGTTTTTTTCAGATGCAAATTTAGTTAGGCAATCTAAATCTTTTCAAATATAAAATTTAGTAGAAATCCAACAAGCCGTCACAGAAAAAGTAAACAATCAAAAAAAAATACACATAAAGAATTCAGTTAATACAATGAATTCCATAAAAAACAGAAAAACAATGAATTCCATAATTTTTAAATTATTATATATATATATATATATATTATATATAATATAATTAAAATTAATAATAAACTAAAATTGTATTTTTTTATAAATTCCAAAAAAAAAATTAATTTTCTTGGAAGGTGTTGGAAAATACTCAACAAAACATCGCAATCATTTAAAATAATACTGATTTTGTTAAACGCGTGGTCACATTGTAGAATAAAATTTAAGAAAATTAAAGTGAACATCAAAGCATTTATTCGATTTTTGTGACTTTTGATTGTTTGAATAAAGTACGTTAAATTATATTGGGTGAAATAATTTAAACGCCATTTTAATTCTTTAAGAAATGTAAAAGTGTGATTTTTTTTTTTCAAAATTGTAAATTGTAGGAGCGGTTTTTAAATAAAACGTTTTTTTACACAACCTTTTTATTAAAAAAAAATAATTCAAGAATATAGTTTTAAGCACAAAAATAACATACATTTAAAAACAGAATTAAAAAAAATTCACTAATCGGTTTTCAAAAAAATTACTAAAAATACAAAAAAAAGTTTTCAAAAAAAAAATTATGTGAAATTACTTAGACTACCTACATCTTCTTGAATGTCAATTTTGATAGTAATCGGATTACCAGTTTTCGAGAAAGTCGAAGGAAAAAAAACCGGTCCTATGGGAGGTACCGTTTTTAGCCCACCATATTAAGCTTTTTAAATGTAAATAATTGTATTTAAGTTTGCATTCTTGAATTATTCTTTTTAATTTTAAAAAAAAAGTTGTTAACGTTTTATTTAGAAACCGTTCCTACGATTTTGAAAAAAACCACACTTTTTAACATATTTAAACGAAATAAAATGGCGTTTAAATTTGTTCACTAAAAACTATTTTACGTACTTTTTTCAAACAATCAAAAGTCAGAAAATCGAAATAAAAGTTCCCTTAATATTTTTTAATATTTATTCGAAGCGTGACCGCACAGCACATAAGAGCAAGTACGTGCGATCCAATGGTGCAATTTATTTTTTATTGTGTCCAGCAGACCTGCTAACTAAAATACAAATTAAGTTCTCGTTTAGACAAATCAGTTGCAAGGTAAGCAAATTCAAATCTGCGGGAGCCATTGGTGCAGAAGATAAGATGTCATATTGCATTCTATTGGTGGTTGGGTGCTGTATGAATAGGGTAGGCACTGAAAGGCATCAAACTGGTGATGCACAGTCGCTGCAACTATATCGTACACATCAATTGTGCTTATTTTACCTCCCCGCGGTAACCACCGGGTACTGGTCTGTCCATCCGGACATTCCTGCTAAACTTATAAGCGCGAGTGTTGAACACAGAAAAAATAGCAACACTATAATGCTCTGCTTTAATTACTGTTCTGATCGATTCGCAGAAGTCTTGCACGAGCCCCTCAGAAAGAGGACGTACGGCGGATGAGCCCAACCAATTGGACCAACGGTGGCGTCAACAGTCAACGAAGCAGACGCCCTAATGAGCTACTTCGACGTATTTGGAGATAAGGCCATTAGGACAATTCAATGCAAGTCAGGGCATTGAAATAGAGATGGTGGCGGATGAACCCTTAATGGGCCAACGGCAGCGCTCATATCCCCGAAGTGGGTTACTGACTCCGGATTCTCCGGTTCCTTTTGTCCAAGGAATCCAACAAAGGACCTGGCCCTCCAGGTTGGGGGTTGTGCGTGGGGTTAACAACCCTGCCACGGAAAAAAGAAAAAGTTGCGAAGCGACCAATAGCCTCGGAAAAGGACGGATTTACTGTTGACGACCCGGAAAAACGAATCAAGGACAACGACCTTCGGATCTGCACGTGGAATGTTAGAACTCTTAACAGACCACGTGCATCCAAACAACTAGCGGAGGCCCTAGACTGCTACAGAGCAGGAATTACTGCCATCCAGGAAGTGCGATGGAATGGGCCGGGCAAAAGGAGGATGAAAAACTGTGACGTGTACTACGGTGATTGCGCAAGAAGACCACAGCGTTTATTTGGGTGCGGATTCGTCATAAGCGGTAGACTTAGGCAAGAAGTCTTGGGCTTTCGACACGTAAGTGAGCGACTTGTGACAATCCGTATCAAGGCTAAATTCGCCAACATTAGCCTAATATGCGCTCATGCCCCCACAGAGGACAAAGATGACGCCACCAAGGATGACTTCTATGAGCTCCTCGAAAAAACCTATGAGCAATGCCCTAAATACGACGTTAAGATCGTACTAGGCGATTTTAATGCCAAAATAGGTAAAGAGGAAATCTTTGGTAGGACTGTCGGAAAACATAGCCTACACGACACAACGTCTGAAAACGGACTTAGGCTAATTGACTTCGCAGCGGCACATAACGTCACCATTGCAAGCACACGGTTTCCTCATCTCGATATACACAAAGGGACTTGGCGACACCCAGATCAAAGAACCGTCAATCAGATTGATCACGTTGCGATCGATGCAAGACACGCCTCCAGTATCTTGGATGTTCGCACCTTCCGAGCAGCTAACATCGACTCGGATCACTACCTTGTTGCAGCAAAGGTAAGAATGCGAACAACCCGAACTCCACAACAACGGAGTAATACTGTGAGGAAGTATGACGTCGGAAAGCTGCAATCGCAAGAAACCGCCAGAACCTATGCCGATCGAATATCCCGTAACATCTCAAGAAATCCAGTACCGCCAGCATCAAGTGCCGAAGATCAGTGGCAACACTGCCAACAAGCCATCAGAGATGCCGCAACTGATGTGCTAGGTTTCACCAGACCACCACCACGAAACCTCTGGTTTGATGACGAATGCAGGCAGGCCCATGCAGCCAAACAAGAGGCATATAAAGCGACGCTGCAAAGAAAGACGAGAGCTGCTCGCGAGCTTTACGAGCAGAAAAGACGGGAAGAACACCGGCTTCTCCAAAAGAAAAAAAGAGAGCATGAGAAGCGCGCGATCGAAGATATTGAGAGATGCTACTCCAGGAACAACGTGCGGAAGTTTTACCAACAGGTAAAAAGAACATGCCAAGGAAAAAAATCCCGCACAGAAGCCTGTAGAGATAGGAATGGAAACCTCGTAGTAGAGTCACAGTCGGTGCTGAGTACATGGAAGGACCATTTCTGCAGACTGTTAAACGGCGATGAAGACCAAAATCCTGCTGTCAGGCAGAATGAACCATTCAACATGGACGATGACAGACAAAACTTCCGTCCACCTGAACAAAATGAAATGAGGATAGCAATATCTAAACTAAAAAACAACAAAGCTGCGGAACCTGACGGATTACCCGCCGAACTTTTTAAAGCGGCCGGAGATGACCTGGTGGAGTGCATACACCAACTCATCTCTAAAGTTTGGTCAGAAGAAAGTATGCCTGATGAATGGAACCTCAGCATCGTTTGCCCGATTCACAAGAAAGGAGACCCTCTAAACTGCGCCAACTATAGAGGAATAAGTCTCCTGAATATCGCCTACAAGATCCTCTCTGCCGTACTATGTGAACGCCTGAAACCTTTCGTCAGCAACCTGATTGGCTCCTATCAGTGTGGTTTCAGACCAGGAAAGTCCACAATCGATCAAATGTTCACGCTACGGCAGATCCTGGAAACCACCCAAGAATTCCAAATCGATACCCACCACCTCTTTATCGATTTTAAGGCCGCGTACGATAGCATTTATAGAGACGAGCTATACAGAGCCATGTCAGGTTTTGGCATTCCCACAAAACTCGTCCGACTGTGCAGGATGACGATGGAGAACTCTCGCTGCTCCGTCAAGGTTGGTTCCGACCTCACAGAAGCTTTTGACGTCAAAAAAGGATTCCGACAAGGTGATGCGCTATCGTGCGATTTCTTCAACTTAATACTTGAAAAAATTATAAGAAACTCGCAAGTCAATTGTAGTGGGACAATTTTTTTCAAGTCTGTGCAATTGCTAGCATACGCTGACGACATAGACATCATTGGCAGAACTCGGCGAGCTGTCACTGGAACGTTTGCTAGCATTGAAGCTGAAGCGGCTAAGATGGGACTAGCAGTCAATGAGGCCAAAACGAAGTACCTGTTGTCCACAAAAAGGGACACACAACACCGGCGGATTGGACAAAACATCACAATAGACAGGTACAACTTTGAGGTAGTTAGGGACTTTGTGTACCTCGGATCCGCTATAACATCTGACAACAACATCTCGTCAGAAATAAAGCGAAGAATTACTCTTGCCAATCGCTGTTTCTATGGGCTAGGAAGGCAATTGAGTAGCAAAGCCCTCTCTCGAAAGACAAAGGAGACTCTTTATAAGACCCTAATCATCCCAGTCCTGCTCTATGGTGCCGAGGCATGGACTCTATCTAAAGCGGATGAAGATATCCTTAGTCGTTTCGAGCGTAAGATTCTTCGGAAGATTTTTGGCCCTATCTGCGTTAACGGGCTTTGGAGGAGAAGGTTCAACCAAGAACTATACGAGCTGTACAGCGACATTGACCTGGTCAAAAAAATACGCATATCACGTTTAAGGTGGCTAGGTCATGTAGAGCGAATGGACAACAATGCTCCGGCTAGCAGGATCTTCGATTCCATCCCAGAGGGTAGACGCAGTCAAGGAAGACCTCGCCTTAGGTGGCGCGCTCAAGTGGAGGACGACCTCAACCAACTTGGAGTGCAAAACTGGAGGCAGCTAGCCAAAGACCGAGTTGGCTGGAGAGGCATGTTGGTTGAGGCCCAGGTTCGTCCCGAACTGTAGCGCCACCTAAGTAAGTAAGTAAGTAGTATTGCATTCTAAAAGACAATGTGTCTTACAGACACATACATTTATGTAGTTATAATATTATAAAATTATCAACTATTCAAAATTCAAAAATATTCGACAAAACTCTGCTCTCAACAACTTTTGTACGCTTGTATGATGAAAATCGTTGTAAATTATAACTAAATAGAAGGGAACAAACGTGTTTAAATAAAATCGAATGAGAGAACAAACTACTATGATAAGTACCAAAATCGAATTCCTAGGTAGCAAAACAGAATTTTCAAAAGTAGAGTCCGAGTACAACAAGTGATGTGTTTCGAGGACAGAAGAGGCTTGGTCATCACATCAACTGTCATGTTTTGCGTTTTAACATATTTTAATAATATTTTGCCTTGATTGATGTTCTCTCAGATGAAATGATGTTTGACACCAATGTGTTTGGTCGTTCCATATGTACTGGAAAGAGCCAAACTTATAGCACTTTTATTATCACATCGTATAGTTCTTGAATTGGGTGAGTTAGGAATAAGCTCGTTCTGTAAATTATTTAACCAAGTTGCTTCTTGTGTGGCGGGAGTTAATGCCATGTATTCAGCCTCAGTCGTTGAAATGGCAACTGTTAGCTGTCTTTCGAATTCCAAGTGATAACACCATTATGTAGCAGGAAACTGTAACCAGTTACTGATCGCCTTTCATCCGTATCACTTGCCCAGTCGGCATCGCAAAACCCAGAAACATTTTCTTCTCTAGCAGTGTCAACAAGTTTCATGTTGGCAGTTCCCATAAGATATCGGAAAATTCGCTTGACTGCAGTCCAGGGTGCTTTTCCGGAGTTTTGGTTGTAACGCCTTACTGTACTTACAGCAAAGCTTATATCTCGACGTGAAACTTAAACTGCAAACATTAAGCTTTCAACAGCTGGTTGATAGGAAACGTCATTCTTATCAGCTCGTTCTTCTTCAGTCTGTGGACACATCTCTTTTGTCAACTTTTGATAAGCATCAAAAGGCGTAGTTGCTGAGTTGCAATCAAACAAATTGAATCGATTCAGAATCTTATTAATATAAAGCCCCTGATCCAATGAAATGGAACCCTTATTGCAATCTCTGCTGATTTCTATTCCCAAAAAGTAACTCCGTCCCGCTATCCGTTCAAAAAGTTTTAATTTTCTTGTTGGTTTGTTTCTCAGCAACATTTTTGAAATCTAGAAATCTTTGGTTTCAAAAAATAAAACAAACATTTTCCTGCTGAAATCATCAACAAGAACCATAATGTATCAGGCAACTCCACGAGAAACAACGTCAATGGGGCCACAAATGTCAGAGTGAATAAATTCTAAAATTTCAGTTGCTCGAGTCCCTTTTTTATTGAAAGATGTTCGGGTTTGTTTGCCCTTTACACAAACCTCACAATTCTCTTTGTTGATTTTGTTAAAATTAACACTAGATACATAATCCTTTAACTTCGCCAGATTGTCGAAATTGAGATGATTCGACGATGCCATAATTTGCTGTCTTCCGCTTTCGCCTTCTTGACATTAACGTTTGCCATTAGACTCACATTTGTATTCGGACGATTCAATTTGAACATATCACCAACATGCGAGGCAGTGCCAATCAATTTACTATCGTTACTGTATATTCGCCGACCCTTTGGATCGAAATGCACGGAATTCCCTTTCTTTATTATCTGACTTACTCATAGTAAATTGACACACAATTCAGGGTATGCAATACGTCGTTTATAGCAACATCTCGGATATCATCTGAACAGCAACACGCAGACTCAAATCACCCATTTCAGCTACTGGAAGCGGCGAGTTATTAGCCAAATTATTTCGCTCTTAGCTGGTTGAACAATTTCACTGAAGCAATCACGCTTAATCGACATGTGAGCGGAGGTCCCGGAATCAAAGTACCAGTCATTGTTTCCTGTACAAGCGGTAAAAGCTATATACAAACCATGCGACTTGAAATTGTTTTTTAATTTGAAATCATTGTTATTTTTGGTCTTCGTTGGGCAGTTTCTTGAATGAAATATGTTCGAATTCTCTACACTCGTAGCATATTGGTTCACAAATTTTTTTCGTTACTTTCTGCTTACCAAAGAACACACTAGAACTTTCGGAGTAACCCTGACGTTCTTTGACATACTGGAGGTATTTTGCAACAGCAAAGTGCCAATCAATTCGTCACTAATCTCAATGTCCACTGATTTTGTTTACGTATGACTTAACAAAATCGCTATCTTCTAAACGTGTGGTTATAATGGTACGTAAAAGTCCAACTCTACGCGTCAGCCCTGAGTCTTTAAACGCTCGTTCTAGATTGTTCCATACTTTTTCGCAGTATTTGCAGACAATCAAAAGAATAATTTAATGAGCCCATAACCTGATGAAAATCGTTGTAAATTATAATTAAACAGGAGGGAAGAAACGTGTTTAAGTTTGAATTGCTTTCAATAGAATGAATTTCATTTTAGAACAAATAAAATTGGATGAGAGAACAAACTACTATGAAAAGTAGAAAAATCGAATTCTTAGGTAGTAAAACAACATTGTTAAGGGGTACGGGTGTTAATACTCGTTATGAAGCACTCTCCATACGGAACTTAAAGCGTAGTAGCTTCCTTCAATTTGGAGAGGGACCTTATCGGGCGAAATCCAAAATTCTTATACTAAATTTGCCGATCCAGCAGATGATCTCATCTACTTTGATACTCTAGAACTGTGTGATCTAAAATACTTCACTCGATTCGTGAAAGAAAATTGTACGACGTCGACACCTGCTATTGAGATATCTATCCTTACGATCTTGACAATATTTGACGGGTTGATTTATACTTGATGTGGGTAATCATGGTTTTTCAACAAAAGGAAAGAATTTTTTCATTAAAACAACTATATCTAAAAAGAAAACAAAAAATGCATATCTGGCATTATAAATGCAACTATTGTTTTGTTATAATTTTGTTCTGTTCTTAGTCAAATTGTTCACTCGCTTAAACGGAGAGGAATAGACACCCTTTCAATTAAATTTTCCTTGGATCAACCCACACTCTTGCTTGTTATTACACCTTATACGAATCATTGTGTACCTCACATTATGTAGTGCCCCGTGGTATTATGTTAAGCGTTTCGGAGTGCATAGTTGTGGGATTTATAGTATTAATAAATTTTAAGTACCATTCCAAGTAATCTTGAAAAATAAATTGCAATACCAGGAATGGTACTTAAAACGAAGCATTCCCCAATACACGTATTGTTACTTATCAATATATGAGCAGTACCAGTACTTGATCTTTGTATTCAACAACCGCATTCCAAATATCAAATACTGCTACTGGCAGCTTATAGTGCAATACCAGTACATAATAGAAGTATTCTTGTCGGGCATTACTTTTATAAAATACTGCTTGGTTAGCAAAAAAATGCAATACAAATACCAAAGGTATGGTACTTAAATAAATAAAACGCACGGCTGGGTCGCACGTACTTGCTCTTTTGTGCTTATGCATTTTAAGGGCAAGATTATTGTTACATTATATAATTACTCATATGAACTTCGATTTGGCGAAAATCAAAAAAAAATTATTAAGGAGACTTTGGAGTGGGAAATATTCCTTGGCTTTTCTTGCGTCTTTTTACTTGCGTTTATGGGTAGGTACTAGAAGGCAAGTTATGGATTCGTGCAAAAAAAATCTAACAATCAAACATGACATAACGATTATAGAGAAATCGAAAAAAGTGGGTCCGGAAATTCCATCCGTCTGTCTGTCTGTCTGTTCGCACCACTACACGGATGGGCCGATTTGCTTCAAACTTGGTATTTGGTATTTATTTGGTAATACCTCGGGAGATGTTTTTCATTTTTGCTCTAGGTCGAAAAATAACGGTACCTGCCATACAATTTTTAACAAAAAGTTGGATTTTCTCGAAAACAGCTCTAACGATTTTGATAAAAGTTTCAGAACGCTATTTTTTTACAACGGCACATCTTTCAGTTAGAATGAATTTTTCGAAATTTGTTCTATAACGGTACTGTTTTTTTTTTTTCAAATCCGGTTTTATCGTAAACTCCCGATCGCGATTTCAATAAAATTTTGCACACAGGAAGTCATTTAGAATTCAATTAATATTGCATTTCAAAATTTTCAAAAACTTTTTTTTCGATTTTTTAATTTTTTTTAAAAAAAATATGGTTTTCGAAATATTTTGAAAATGGGTCAATATTTTTTTTCCTCGATAGTCATTTAGTTTTCAAATTTTATTGCATTCTTAGTTTTTTTTATTTTAGTGTATACATATTTACATATGCAGCCACTAACAATTATCTAGCATAAGAACAAGTTCGTGCGACCCAGTCGTGCATTTCTTTTTAATTTTTTAAGAAGTTGTTAAAGAAAAAACCGTTTTATTTAAAAGTCGATTTAAAAAAAATCACATTTCTTTACATTTTTTTAATTTTATAAAATTGCGTAGGTACTTTTAACAAACAATCAAAATTTACAAAAATCGAATAAAAACTTTGAAGTTCTTTTAATATTTATACAAAAAAATATTCGACGCTGTGACATCACTCACATAAGAGCAAGTACGTGCGATCAAGTCGTGCAATTTATTTATTTGAGTTAAATATAACAACAAAATTTTTCAGAGTTATTCTATCATTTCCGTTATTTGCCATGGACAATTTATGAAATTCTGAGGATTTACCTGGATTTACACATATTTCGGTTGGAACAGTTACTTTTGGATCACTTTGTAGTATACACTTTTTGTATACAATATATAGGAATTAATAAAGAAATGAAAACATAACCAATGTGAATTTTATTTGCATTATTAAATTCCTTGATCAAATGAAAGTTTTTTAATACAAAAATATTTTCAATTCTGAAAGTTATGATTTTTTTTTGTAAATAAATTGCATTTTTGTAGGTATATAAAATTTCTTGTTATAGGTATATAAACATTACAGCTGTTTTTTGAAGATGCGATTCAAATTGCATGATTAAAAACTTGTATATGCACACAGCAAAATAAAAAAATAAATAATAAGCGGTTTACTGAAACACCATTATCTCTTATTAAAGACACTGGAGAAAACAAATAACATTAAGAAATCAAAAATTAAATTGTAATGGAAATTTGGATGGTCATTCTTACGTTTACAAAGCCCCTGGATCTTATTTAATTGAAAACATGTACTAAAATACGCTCTAAAAATTGGATTTTTTTCAAAATTAAGGCGTAAATCAAAGATTCGTATAACACGTATATTTTTGCATCATCCATCCATTAATGCTACAACAAAAAACAAAAATATATCCCTGATTTTAAGGGAATTAATTGTAAACACTTCATTTTGTATTTTTTAACGTAAGAAAAACATTTTTTTATCTCATCAAAAGTAAGAGGTGTAAGAAAAAAAATATTTAGCCAAAACATTCATGAACTTTAAATTCTTATTAAAACCAAATTAATATTAAATTAATTTGTTCAAACCTTTGAACCTTGATTATCCTGTACATATGTACGTACAAATAATTTATTTTAAAAAACTCCCTTCACATCGAACAAGAAAACATAATGACATTTCATAAAAATATGTTTTTTTTAATGCTTATGTAAATTGACACATTGAATTCTCCTTTAAAAATATAAGGAAAGATTAAACTTGCTAATGAAAAAGGAATACAAATCGTCATTTTTAATTTAAGTACCATTCCTTGTACTTGTATTCATTCTTTTATAAAAGTAATGCCCTACAAGAATACTTCAATTATGTACTGTTATTGCACTCTAAGCTGCCAGTAGCAGTATTTAATATTAGGAATGCGGTTGTTGAATACTATGATCAAGTATTGTTATGGCTCATATTTTGATAAGAAGCAATACGTGTATTGTGGAATGCTTCGTTTTATGTACCATTCCTAGTAATCGTATTGCAAAATATATGCAAAGAAAAAGTACAGGAATTGTATTGTGCGTAAGATTGCAATACGAAAGTATTGCATTATATACAGCTCTGTCGGAGTGCTAAGCCAAAGGGTCGCTGTTCCAACGAATTAACTATACTTGCGCTCTTGCGCATCAGATATAGATATATACATAGGTATATTGTATAAAAATATAATCGGTGACCTAAGTTCAAGACACTTGAAATGTTCGTCATCGCATGGTATAAACAAACATTCATTTTGTTGAAACTTATGATTACATTTACATTACAATAATAAATAAAGTGTTATAAACAACTTTTTAAGAAATTCCAAAAACATATGCATCCCAGAAAGTTGGTGACAGCCAAAAATAAGGGAAAATGGATGTTTCCAAGGTTTTGGACTTTCAAACAACAGGCATACTCATACAGCGAACTTATTATTTATCGAGCATCACGTAGCAAACCAGAAATTATAAATATTTCTTCAATTTTATCAGTTTTATAAGATTTGATATATTATATTTAGATATTTGCAAATTTCAATCGTCTTTTCGAATTAACCCTTTAATATATAATGTCTCTCTTTTGGGAGCATACGTACTTGCTCCAAGGTATTATGTTTCCTGGTAAAAAAATTCGAACAGGAACATACATTTTTTGCAAAATATTAGGCCTCATTCTAGTGATTGAGAGTTTAGTAGCAAACTTAAATGTAACATTGCATCAAAAAATTTCACATTTAACTTTCATGGGCTGAATCAATTCTAAACCATTTAAAGACATTACATGATTTACGCTAAAAAGTTTAGTTTCAACATATTATTCCAACAGAAGCTCTAGCCCATCGCGATGTAAGAATTTGGCTAAACGAATTCTATGAGATAATTAGATAGGAAAAATGTTCATTTGCTTACAAGATCTACAGATCTTACTGTAATACTATTTTATTGTGGGAAGGAATGAAAGAACTTGTTTTTATCTCTGAAATATAAAACAGAGGTGAGTGATTTGGAGAGTTGTTCTCGAAGCGTCGGCAAAATTGAGGTGCTTAGAATCAAAAATTATTACAAATTCAAAACCGACTCTAGCATGCAAGCATGAACTCAAATATGAAGCTCACATTTTAAGCACCTGGAAGTCTACATACCTACATAGTATAGTTTGTAATTTGTTAAAAATTAAGTCTACGTTTACTACTCATTTAGTTATGAATAATGGTAGAGCATTGGCTCTACTTTGCTTAACTGTAGCACGAAGCATGATTTAGATTTAAAGGAATAATATCGATATTGACTTGTTTTTTTAATTGCGTGATTAGTTTGCGAATCAAAAATTCATTTTGACCTAAGGAAAATAATATTGACGTTGCGTTTTTTTCTCTTAACAAGGTTAGAAGTATTTATTGCTCGATTAGTTCTTTATTTTAATGCAATAATGAAATTTTATCATACATTAAAGTAAAGAACATTTAATAAGTATGAGACTACCATTTAATAATATTTGTATAACAGTTACAATTTGTTTGCACCCAAAAAATGTGTCTGACATTTATTAACGTAATAAACATATGCATACACAGATCCAAATAAATATTCATTCATATGCATACAAAATCAAGACAAAAGAACACATTAAACAAGCAAAATACAAAAACATGCAATGCAAAATCGTACTTACATATAATCTATCAAATAGTTTAATGAAAATTAAAACATTTGCACATATCCCGTTGAATTAAATTTAAGAAGAGAAAGTAAAACGCACCCAATTTACAAGAAAATGAAGAATTGGAAAAAGTTCCAACTCCGTTGTAGTATACACATAAATTGTCGATCCCAACACACGGCCACCACTCTGGAATGAACAATTGAAAATGGAATGAGCAGAGAAAAAGAATTTTATTCAATAACCGAGATTATGTTTTGTAAACAAAAATTCACAATATTAAAATTATTCATTTAAAACAGATAATGAACCTTCTATAAACTTTACTTTTATACACAACACAATTTATTAGAGAAACAATTTACCACAGATATTCAGATTCAAGACAAGGACAACTCGAAAGGAGTCTCGATTCTCCTTGTTGAGATTTTAATATGGCCGTCGACCGATGAGATTCCGATATCTTTTCTATCAAACATCGAAATTCATAGCTTTTCTGTTTCACTTTTGCTATCTTTAAATATGGCCGCACTGTGGTGAAAAAGTGTTCACCTATTTTAAATTCTTAAGCACTGCCAGTTACGATTTTTTGAGACATTATGGCATTTGATTTTCTGGCAATTTTTATATGAAAAACGAACGTATTTAAAGTAAACGTAATTTGTAATTTGTGGTAGTTGCGCAAAACACTAAATTCCCACTATCCACTAGCGATGAATCCAAAACAAGATTTAATGGCTAAAACACAATTACGCTTTAGCTTCGGTTTCGCCTGACGTTTACAAGTTCAACCATAGGAAATCACTACATCTTATGACAATGTCGCTTTGGCCTTGACGTTACTTTTGATTTGTGTACAATATAAGGTAAGGTGACTCAAAAGTAAAGCTTAAGTAGAAACTGGTTGAACTTTTGCTCGCTTTGGCAGAAAAAAAAAACAAAAACCGAAATTTAGAAAATGTCATTCAAAGCGGAAACAAAGCGTGTGAAATGTAAAGTGACGAAGCCAAAGCTGAAGCGTGATTGTGTTAGCCATAAGTGCCTGTGCGGAAATTTTCAAGTTTCAATTGATGCAGGTTTTGTCTAATATCTTATTTGATTGATTAAATTTTTA
The DNA here is from genome assembly GCA_963971375.1 of Platycheirus rosarum. NCBI lineage: Eukaryota > Metazoa > Arthropoda > Insecta > Diptera > Syrphidae > Platycheirus > Platycheirus rosarum. Next base: position 91,818,832 of record OZ020508.1, on the reverse strand, counting down.
TTTTATGTCAACTGATGGTGGATTTTCATTGCTCTGCAACGTCTTGAAATCAAGAAAATTGGAATGAGGGAGATATACGTAATTTCACAAAAGAGTGAAGGAATACACATTATACGTATTCGTATTTCCTTGCTATAATTTTTTAAAGCTCGTTAACAGAAGTTAAAATCAAACCATCATCTCCGTCCACTAGGGATTCTTCCACCTCGCAGGGACGTTTATCTTATGAATTAAAAAAATATGAATAATAGTTAATAAAAATAATTTATTATTACTTACTTTTAAATCTTTATGTATTTTCCATTTCTTTCCTCGTAATTTTTGGCAATTATTGAACAATAAATTTACAGTTGTTGGCTTTGTTGCGTTCGAGTTAATAGCATGAACATTTGAAAATTGTTGTATAAACGAAAAAACTGCTCACCTGAACTATGAAAATTATAAAGACCTCCAAATGCAGAAGAACCTGCTATAATCAAGATGAACATGTTCGTCTTCACCATAATCTTGATCTTGATTTCTCCTATTTCCTATAATCTTGATTTATCAAGATGTTCTTGATTTTTATCTTCCCTCTCTATCGAACGAGTAAGATTTTTATATGTTATATCATACTTTTTTGCAGAAGTCAAATTGCAGAATAGTGAAAATCCACCATAACAGAAGATGTTTTCAAAAATGTTATTTAATTAGATGATTTTTTTCACTGATGACGTCAAAGTGCCGGGGAATGATGAGATTTAAGTTTTGTTCAAGCCAGTCAAATAGCATCATGAAAATGATATTCTCTCTTTCGCACCCACCAGAAAATGTCAAGATAACAACAACATCAAAATAGAAGTATGGAGACCGGTATTTGGCTAATTTTTTGATAGTATGTGATAGAGAGTATGCTTTCATCGCATACCATTCATCGCTTGCTTTAAAGCAAGGAGAACTGGAGTGGAATCAGCTAAGGTTATATATGATAAAATGATTTTCACAATCAAGAAATTCAGTGTGCCTAGTGTGATTGTGATAGATGATAGTCTAGTCATATTTGTATGGCTTTTCCTTGTGATTGCTATTTAGGTGTCACTTTCATATTGAACACCGAGGTCATGAAGTTGTACAACAAAGAAAACGACTCGCAAAATAACGAATTTTTATTTTAGGATCTTCATTCTTTCTTCTTATTTGGTTTTCTTCACAGCGTAGCTGATCGAATAATTTCTCTAGTTTCGAGGCGAAAGCTGTGAATTTTCGTTGTTTTTTTGTTAATTATGTACATAAAAATGTATGTAAGTGTTTTCTGTTATGAAAATATAAAAATAATTAAAGATTAACTTTTACTTGGAGCATCAATGTACTTAGACTTTTGGGAAAAAAGCAATCGTTTTATCAATTTTCACAAAATAATACAGACCGCAATAATTAAATAAATTGTTGTCTATTTTTATCGCAGAAATGTAGTTCGCGTTCGTCTACTAAAAAAATTGCAGTACATTTTATTTAGGTTTTCTTTTACTGCAAGTATCTTAATTCATATTTCTCAATAATTTGTACATTAAATTTTTTTAAGAACTAGTTTATGAGTAGCCGACTTAGAATTGGTCAGTCTATATGATAAACGAGAATAATTTTGCCCTAGTTATATGACAAACCGATGCTGAAAATTAAAATTTCTTAAGACTCAGAATAATAATTGTGCATCCACCCGAAACGACCACATCTTAAAGACTAAATCTAAATAAACATATAAAATGGCAATGTAACCTAAAATGTCAAAATGTCAAAAACCAAACTTCCAGGATTTTAGCGGAAAGCTGATAGTAAAGGAGACTTAACATGCATGTGCATTTGCAAATTTGAAGGAAAGTAGAACTGGACCAATATAAATCACTAATGTATAAGAAAGAAAGAGTACACACTAAAGGTTTCCCATAAATTTACTATAACTTTTTGACATGTTCTTGGGAACATTCGAGTGCTTTAATTCAATACCTACCCAAAGTACATTTAACATAGACATAAACCAAAAGATACCAATTATTAGAAATATATAAAATAAGGAAAACGAATATTCTGAGCAATTTACTACAAAACGAAAATCCACATTCTGATGCAATAAATTTGTAGTATGTCAATTTTTCACGCAACTAATTTATGTATACTCAAAAAAATACATGTGATGGCCGCGAGCATACAATTAGTTAATTGTGCCATTCAAAGCACGCAATACAATTCTGACAAATTGTCAGCGCACATAGAAAAATATGAAATGCATATTTATTTAAAGGTGCAAACTAATCAAAAAATACTTCGAATTAATTTAAAACAAATATATAAATAAAATGCACCGATCACAATGAAAACCTAACAAACGAAAATGATAATTTGTGTTCTTTAAGTTTCATTTTTAAATACGATGTTTAGCGTTGATTGAAAAATACTAACAAACAAAGTCACACGAACAAATAAAACAATGTTGCAGATGAAATGCTATAATAAAAATGAACATATTCATCTTCACTATAATCTCCAATCTTCAGATTCATACTTCCTAAGATCTTTAAACATGAAGATGATCTGCATTTTGGTCTCCCCTCTATCGCACAAATATGATTTATGTGTTGTGTGCCCTCTTTTTGTGCAGATGTCGATGCAGATGAAGATGAAGATGCATGTACAGCTTACTTAATGCCAATTTTTTTAATTTTCGTAGTGATCACTTTACTTACAGACTTGAAGTTTAAATGTGATCACATGTGACTATAAGAAATGTGACTGTCACATATCAACTTAGCCGATTCTCTCCCTGGTTTTAAGTACAATGATGCTCTGAATGTATTTTTCCGTTGACATGGATGATCTTCAATATACTAAAAAATATGCAATGAAATGCCCACCCAAGAAAATCTGACAGTTTTTCTGCTCTCTGCTTTTATTATTGATAAATGTATTGCTAGTGGAGACAGCGGGTTGCACGAAAGTATGCTTTCATCGGATACTATTCATCGCTTGCTCTAAAGCAAGGAAAACTTGTTTTAGGTGACGCTACAGTCCGGGATGAAACTGTGTCTCAACCAACAAGCTTCTCCAGCCAGTTCGGTAGAACTTTTTAGTCTTTTGGTGCATACGGGAAACGGGATCAAAAATCAACATGAGAATCTTTCTCTCGAAGCAACCTAAAGCGCCATCATCCAATTTTGACAACTTCCAATACGTCCATACCATAGAGCAGGACTGGGATGATGAGGGTCTTTCACTAAAGCGCAACTGATATCACGGTGTGTTCTTCCGATTATGTCAATATCGCCGGCGTATGCTAGTAGTTGGACGGACTTTTGAAAGATCGTGCCTCAGGTTTTGGCGTGTGAGTCTTTCACTATTCATAAATAAATACCAGATCTGCATCCTTCAGTGATTTAGTTCTTTGGCACCGCTTGGTTCTCCGTGTTAAAGTTGGTAAATATTCGATACGCGATACGCCTTTGTTTCCGAAGGCTACACAACTTCCGGAGTGGTTCACTTTTTATTGGCGTTTGAGCAGTGTTTGCAGTTTCCAGAAGAAAATGGTTCGGTATCAGTGGCCCCTCCTGTTCAACGGAAACTGGCAAGTCTGTAAGCGGTCATGAGTTCACAACGTTCTCTGCTTCTATTGTCAGGCATTGCAGTATTTAATCTCGAGGAGCGACATCGTCAAGTGTTTTCCGAAGTACCTTCTTCACACACTGGACCATGCCCTCCCAGACACCTCCTGCAAATGGGTTGACAGTTGACAGTGAATGGGCCTTCATTCAACACCTACAAGCTAAAAACTTATATCTAATTCTATCACAGTCGAACACTTCGCTGAAACGTTTAGCCTGATAATCTGCGCCAACTTAATTCTTTCCGTTATAGCTTCGAATTTTATAATGAACTCCTTCGCGGTTTGTAAGATTGGGAATGGTTAGAATACAAGCATCCGTTGACAAGTCACAAGCAAATTCCAAGTGGATGCCTCGAACAACAAGGCATGTAAACAATGCCACCCATCTCTTGTCTATTCGACGAACATTAGTGACTGACTGTGACGGGTCCAAAAGAGTCAAGGCCGCTGTATGTAAATGGTCACCTGTATGGCGTCAGATGATCCTCTGGCAAAGGTCTCATCAATAGTGTAACTGGTTTGACTCGACTTATCTTGCGAACACAACATCTTGAGATTTATTTTTTCATGACTTTTCTTAAGACGTGGGAAATAGCAGCTTCGACGTTCTGGTGTCTTATCTATGCATGACAATAGTGTGTGACGATCAGTTCGGAAAACACATGATAAGGCGGCAATATAATATCGGGTTTTTCAGCAGAGACGCTACAAAAGTAGAGCGACAGGGACAGCAAACGACGCCATATTTCTCGCCGTTCTTTTGACATTTCTCTTCAGTAAAATTTGCCATTTTATGATGAAAAGATATACAAGCCAATAACGACTCGAAATTATTAAAATTTGGTACTGAAATTCGGAGTCAGTGGCCTCAACGTTAAGAGCGCTACGTCCAATTTATGGTCATCATAATCGTCCTAGCAGATCAACAATTGAGCGTCTAGTGGAAAAAGTTGAATTCACAGGCACAGTACAAAATGTTCCCGTGCCAGTGCGACAAAGAAGTGCCCGTAGTGTCGAGAATATTGCTGACGCTGAGGCTTCAGTTGCAGAAAGCCCAAATGTGTCTCTCACACGTCGTTCTCAAGCGTTGGGCATTTCTTTGACGTCGTTGTGGCTAATTTTGCAAACAAATCTTGGCCTACATCCTTACAAGATTAAATTGACGCAAGAACTGAAGCCGCTTGATCACCAGAAGCGTCGTATGTTCGTGAATTGGGCTGAGCAACAACTTGAAAATGATTCGGATTTTCATCGAAAAATCATCTTCAACGATGAGGCTCATTTCTGGCTGAATGGCTTCGTCAATAAACAAAGTATGCGGTATTGGTCAGGCAGCAATCCACACGTACTCCATGAGTCATCATTGCATCCCGACAAAATTACGGTTTGGTGTGGTTTATGGGCCGGCGGCGTCATTGAGCCGCACTTCTTCCGTGATGATCAAGACCGGCACGTAACTGTGAATGGGGATCGCTACCGTTCAATGATAACCGAATATTTTTGGACCCAATTGGATAATATGGACTTGGAGGACATGTGGTTCCAACAGGATGGCGCCACAAGCTACACAGCGAATGTAACAATCAATTTATTGGAAACAAAGTTTGGAGAACGTGTTATCTCACGAAATGGTCCAGTCGCTTGGCCGCTTCGGTCGTGCGATTTGACGCCGTTAGACTATTTCCTGTGCGGCTACGCCAAGTCTATGGTCTATGCCAACAAACCAGCGACGATTGATGAACTTCGTAAGAATATCGAACGTCAAATTGCAGCAGTATCGGCCGATTTATGCTTGAAAACCGTCAAAAATTGGGTTCAGCGTCTGGACTTCTGCAAGCGTGCCCGTGGTGGTCATGCAAAAGAAATCGAGTTGCATACATAATGGAATCGAACGTACTTTTACAGGAATAAAAAATTTTAATTAAATTGATATCCAAACCCGTTTTTGATTTATTTAAAAAAACTTTTGTAGCGCTCTTATTGAAAAAACCCTTTAGTTCATCTTGTGTCGTACGCTAAATCCCATCCTCGTTAAAGTACGGCTGTAGGATATACAAAGAACTTCCCTTGTCCAAACATTGACCATCTTCTATCCGACTTATATCGGCAACAGCTCATCCGAACGTAGATCACACCAACAAACTTCACGCATCAATAGCTTTGCACTGGTTACAAAATTCGCTAAGAATCCAAGTGGGTCAAATACCGACATGATGACACTAAAAATCTCTCTGTTATTAGAACATCTTTTTCCAGTAAAAATATCCTGGTCGACTCGGTGAAACCTCAGCTGGTATCTAAAAGTGTCGCTCAAGGGTTGCCAAAACATAACAAGTACATTTTCCGATTTTAAGTTTGTGTCAATCGATGGGTCTTCCGCAATTACAACCGTCATGGATTCTGAATCGTTCTCCAAAGCACATAATTCTCCTGGTGAATTTGAAATTAAGACCTCGCAGCTCATATCCAGCACCTTTGTTGATCTCACGCACTTACTTCGAAAAACTGATGGCTTCGGCAACTGATTCGAAGCTATTCACGAAGTCATCCACGTAATGGTGCTGCAGGATAGACTTCACGGCTCTGCCATAGTTGTCACGATGTTTCAACTCATTTATGGAAACCTTTGTGAACTCCTATCCTCTGGTCGTATCAGTACTTGGTGGAACATTTCACGTGTGTCACCACACATAGCGACGGCTCCCACTCGAAAATTAGACAGGCATTGGTTCATATTCCATCGACTGTGGCGACAGCGTCAAACACAAGCCGAAGCTTGCCCAGCTTATTGGCGTTCAATACGGCAAAGTGTGGAAGGTACCAGGTTCTAGGACCAGTTCTGTCGGCTTCTGCTGGCTGCAGTTTTCGGGCATAGCCCTTGTTGACGTGCGTATTTATGATCTCAGTATATGCGGCGGCAAATTCATCATCCTTCTTAATCTTGCGTTCAATATCACAAAGCCTTTTCTTTGCCATGGCATAAGACTCAGGGAATTCAATTTCGTTACTATTCTAAAGAAGTCCGGTTTGGCATCTGCTTCGTTTTCAACCACTAGTGCTGGCCGCACCCGAAAATGTTCGGTCGGAAAGTAATCTGCTACTTGTTCGTGAAGGGCATCGCCGTTTGTTTTGACGAGAGGGCATGATGATTCCAATGGCATTGTAATGAAGCGTTACACATCCCATTCCACATCACTTTGGGCACACGATAGCTAAGCCATCGACCAGCCATGGTGTGTATACTCATGCCTTACAAACCGACAGCCCAACCACCGTCCAGATATAGCGTGTATGTTGCGTATTTACCACAAGCACGTGTGGTAATTCACTTTGTGAATTATAATGGATATTATATTATGGATACTTATGGATGCGAAATTTTTTAAAATTGCGACGCCATCAGTAAAAATAAATTAAAGGTTGCCTTTAATAGTACCATTCGATACATTTATGGGCTAAGAAGGTATGACCATGTTTCACATCTGCAGAAAAGCCTCCTCAATATGTCTTTTGATGCTTTCATGAAATTCCGAACATTGATACTATATTTTAAAATTTTAAAAACACGTAAACCAACATATCTCCACGAAAAACTCAGACTGTCAATATCAAATAGATCAACATCTGTAATTTTTCCACGCTTTACGTGTCTGACCTCAGAAAGGCAATTTTTCATTGCTGCATGTCGCCTCTGGAACTCACTACACACCCATCTGCGTGATTATGATTACCTACACATATTTAAAAAAAATCTTAAAATTTTCTTTTCAAATCAAAGCAACTTACTTATCCCCTCTTTTAAACCCAAGCTAAATCCTTCGTTCTTTTCTCTCTTTATCTACTTTTATCTATATATCTTTCTTTTAAATTATTGTAAAACTTTTCAAAATGCAAAAAGTTAAGGTATTCATAAATTCTCCCTTTTATTTTAGTTACACATTATTTTTTTTTCCTCTTTTGTATTCAATTAACTTATTTTCTATTCGTTTGTATAAAATTGAAATTGTTATCTAAGATTTAAATTCATAGACTTTCACTAGGTTATAAGATATCTATTATCTTACTGTGTAAGTTATATAAAGAAAGAAATAAAACTAAAAACTAAACTAAACTAATTCACACTGTCTGCATGCCGAATAATCGTGTTAAGTAGGTACACACATCGGCAGAAATTATCTTTTTCCTGCTTAACCTGATAAAGTAGTACCGATTTTGAGTGCGTAAACTAGAGGAACCAGACCTGTTTATCCCTTACTCTGCTTCTTCAAAGTATAGTTTGGGCCGAGAGGACTTCAGCCGCTCAACCGATTATCCCTGGTTTACACTGCCAAGGCCGGAGCTTCTCTCCCCCCATATATTTTGGGGACGTATATGTAATACTATGTTAATTATATAAGTCAATAATTGTAAGCTATATGAAGTACGATGTTATTTATTTAAGTCATCTACTACAGTGTATATAAGATTGTTCCTGAATAATAAATAAAGGAATTCTGGACTTTCCACCCAATTTTTTGAACTTTTATTTGGATAACACCCTTGACTCCTCAGCCTCGTAATTTAAAGCATCACATTGGCGACCGAGCAGGGACCTGAGGAAAGTTCAACCGAATTTCGACCGTCGACCGACCAGGAATTTTCCAAAGGTACCACCGATCACCGCTTTTCAAAGTCCGTTAAATTAAGTATACCAGGCATAATTGTGGAAGACTATAACACTCCAGAATCAACAAACCGATCCGTCCAGACAACCGACCGACTCCGTATCAACATGTCCGCATCCGACAGTGAGGAGCCCGAGGATTTCAATCCGTTCAAGAACCTTGGATTTATATCGTTTCTAAGGAAAGAGGAACTAGTGGAGAGGCTAGGTTCCCGAAATTTGGACACCGATGGAAAAGTGCCAGCGTTTAAGGAACCATCTGAAGAAGGTACGAAGTCATGCTTCAACTCAGAATCTATGCGAGCAAATGGCCGAAGACATGGAGCGACAAGTGAATGAGGCGTTATCCATTGAAAATCAAGAGAACGAAGATGACGTTAATAATCCGTCCAGAGGAGCGACCGCAATCGAAAAATCTGAGGGGAAGTCCGTCCTACCTCAGTTGGCCCCCACAAATGGGGTGACTAGAAACTCAACTATAGAGTCGCCCGTCAACACTCTTTCACCGCCCGCATATTTTCCTCAAGTTAACGACCGGGTTGTTGCCCCGCGTACGTTGAACCCAGACCCAAGCCCCGACGCATCATCAAGCAGTCGACTTACTTGGAGCTACGAAGCCGAAATAATGAACACAGTCCGGAAATGGGGTCTCTGCTTTGAATCTTCTGGTAATCCGCTCGAGTTCATGGAACGAATAACCGAATTGACGCGTTGCTATAATATACTTCGAACACTTCCAGAAATATTCAGAAGAACAGCGCTGGAATGGTTTAGAATAAAAAGAGATAGTTTCCAGTCCTGGGAGGACTTTTGCCAAGCCTTCCTGCAACATTTCCTGCCGGCCAGGTATCATCAATAATTGGGCGACGAAATACTTCGGTGGCGTCAAGGTCCCCGTGAAAAAGCAAAGGATTACATATTCGCCGTCCAATATTTGATACGGCAGCATCCGTTCATGACGATCCCTGATAACATCGATCGCATCTTCGACAACCTCTGACCGGAATACCGACTCTATATTCGACGTAAAGATTTAACATCACTAGACGAATTAACGCTTCTAACCGAGGAATTCGAGACTATCAAGAATGACGAACGAAATGCCCGTCTGCTAGCCGCAAATGTTCCGTCACAACTGTCTCCTCATTTCTCACCCCCGACACCCAGCCCGTATGATCGTCAAACCCATTGCTGGAATTGTAAACAGAGAGGACTTTGTAAAGAAAACTGCCGCCGTTCTTTCCGCTTATTCTGTTCGTTCTGCGGGGAAGATGGCGGACTGATAAAGGATTGCCACTGTCACCAAAACCAAGTGGCTGTAGTAAGCGATCCTCCCCGACAAGATCGCCGATATTTCGTTCCAATATTAACAGACGGGCAAGAATTTCACGCCCTTGTTGACACGGGCGCTACTAAAACATTTATCGGTCGAACGCTGCGGGAACAATTTGTGGAGCTTGGATTACCCGTACGAAATCATACCGAACAGATATACTTAGCAAATGGCAACCCGTTGATTACTTTTGAACACTTTTCAGCCACGTTCTCCGTAGGTAATATGTTGGTATCAGGGAAAATGACTTACCTTCTTCCGTCTCTTGACGAGGACGCCATACGCGAGATGGACTTAATGCAAGAGGCCAATCTTCAAGTATTCATGGATGGAAAACAGGTGACAAGTAAGAAACCACCACCTGGAGTATCCAAAGACCCCGCCTGTTTCGTAGTATCTTATCTACCAGAAAGACAGCAAGAAGTCCTGCATAATTTCTTGAAATCGGAACTACCAAAATACGAGGAGATCTCTGGATTAGCTTACGTACCACCGCACCGTATCCGACTTAAAAACGAGGAACTTTTCAAACAGCGTTAATACCCGCGCAACCCCGCTATGCAGAAGATCATTGATGACGAAATAGACGACCTGTTAAAGACCGACAAGATCAGTCCGTCCAAAAGCCCGTATAGTTCACCAATTGTTTTATTGCGGAAGAAAGGTGGATCATGGAGGGTTTGTCTGGATTTCAAGCCGCTTAACGAAGTCTCGGTTAAGGACGCTTACCCCTTAACGTTCATCATTTCTATTCTAGATAAGTTACGGGGAGCTAAGTTCATGTCCACTATAGACCTGAAACAAGGATACTGGCAAAATGCTTTGGAACCAAAAAGTCGTCCGTACACCGCTTTCATCGTCCCTGGAAGAGGCCTTTGAGAATGGAATGTTATGCCTTGTAGTTTACATTCCGCGGGTGTAACTTTTCAAAGGGCCATGGACACCCTTTTTGGACCCGTCATGAACGACCTTGGGGATACAAACTGACTCTGACTCTGTCGCCGCCGTATTACAGTTTAAAGCGCCGACCACGATTAAGAAATTACGACGTATCTTGGGAATTTGCTCTTGGTATCGAAGCTTTATCAAGGATTTTCGACTGTAGCCAGTTTACTCAAAAAGAATGCCAAATGGAATTGGAGCCCTGCTCAGCAAAACGCAGTCGACGCTCTGAAAACCAAACTCACGGATGTCCCGTTTACGTTGCAAACGGACGCTAGCCACCACGGATTAGGAGTAGTGCTAACCCAAAATCTTAACGATCAAGAGAGGTTGATTGCGTACGCTAGTCGTACCCTCAACGAAAATGAGCAAAAGTATGCTGTGACCGAAAAAGAATGTTTAGCCATCCTTTGGGGTATCAGGAAGATTCAGCCCTATCTTGAAGGCTATTATTTCAAAGTACTAAACGATCACCATTCACTAAAGTGGTTACACTCTTTGGAGAACCCTTCAGGTCATCTAGCCCGTTGGGCATTGGAACTTCAACAACATGACTTCGATATCCAATACCGGAAAGTGGCAATGAATATAGTCGCGGATGCGTTGTCAAGGGACCTGCTCCCGATCTCCGAAGCCGATAAATTAGCAGTCTCGAGCTCCAAACTTGAATGGTCAGTGGTCACCTGATAAGGTGGTACCGATTTTGAGTGCGTAAACTGGAGGAACCAGACCTGTTTATCCCTTACTCTGCTTCTTCAAAGTATAGTTTAGGCCGAGAGGATTTCAGCTGCTCAACCGATTATCCCTGGTTTGCATTGCCAGGGCCGGAGCTTCTCTCCAACCATTTTATCCCTCGCTTTACTGTCTAAGTACAGCTTGGGCCGAGTGGCTACTGCCAGCCGCTCAACCGATTATACCTGGTTTGCATTGCCAAGGCCGGAGCTTTTCTCCACCCGTTTTATCCCTCGCTTTACTGTCTTAGTACAGCTTGGGCCGAGTGGCTACTACCAGCCGCTCAACCGATTATCCCTGGTTAGTATTGCCAGGCGGCCACTGGATCTTCAACGGTTAACGAAGGCTTGCAACCTGCTCGAGATGATTGCAGAGCATTTCCATGTTTCTGAAGCATATAACAGTACAGATTTTAGGATATATTCGAAGAGTCTTAACTTGGTGCGTAGCGATATTTTGCTGGAGTTCCACACAGGAGAAAGAATTCCAAATGCACTACGGGCTTTGTTTATTCTATTGTTTACATCCAGGTCCGTTCCGCCATCGAGTGCTATGAAACTGCCCAGGTAGTTAAACTGCGTGACCTCCTTGATGGGTCCCTGCCTTAGAGTAACTTGTTGTTTGCTTTGGCCCGTAGTCATTGTTTTGGTCTTATTTGCGTTGATCCTTAAGCCAGCCACCTGACCACTTAGCTGCAGCGAAGGACATATTTGATTTAAGATAGCCATGTTTTGTTCGCCATGAGACATATATCGTCAGCATAGTCTATGTGGCTGAGTTTGTCAAACAGACTCCATTGGATACCATGCCTCTCAGTTTCACCCACCGTGGCAGTCATCACATCGTCAATTGCCAGTAAAAACAGAATTGGTGACAGGACATCTCCTTGTCTCACTCCTTGACGCACATTAAAGGAATCGGAAAGCTGTCCATTGTGCAAAACGAAACACCCTGCGTTGTTGTAAGATTCTTTAATAATGGCGACAATTTTCTCAGGGATACCTCTCGCAATAAGTGAGCTCCATATGCATTCACGATTAACCTTGTCGAATGCCTTCTCAAAATCCACAAACATGAGGTACAGCGGTGATTGGTACTCAGACGATTGTTCGAGTATGATTCGCAAGGTGTTGATGTGGTCGACACAAGACCGACCACTACGAAATCCCGCCTGGTGCCTCTTGAGGGTAGATTCGATCCTGGATTTTATCCTTTCGAGAACAATGGTTGCCATTAATTTCGGAAAAACGGACAATATGGTGATACCGCGCCAGTTATTACAGTTTTTGAGGTTCCCTTTCTTTGGTAACTTCAGAATAACTCCATCCTTCCAGTCCTGTGGGTAAGTTTCGCTCTCCCAAACAGCCTGCACTAAATTTAGCAAAATAAGGGAAGCTGCTTCAGGGTCTGTTTTCAGAAATTTCGCAGGAATACCGTCAAGTCCAGCTGCCTTGTTTTTCTTTAGAATATGGATCGCGTTTTTAATCTCTGTACCCGTTGGGGGACTGGTATCAATGCCCCTAGAAGATCTGCGCATGTTGTTCAATTGTGGATTCAATTCTGCATTTTGGTCACTATTTACCAGTGCACAAAAGTGCTCCTTCCATCTTTGTAGCTGATCTTCTATCGGCACTCAAAGGTTGTCATTCAAATCTAACACTGCATGGTTAGGCGTAGTGCTACTACGCTGGCCAACAATGTCCTTAGTGATTTTATACAGTTCTCTTGCGTCCCCTCTTCCTGCAGCCTGTTCCGCTTTTTCCGCAAGTTTGTCCACCACTTATGAGATGCTCTATACTCGTTCCGTAGAAACAATTTTCGCTGAGCATCATTTTCAGAATTGATCCTAACTTTGAGTGATCTGCGATATGTGATTTTGTCCCAGGTGTCTTAGGATATCCAGGAATCTCTCGCTCTTGACTGTCTTGGTACAGTTTCAGTTCCGGCTTCCATAGGGACGTATATGTAATACTGTGTTATTTATATAAGTCAATATTTGTTAGCTATAGGAAGAACGATGTTATTTATTTAAGTCATTTACTACAGTGTTTATAAGATTGTTCTTGAATAATAAATAAAGGAATTCTGGACTTTCTACCTAATTTTTTTGAACTTTTATTTGGATAACACCCTGGACTCCGACGAGCTCACCTCAGCCTCGTAATAAAAAGCATCACAGCATGTTTCCCTTTGTTGGGCCATATATCACCCAACCTAGTTCCGTGTCGGCAGCGAATGGTCCACCATTTTGAAGAGCGACTGTCTCACTTGGTAGACCCAGGTGACAATGGTCCAAACCAAAGGGTATCTGAGTTGTAACATCAGCATATAAATGTGCTGGAAACTGTTTGAGACATCTAGCATCCTCGTTTAAATCACTCTCAATGAGGCTTTTCATCGGCCGTCGTAAGTTAGTGAAACAATACACATTACGAAGCAAATGTTTTTCCTTTGTGTGCACTTCACTGTTGTTTACATTAACGATACTTGCAGTTTCTTGAGCAGCTCTTCCACCAACCCATTGGAGGTCTAATTTTCGTCGAATGCTATTCAAACCTAGTTACTCAATGAGGCGACTATCCATTATCGTAATCGAAGATCCTTCATCCATAAGAGCTTACGTGTCAACTCTCTTCGATGGTTTATAAAGAGCGACAGTACTCGGAAAAGTAGCTTTCTGTTCTTCATTGGCCGGCTGTATAAATTAGAACTGCTTCCCTCGTTTCGTTGGTTGACAATTCCGAAGAGCATACGCTACTCCCAAGCACGTAAAACATAAACGATGTCGTTTTGCTTGAGTTCAACCTTTCATTCACACTGTTTACCAAGAACAGTCGACAGTCAACTATTCTGTTAAGACACTGACAGATTGGGCACTTCAGTTGATCAGCTGGCTGACCTTCGTTGGTGTGAAGAATCGAACATCGTTTCGGCGCACACTCAAGGCGTTGTTACTACCCTTATCATGTAGTGACACAGTGCGAGAGTTTTATGAAAATTGGATAGAAGATGAAAGGAGTTACTGATGCACATTGGTTTTCAATCGTAATGGAAGGAAAATATCGAACCGGGTAAAGCATTCCACATTGGTGTAGTGCGGCTAAAGAATGAGTCTATACTTAACAGTGCGTCTGAAATTAGGCTCAAGGGTAAAGCTATGAGCATTTCTAGCGGTACGAGTATTACGTTAGAATAAGGAGAGACATGAAACATTTCGACGATGTTCTAGCGAATCAAATGTGTCGGTTATATTTTTGTCACATACTATTTTTAATACACTCTTCTGAATTCTATCCAGGAAACGCAAGTGTGTAACAGGGGCACCTGCCCAAATATGGGAATTGTACTCAAGCTTCGGACAAAAAAACGCCCTATAAATTCTATCGGGGAGAAATATTTGTTGCATAGTCTAGGAAAACGTAAACATATCGCTGCATTTTTGGCGATGTTATATATGTGTTCATTCCAAAGAAGGTGGTTTATGATAAACATACCTAGAACGCAAAGCTGTTCGGTTTCCTTGATGTGAGTACCACTCATGGATAGTAGCATGGGGGATAGTTTATGTTTTAACGACAGCTGGTAGCATTACATTCCACACGAGTAATAATTCCCCAATGAACAATGCTGGCCAGTTCGAAATTTAACGAGCTAATCATACGCTGCCGTTGCAGTTCTACGTCCGAAGAACAGGGGAGTTAATGTGGAAATGAGTATGAGAAGCTGAGGGTACTGTCATCAGCAAAGCAATTTAATGGATTAGAAGTCTTAGACAAGAGATCATTGATCAAAATAATGAAGAGTGCCTGAGACAGAATGGAGCCTTGGGGAACACCAGAATTTATTTTGTGACTATCAGACAGAAAGCCATCCAAAACAACGGGAATTGAACGTTCCGACAGATAATTTCTAATTCATCGAATAAGAGGTTCGCCGATGCTAAATGCACGCATTTTCGATAAAGAGCTTGATGCAAAACTCTATCAAATGCTTTTGAAATACCAAGTGCAATAATCTTACTTTCTCCAAAACGATATCATCATATCAGCAGCAGGACCTATTGCTACGAAAACTGTATTGCCGGTCATTAAGAAGTCTCCGTGTCTCAAGATATTTCTTAATCATAGAGTTTATCAGCCTTTCCATGACCTTGTAAAGAAGGGATGTAAGCGCATATGGTCGGTAGTTAGATGGAGATGAAGATACGCCTTTTTTAGGTATGGGGTGTATTGGAAAGATAATTGAACATGCCTAATTAATTCAATGACTTTTGTATACTTGACATTACATAATAAATACTTACTTCTTTCTCATCACCAAAAGGATCAGTCGTGTTTTCTAATAACTTTATCTCTGGTATTTAAGGCAAATTCCATCGATATTAATCTAACAAAATCTATAACATAATAATGGACACCCTTAGAATGAAAGTGACCAAACTCAAAATGTCTGTAACTTTAGATTTTGCAATAGATTGACCTTAAAAAGCATATTCTAAAACACTATGGTAAAAAAAGATCCAAATTATGAGTAAGAAAGGGATCGGTCACTTTGGTTGATCGTGTTATTCATCTACACATGTTATGTGAAAGTGGCCGAATCAGTATTGCGTCAGATGGGTTCGCGAGTGCATGTGTGGTAAATCGACCTATTTTGAATTGTGCAAATACTCCGAAGGTAAGGTCATTCAATTTTTTGTCCTAAACTGACTCATTTTTGAGATATGCCTGTTTATTTCAAAATATTTATTAGATTTTAGTGACCATTTTTAGATCGAGTCTCTTTAGTAATAAAATTAAATAAAAGAAAAACGATACTTTTAAAAACAGGTCTGTTTATGACTACAAGCATACGAAAACTTGTTATTTTATAACATTTTATTGCTCAAGAGAACTTGGATTCCACCAAATATGCTTGCAGTTTATCACTAAAGATTATACCTGGTTTGCATTGCCAAGGCCGGAGCTTTTCTCCACCCGTTTTATCCCTCGCTTTACTGTCTTAGTACAGCTTGGGCCGAGTGGCTACTACCAGCCGATCAACCGATTATCCCTGGTTAGTATTGCCAGGCGACCACTGGATCTTCAACGGTTAACGAAGGCTTGCAGCCTGCTCGAGATGATTGCAGAGCATTTCCATGTTTCTGAAGCATATAACAGTACAGATTTTAGGATATATTCGAAGAGTCTTAACTTGGTGCGTAGCGATATTTTGCTGGAGTTCCACACAGGAGAAAGAATTCCAAATGCACTACGGGCTTTGTTTATTCTATTGTTTACATCCAGGTCCGTTCCGCCATCGAGTGCTATGAAACTGCCCAGGTAGTTAAACTGCGTGACCTCCTTGATGGATCCCTGCCTTAGAGTAACTTGTTGTTTGCTTTGGCTCGTAGTCATTATTTTAGTCTTATTTGCGTTGATCCTTAAGCCAGCCACCTGACCACTTAGCTGCAGCGAAGGACATATTTGATTTAAGCCAGCCGTGTTGTTCGCCATGAGACATATATCGTCAGCATAGTCTATGTGGCTGAGTTTGTCAAACAGACTCCATTGGATACCATGCCTCTCAGTTTCACCCACCGTGGCAGTCATCACATCGTCAATTGCCAGTAAAAACAGAATTGGTGACAGGACATCTCCTTGTCTCACTCCTTGACGCACATTAAAGGAATCGGAAAGCTGTCCATTGTGCAAAACGAAACACCCTGCGTTGTTGTAAGATTCTTTAATAATGGCGACAATTTTCTCAGGGATACCTCTCGCATTAAGCGATCTCCATATGCATTCACGATTAACCCTGTCGAATGCCTTCTCAAAATCCACAAACATGAGGTACAGCGGTGATTGGTACTCAGACGATTGTTCGAGTATGATTCGCAAGGTGTTGATGTGGTCGACACAAGACCGACCACTACGAAATCCCGCCTGGTGCCTCTTGAGGGTAGATTCGATCCTGGATTTTATCCTTTCGAGAACAATGGTTGCCATTAATTTCGGAAAAACGGACAATATGGTGATACCGCGCCAGTTATTACAGTTTTTGAGGTTCCCTTTCTTTGGTAACTTCAGAATAACTCCATCCTTCCAGTCCTGTGGGTAAGTTTCGCTCTCCCAAACAGCCTGCACTAAATTTAGCAAAATATGGGAAGCTGCTTCAGGGTCTGTTTTCAGAAATTTCGCAGGAATACCGTCAAGTCCAGCTGCCTTGTTTTTCTTTAGAAGATGGATCGCGTTTTTAATCTCTGTACCCGGGGGACTGGTATCAATGTCCCTAGAAGATCTGCGCATGTTGTTCAATTGTGGATTCAATTCTGCATTTTGGTCACTATTTACCAGTGCACAAAAGTGCTCCTTCCATCTTTGTAGCTGATCTTCTATCGGCACTCAAAGGTTGTCATTCAAATCTAACACTGGATGGTTAGGCGTAGTGCTACTACGCTGGCCAACAATGTCCTTAGTGATTTTATACAGTTCTCTTGCGTTCCCTCTTCCTGCAGCCTGTTCCGCTTTTTCCGCAAGTTTGTCCACCTCTTATGAGATGCTCTATACTCGTTCCGTAGAAACAATTTTCGCTGAGCATCATTTTCAGAATTGATCCTAACTTTGAGTGATCTGCGATATGTGATTTTGTCCCAGGTGTCTTAGGATATCCAGGAATCTCTCGCTCTTGACTTTCTTGGTACAGTTTCAGTTCCGGCTTCCATAGGGACGTATATGTAATACTGTGTTATTTATATAAGTCAATATTTGTTAGCTATAGGAAGAACGATGTTATTTATTTAAGTCATTTACTACAGTGTTTATAAGATTGTTCTTGAATAATAAATAAAGGAATTCTGGACTTTCTACCTAATTTTTTTGAACTTTTATTTGGATAACACCCTGGACTCCGACGAGCTCACCTCAGCCTCGTAATAAAAAGCATCACAGCATGTTTCCCTTTGTTGGGCCATATATCACCCAACCTAGTTCCGTGTCGGCAGCGAATGGTCCACCATTTTGAAGAACGACTGTCTCACTTGGTAGACCCAGGTGACAATGGTCCAAACCAAAGGGTATCTGAGTTGTAACATCAGCATATAAATGTGCTGGAAACTGTTTGAGACATCTAGCATCCTCGTTTAAATCACTCTCAATGAGGCTTTTCATCGGCCGTCGTAAGTTAGTGAAACAATACACATTACGAAGCAAATGTTTTTCCTTTGTGTGCACTTCACTGTTGTTTACATTAACGATACTTGCAGTTTCTTGAGCAGCTCTTCCACCAACCCATTGGAGGTCTAATTTTCGTCGAATGCTATTCAAACCTAGTTACTCAATGAGGCGACTATCCATTATCGTAATCGAAGATCCTTCATCCATAAGAGCTTACGTGTCAACTCTCTTCGATGGTTTATACAGAGCGACAGTACTCGGAAAAGTAGCTTTCTGTTCTTCATTGGCCGGCTGTATAAATTAGAACTGCTTCCCTCGTTTCGTTGGTTGACAATTCCGAAGAGCATACGCTACTCCCAAGCACGTAAAACATAAACGATGTCGTTTTGCTTGAGTTCAACCTTTCATTCACACTGTTTACCAAGAACAGTCGACAGTCAACTATTCTGTTAAGACACTGACAGATTGGGCACTTCAGTTGATCAGCTGGCTGACCTTCGTTGGTGTGAAGAATCGAACATCGTTTCGGCGCACACTCAAGGCGTTGTTACTACCCTTATCATGTAGTGACACAGTGCGAGAGTTTTATGAAAATTGGATAGAAGATGAAAGGAGTTACTGATGCACATTGGTTTTCAATCGTAATGGAAGGAAAATATCGAACCGGGTAAAGCATTCCACATTGGTGTAGTGCGGCTAAAGAATGAGTCTCTATACTTAACAGTGCGTCTGAAATTAGGCTCAAGGGTAAAGCTATGAGCATTTCTAGCGGTACGAGTATTACGTTAGAATAAGGAGAGACATGAAACATTTCGACGATGTTCTAGCGAATCAAATGTGTCGGTTATATTTTTGTCACATACCATTTTTAATACACTCTTCTGAATTCTATCCAGGAAACGCAAGTGTGTAACAGGGGCACCTGCCCAAATATGGGAATTGTACTCAAGCTTCGGACAAAAAAACGCCCTATAAATTCTATCGGGGAGAAATATTTGTTGCATAGTCTAGGAAAACGTAAACATATCGCTGCATTTTTGGCGATGTTATATATGTGTTCATTCCAAAGAAGGTGGTTTATGATAAACATACCTAGAACGCAAAGCTGTTCGGTTTCCTTGATGTGAGTACCACTCATGGATAGTAGCATGGGGGATAGTTTATGTTTTAACGACAGCTGGTAGCATTACATTCCACACGAGTAATAATTCCCCAATGAACAATGCTGGCCAGTTCGAAATTTAACGAGCTAATCATACGCTGCCGTTGCAGTTCTACGTCCGAAAAACAGGGGAGTTAATG
This sequence comes from Platycheirus rosarum, assembly GCA_963971375.1. Lineage (NCBI taxonomy): Eukaryota > Metazoa > Arthropoda > Insecta > Diptera > Syrphidae > Platycheirus > Platycheirus rosarum. Next base: position 91,799,072 of record OZ020508.1, on the reverse strand, counting down.
TGGAAATGAGTATGAGAAGCTGAGGGTACTGTCATCAGCAAAGCAATTTAATGGATTAGAAGTCTTAGACAAGAGATCATTGATCAAAATAATGAAGAGTGCCTGAGACAGAATGGAGCCTTGGGGAACACCAGAATTTATTTTGTGACTATCAGACAGAAAGCCATCCAAAACAACGGGAATTGAACGTTCCGACAGATAATTTCTAATTCATCGAATAAGAGGTTCGCCGATGCTAAATGCACGCATTTTCGATAAAGAGCTTGATGCAAAACTCTATCAAATGCTTTTGAAATACCAAGTGCAATAATCTTACTTTCTCCAAAACGATATCATCATATCAGCAGCAGGACCTATTGCTACGAAAACTGTATTGCCGGTCATTAAGAAGTCTCCGTGTCTCAAGATATTTCTTAATCATAGAGTTTATCAGCCTTTCCATGACCTTGTAAAGAAGGGATGTAAGCGCATATGGTCGGTAGTTAGATGGAGATGAAGATACGCCTTTTTTAGGTATGGGGTGTATTGGAAAGATAATTGAACATGCCTAATTAATTCAATGACTTTTGTATACTTGACATTACATAATAAATACTTACTTCTTTCTCATCACCAAAAGGATCAGTCGTGTTTTCTAATAACTTTATCTCTGGTATTTAAGGCAAATTCCATCGATATTAATCTAACAAAATCTATAACATAATAATGGACACCCTTAGAATGAAAGTGACCAAACTCAAAATGTCTGTAACTTTAGATTTTGCAATAGATTGACCTTAAAAAGCATATTCTAAAACACTATGGTAAAAAAAGATCCAAATTATGAGTAAGAAAGGGATCGGTCACTTTGGTTGATCGTGTTATTCATCTACACATGTTATGTGAAAGTGGCCGAATCAGTATTGCGTCAGATGGGTTCGCGAGTGCATGTGTGGTAAATCGACCTATTTTGAATTGTGCAAATACTCCGAAGGTAAGGTCATTCAATTTTTTGTCCTAAACTGACTCATTTTTGAGATATGCCTGTTTATTTCAAAATATTTATTAGATTTTAGTGACCATTTTTAGATCGAGTCTCTTTAGTAATAAAATTAAATAAAAGAAAAACGATACTTTTAAAAACAGGTCTGTTTATGACTACAAGCATACGAAAACTTGTTATTTTATAACATTTTATTGCTCAAGAGAACTTGGATTCCACCAAATATGCTTGCAGTTTATCACTAAAGATTATACCTGGTTTGCATTGCCAAGGCCGGAGCTTTTCTCCACCCGTTTTATCCCTCGCTTTACTGTCTTAGTACAGCTTGGGCCGAGTGGCTACTACCAGCCGATCAACCGATTATCCCTGGTTAGTATTGCCAGGCGACCACTGGATCTTCAACGGTTAACGAAGGCTTGCAGCCTGCTCGAGATGATTGCAGAGCATTTCCATGTTTCTGAAGCATATAACAGTACAGATTTTAGGATATATTCGAAGAGTCTTAACTTGGTGCGTAGCGATATTTTGCTGGAGTTCCACACAGGAGAAAGAATTCCAAATGCACTACGGGCTTTGTTTATTCTATTGTTTACATCCAGGTCCGTTCCGCCATCGAGTGCTATGAAACTGCCCAGGTAGTTAAACTGCGTGACCTCCTTGATGGATCCCTGCCTTAGAGTAACTTGTTGTTTGCTTTGGCTCGTAGTCATTATTTTAGTCTTATTTGCGTTGATCCTTAAGCCAGCCACCTGACCACTTAGCTGCAGCGAAGGACATATTTGATTTAAGCCAGCCGTGTTGTTCGCCATGAGACATATATCGTCAGCATAGTCTATGTGGCTGAGTTTGTCAAACAGACTCCATTGGATACCATGCCTCTCAGTTTCACCCACCGTGGCAGTCATCACATCGTCAATTGCCAGTAAAAACAGAATTGGTGACAGGACATCTCCTTGTCTCACTCCTTGACGCACATTAAAGGAATCGGAAAGCTGTCCATTGTGCAAAACGAAACACCCTGCGTTGTTGTAAGATTCTTTAATAATGGCGACAATTTTCTCAGGGATACCTCTCGCATTAAGCGATCTCCATATGCATTCACGATTAACCCTGTCGAATGCCTTCTCAAAATCCACAAACATGAGGTACAGCGGTGATTGGTACTCAGACGATTGTTCGAGTATGATTCGCAAGGTGTTGATGTGGTCGACACAAGACCGACCACTACGAAATCCCGCCTGGTGCCTCTTGAGGGTAGATTCGATCCTGGATTTTATCCTTTCGAGAACAATGGTTGCCATTAATTTCGGAAAAACGGACAATATGGTGATACCGCGCCAGTTATTACAGTTTTTGAGGTTCCCTTTCTTTGGTAACTTCAGAATAACTCCATCCTTCCAGTCCTGTGGGTAAGTTTCGCTCTCCCAAACAGCCTGCACTAAATTTAGCAAAATAAGGGAAGCTGCTTCAGGGTCTGTTTTCAGAAATTTCGCAGGAATACCGTCAAGTCCAGCTGCCTTGTTTTTCTTTAGAATATGGATCGCGTTTTTAATCTCTGTACCCGTTGGGGGACTGGTATCAATGCCCCTAGAAGATCTGCGCATGTTGTTCAATTGTGGATTCAATTCTGCATTTTGGTCACTATTTACCAGTGCACAAAAGTGCTCCTTCCATCTTTGTAGCTGATCTTCTATCGGCACTCAAAGGTTGTCATTCAAATCTAACACTGGATGGTTAGGCGTAGTGCTACTACGCTGGCCAACAATGTCCTTAGTGATTTTATACAGTTCTCTTGCGTTCCCTCTTCCTGCAGCCTGTTCCGCTTTTTCCGCAAGTTTGTCCACCTCTTATGAGATGCTCTATACTCGTTCCGTAGAAACAATTTTCGCTGAGCATCATTTTCAGAATTGATCCTAACTTTGAGTGATCTGCGATATGTGATTTTGTCCCAGGTGTCTTAGGATATCCAGGAATCTCTCGCTCTTGACTGTCTTGGTACAGTTTCAGTTCCGGCTTCCATAGGGACGTATATGTAATACTGTGTTATTTATATAAGTCAATATTTGTTAGCTATAGGAAGAACGATGTTATTTATTTAAGTCATTTACTACAGTGTTTATAAGATTGTTCTTGAATAATAAATAAAGGAATTCTGGACTTTCTACCTAATTTTTTTGAACTTTTATTTGGATAACACCCTGGACTCCGACGAGCTCACCTCAGCCTCGTAATAAAAAGCATCACAGCATGTTTCCCTTTGTTGGGCCATATATCACCCAACCTAGTTCCGTGTCGGCAGCGAATGGTCCACCATTTTGAAGAGCGACTGTCTCACTTGGTAGACCCAGGTGACAATGGTCCAAACCAAAGGGTATCTGAGTTGTAACATCAGCATATAAATGTGCTGGAAACTGTTTGAGACATCTAGCATCCTCGTTTAAATCACTCTCAATGAGGCTTTTCATCGGCCGTCGTAAGTTAGTGAAACAATACACATTACGAAGCAAATGTTTTTCCTTTGTGTGCACTTCACTGTTGTTTACATTAACGATACTTGCAGTTTCTTGAGCAGCTCTTCCACCAACCCATTGGAGGTCTAATTTTCGTCGAATGCTATTCAAACCTAGTTACTCAATGAGGCGACTATCCATTATCGTAATCGAAGATCCTTCATCCATAAGAGCTTACGTGTCAACTCTCTTCGATGGTTTATAAAGAGCGACAGTACTCGGAAAAGTAGCTTTCTGTTCTTCATTGGCCGGCTGTATAAATTAGAACTGCTTCCCTCGTTTCGTTGGTTGACAATTCCGAAGAGCATACGCTACTCCCAAGCACGTAAAACATAAACGATGTCGTTTTGCTTGAGTTCAACCTTTCATTCACACTGTTTACCAAGAACAGTCGACAGTCAACTATTCTGTTAAGACACTGACAGATTGGGCACTTCAGTTGATCAGCTGGCTGACCTTCGTTGGTGTGAAGAATCGAACATCGTTTCGGCGCACACTCAAGGCGTTGTTACTACCCTTATCATGTAGTGACACAGTGCGAGAGTTTTATGAAAATTGGATAGAAGATGAAAGGAGTTACTGATGCACATTGGTTTTCAATCGTAATGGAAGGAAAATATCGAACCGGGTAAAGCATTCCACATTGGTGTAGTGCGGCTAAAGAATGAGTCTATACTTAACAGTGCGTCTGAAATTAGGCTCAAGGGTAAAGCTATGAGCATTTCTAGCGGTACGAGTATTACGTTAGAATAAGGAGAGACATGAAACATTTCGACGATGTTCTAGCGAATCAAATGTGTCGGTTATATTTTTGTCACATACCATTTTTAATACACTCTTCTGAATTCTATCCAGGAAACGCAAGTGTGTAACAGGGGCACCTGCCCAAATATGGGAATTGTACTCAAGCTTCGGACAAAAAAACGCCCTATAAATTCTATCGGGGAGAAATATTTGTTGCATAGTCTAGGAAAACGTAAACATATCGCTGCATTTTTGGCGATGTTATATATGTGTTCATTCCAAAGAAGGTGGTTTATGATAAACATACCTAGAACGCAAAGCTGTTCGGTTTCCTTGATGTGAGTACCACTCATGGATAGTAGCATGGGGGATAGTTTATGTTTTAACGACAGCTGGTAGCATTACATTCCACACGAGTAATAATTCCCCAATGAACAATGCTGGCCAGTTCGAAATTTAACGAGCTAATCATACGCTGCCGTTGCAGTTCTACGTCCGAAAAACAGGGGAGTTAATGTGGAAATGAGTATGAGAAGCTGAGGGTACTGTCATCAGCAAAGCAATTTAATGGATTAGAAGTCTTAGACAAGAGATCATTGATCAAAATAATGAAGAGTGCCTGAGACAGAATGGAGCCTTGGGGAACACCAGAATTTATTTTGTGACTATCAGACAGAAAGCCATCCAAAACAACGGGAATTGAACGTTCCGACAGATAATTTCTAATTCATCGAATAAGAGGTTCGCCGATGCTAAATGCACGCATTTTCGATAAAGAGCTTGATGCAAAACTCTATCAAATGCTTTTGAAATACCAAGTGCAATAATCTTACTTTCTCCAAAACGATATCATCATATCAGCAGCAGGACCTATTGCTACGAAAACTGTATTGCCGGTCATTAAGAAGTCTCCGTGTCTCAAGATATTTCTTAATCATAGAGTTTATCAGCCTTTCCATGACCTTGTAAAGAAGGGATGTAAGCGCATATGGTCGGTAGTTAGATGGAGATGAAGATACGCCTTTTTTAGGTATGGGGTGTATTGGAAAGATAATTGAACATGCCTAATTAATTCAATGACTTTTGTATACTTGACATTACATAATAAATACTTACTTCTTTCTCATCACCAAAAGGATCAGTCGTGTTTTCTAATAACTTTATCTCTGGTATTTAAGGCAAATTCCATCGATATTAATCTAACAAAATCTATAACATAATAATGGACACCCTTAGAATGAAAGTGACCAAACTCAAAATGTCTGTAACTTTAGATTTTGCAATAGATTGACCTTAAAAAGCATATTCTAAAACACTATGGTAAAAAAAGATCCAAATTATGAGTAAGAAAGGGATCGGTCACTTTGGTTGATCGTGTTATTCATCTACACATGTTATGTGAAAGTGGCCGAATCAGTATTGCGTCAGATGGGTTCGCGAGTGCATGTGTGGTAAATCGACCTATTTTGAATTGTGCAAATACTCCGAAGGTAAGGTCATTCAATTTTTTGTCCTAAACTGACTCATTTTTGAGATATGCCTGTTTATTTCAAAATATTTATTAGATTTTAGTGACCATTTTTAGATCGAGTCTCTTTAGTAATAAAATTAAATAAAAGAAAAACGATACTTTTAAAAACAGGTCTGTTTATGACTACAAGCATACGAAAACTTGTTATTTTATAACATTTTATTGCTCAAGAGAACTTGGATTCCACCAAATATGCTTGCAGTTTATCACTAAAGATTATACCTGGTTTGCATTGCCAAGGCCGGAGCTTTTCTCCACCCGTTTTATCCCTCGCTTTACTGTCTTAGTACAGCTTGGGCCGAGTGGCTACTACCAGCCGATCAACCGATTATCCCTGGTTAGTATTGCCAGGCGACCACTGGATCTTCAACGGTTAACGAAGGCTTGCAGCCTGCTCGAGATGATTGCAGAGCATTTCCATGTTTCTGAAGCATATAACAGTACAGATTTTAGGATATATTCGAAGAGTCTTAACTTGGTGCGTAGCGATATTTTGCTGGAGTTCCACACAGGAGAAAGAATTCCAAATGCACTACGGGCTTTGTTTATTCTATTGTTTACATCCAGGTCCGTTCCGCCATCGAGTGCTATGAAACTGCCCAGGTAGTTAAACTGCGTGACCTCCTTGATGGATCCCTGCCTTAGAGTAACTTGTTGTTTGCTTTGGCTCGTAGTCATTATTTTAGTCTTATTTGCGTTGATCCTTAAGCCAGCCACCTGACCACTTAGCTGCAGCGAAGGACATATTTGATTTAAGCCAGCCGTGTTGTTCGCCATGAGACATATATCGTCAGCATAGTCTATGTGGCTGAGTTTGTCAAACAGACTCCATTGGATACCATGCCTCTCAGTTTCACCCACCGTGGCAGTCATCACATCGTCAATTGCCAGTAAAAACAGAATTGGTGACAGGACATCTCCTTGTCTCACTCCTTGACGCACATTAAAGGAATCGGAAAGCTGTCCATTGTGCAAAACGAAACACCCTGCGTTGTTGTAAGATTCTTTAATAATGGCGACAATTTTCTCAGGGATACCTCTCGCATTAAGCGATCTCCATATGCATTCACGATTAACCCTGTCGAATGCCTTCTCAAAATCCACAAACATGAGGTACAGCGGTGATTGGTACTCAGACGATTGTTCGAGTATGATTCGCAAGGTGTTGATGTGGTCGACACAAGACCGACCACTACGAAATCCCGCCTGGTGCCTCTTGAGGGTAGATTCGATCCTGGATTTTATCCTTTCGAGAACAATGGTTGCCATTAATTTCGGAAAAACGGACAATATGGTGATACCGCGCCAGTTATTACAGTTTTTGAGGTTCCCTTTCTTTGGTAACTTCAGAATAACTCCATCCTTCCAGTCCTGTGGGTAAGTTTCGCTCTCCCAAACAGCCTGCACTAAATTTAGCAAAATAAGGGAAGCTGCTTCAGGGTCTGTTTTCAGAAATTTCGCAGGAATACCGTCAAGTCCAGCTGCCTTGTTTTTCTTTAGAATATGGATCGCGTTTTTAATCTCTGTACCCGTTGGGGGACTGGTATCAATGCCCCTAGAAGATCTGCGCATGTTGTTCAATTGTGGATTCAATTCTGCATTTTGGTCACTATTTACCAGTGCACAAAAGTGCTCCTTCCATCTTTGTAGCTGATCTTCTATCGGCACTCAAAGGTTGTCATTCAAATCTAACACTGGATGGTTAGGCGTAGTGCTACTACGCTGGCCAACAATGTCCTTAGTGATTTTATACAGTTCTCTTGCGTTCCCTCTTCCTGCAGCCTGTTCCGCTTTTTCCGCAAGTTTGTCCACCTCTTATGAGATGCTCTATACTCGTTCCGTAGAAACAATTTTCGCTGAGCATCATTTTCAGAATTGATCCTAACTTTGAGTGATCTGCGATATGTGATTTTGTCCCAGGTGTCTTAGGATATCCAGGAATCTCTCGCTCTTGACTGTCTTGGTACAGTTTCAGTTCCGGCTTCCATAGGGACGTATATGTAATACTGTGTTATTTATATAAGTCAATATTTGTTAGCTATAGGAAGAACGATGTTATTTATTTAAGTCATTTACTACAGTGTTTATAAGATTGTTCTTGAATAATAAATAAAGGAATTCTGGACTTTCTACCTAATTTTTTTGAACTTTTATTTGGATAACACCCTGGACTCCGACGAGCTCACCTCAGCCTCGTAATAAAAAGCATCACAGCATGTTTCCCTTTGTTGGGCCATATATCACCCAACCTAGTTCCGTGTCGGCAGCGAATGGTCCACCATTTTGAAGAGCGACTGTCTCACTTGGTAGACCCAGGTGACAATGGTCCAAACCAAAGGGTATCTGAGTTGTAACATCAGCATATAAATGTGCTGGAAACTGTTTGAGACATCTAGCATCCTCGTTTAAATCACTCTCAATGAGGCTTTTCATCGGCCGTCGTAAGTTAGTGAAACAATACACATTACGAAGCAAATGTTTTTCCTTTGTGTGCACTTCACTGTTGTTTACATTAACGATACTTGCAGTTTCTTGAGCAGCTCTTCCACCAACCCATTGGAGGTCTAATTTTCGTCGAATGCTATTCAAACCTAGTTACTCAATGAGGCGACTATCCATTATCGTAATCGAAGATCCTTCATCCATAAGAGCTTACGTGTCAACTCTCTTCGATGGTTTATAAAGAGCGACAGTACTCGGAAAAGTAGCTTTCTGTTCTTCATTGGCCGGCTGTATAAATTAGAACTGCTTCCCTCGTTTCGTTGGTTGACAATTCCGAAGAGCATACGCTACTCCCAAGCACGTAAAACATAAACGATGTCGTTTTGCTTGAGTTCAACCTTTCATTCACACTGTTTACCAAGAACAGTCGACAGTCAACTATTCTGTTAAGACACTGACAGATTGGGCACTTCAGTTGATCAGCTGGCTGACCTTCGTTGGTGTGAAGAATCGAACATCGTTTCGGCGCACACTCAAGGCGTTGTTACTACCCTTATCATGTAGTGACACAGTGCGAGAGTTTTATGAAAATTGGATAGAAGATGAAAGGAGTTACTGATGCACATTGGTTTTCAATCGTAATGGAAGGAAAATATCGAACCGGGTAAAGCATTCCACATTGGTGTAGTGCGGCTAAAGAATGAGTCTATACTTAACAGTGCGTCTGAAATTAGGCTCAAGGGTAAAGCTATGAGCATTTCTAGCGGTACGAGTATTACGTTAGAATAAGGAGAGACATGAAACATTTCGACGATGTTCTAGCGAATCAAATGTGTCGGTTATATTTTTGTCACATACTATTTTTAATACACTCTTCTGAATTCTATCCAGGAAACGCAAGTGTGTAACAGGGGCACCTGCCCAAATATGGGAATTGTACTCAAGCTTCGGACAAAAAAACGCCCTATAAATTCTATCGGGGAGAAATATTTGTTGCATAGTCTAGGAAAACGTAAACATATCGCTGCATTTTTGGCGATGTTATATATGTGTTCATTCCAAAGAAGGTGGTTTATGATAAACATACCTAGAACGCAAAGCTGTTCGGTTTCCTTGATGTGAGTACCACTCATGGATAGTAGCATGGGGGATAGTTTATGTTTTAACGACAGCTGGTAGCATTACATTCCACACGAGTAATAATTCCCCAATGAACAATGCTGGCCAGTTCGAAATTTAACGAGCTAATCATACGCTGCCGTTGCAGTTCTACGTCCGAAGAACAGGGGAGTTAATGTGGAAATGAGTATGAGAAGCTGAGGGTACTGTCATCAGCAAAGCAATTTAATGGATTAGAAGTCTTAGACAAGAGATCATTGATCAAAATAATGAAGAGTGCCTGAGACAGAATGGAGCCTTGGGGAACACCAGAATTTATTTTGTGACTATCAGACAGAAAGCCATCCAAAACAACGGGAATTGAACGTTCCGACAGATAATTTCTAATTCATCGAATAAGAGGTTCGCCGATGCTAAATGTACGCATTTTCGATAAAGAGCTTGATGCAAAACTCTATCAAATGCTTTTGAAATACCAAGTGCAATAATCTTACTTTCTCCAAAACGATATCATCATATCAGCAGCAGGACCTATTGCTACGAAAACTGTATTGCCGGTCATTAAGAAGTCTCCGTGTCTCAAGATATTTCTTAATCATAGAGTTTATCAGCCTTTCCATGACCTTGTAAAGAAGGGATGTAAGCGCATATGGTCGGTAGTTAGATGGAGATGAAGATACGCCTTTTTTAGGTATGGGGTGTATTGGAAAGATAATTGAACATGCCTAATTAATTCAATGACTTTTGTATACTTGACATTACATAATAAATACTTACTTCTTTCTCATCACCAAAAGGATCAGTCGTGTTTTCTAATAACTTTATCTCTGGTATTTAAGGCAAATTCCATCGATATTAATCTAACAAAATCTATAACATAATAATGGACACCCTTAGAATGAAAGTGACCAAACTCAAAATGTCTGTAACTTTAGATTTTGCAATAGATTGACCTTAAAAAGCATATTCTAAAACACTATGGTAAAAAAAGATCCAAATTATGAGTAAGAAAGGGATCGGTCACTTTGGTTGATCGTGTTATTCATCTACACATGTTATGTGAAAGTGGCCGAATCAGTATTGCGTCAGATGGGTTCGCGAGTGCATGTGTGGTAAATCGACCTATTTTGAATTGTGCAAATACTCTGAAGGTAAGGTCATTCAATTTTTTGTCCTAAACTGACTCATTTTTGAGATATGCCTGTTTATTTCAAAATATTTATTAGATTTTAGTGACCATTTTTAGATTGAGTCTCTTTAGTAATAAAATTAAATAAAAGAAAAACGATACTTTTAAAAACAGGTCTGTTTATGACTACAAGCATACGAAAACTTGTTATTTTATAACATTTTATTGCTCAAGAGAACTTGGATTCCACCAAATATGCTTGCAGTTTATCACTAAAGAAAATAACATCTAGCATTAGTTCATCTAGTAGTAGCTCTTCCAGTAGCAGTTCGTCATCCAGCAGTAGTTCGTTATCCAGTAGCAGTTCGTCATCCAAAAGCAGAAGCGAATCGTCCAAAAAAGACACTAATAAAAAAGATGGTAATTCTTCTTTACCCAATAGCAAACAAAGAAAAATAAACGCTACCAAATGAAATCAGAAAGCCGATAAAATTGCAAGAAATAGTGGGCAAGCTTACAAATCTATTTCTTAATCCAAGAGTCAAATCGAAGCACGCTACTTGAAACCTCTGTGTTCTGAAAAGTGTAGGCAGGCTGCAATGTCGAGAAACATCAATGAGAATCAGAGATCAATACTTTTTAGAAAATTTGGCAGATCACTGATATTAATCTTTAAAGGTCGTATATCAATTCTTGCATGACCGAAATTGCTGCAAAATACCGTTACTACAATGCACAAAATCCAGAAAATTAACCAACGCATTTTATTTCATGGTAGAGTATGAAAAACGCCGAGCGTGCAAAACATTTTTCTTACACGCTTTGAACATTACTGATCGAATGATTCACACCGTTAAAAGCAAGAGAGATACCGACTTTTTCGTGCAAAGAGATCTAAGAGGAAAACATTCCGGACACATAAAAGTAGACGCAAATATTATTCAAGATATAAGAGACCATTTCAACTCTATTCCCCGGATCGAGTCGTATTACTTGAGGGCTAAAGCAACACGAGAATACATCGATGGTTCTAGAACAATCATAGAAATATACAGAGGATATATGGATAATCAAAAACAAAATAACCAGATCTATGGAAAATTTAACAAGTTTTACGAGATATTTGCTACTGAGTTTGATATTAGCTTTTTTAAACCAAAGAAGGGCCAATGAGGTTCATGTAATCAATATTTACAGTGCCCTGAAGCTATTAAACAAGATATTTAAGAAAAATACGACATACATTTGGAGGAGAAAGTTTTATCCAGGGAAGAAAAGCGAAAAGATCGTGAAAAGGTAAGCGAGACTAATGTTTGTGCCGTTTTTGATCTTCAAGCAGTAATGCAATGTCCAATGGGCGATATCTGTGCTTTTTATTTTAAATCGAGGCAGAACAGTTTCAATTTTACGATAGTAGAATTGGATAAATCGGAAAAAATTGAAAGATCCTACATATTGCTGATTGCTTTTTTTGACGAAACACAAGGTAAAAGAGGTTCTAATGAATTAATATTTAATTACCTTAAAACTCTTCACTCACGATCAGCAGGAAAAAACGAGATGTCATTTTCTATTCTGATAACTGTGGTGGCCAAAATAAAAACAAATTTATAGCTAGCCTCTGTTCATTTGCAGTAGTGTATTTTGAAGATATTCATTCCATCACCCATAAATTTTTGATACAAGGTTACACAGAAAATGAAGGAGATAATGAACACAGCTTAATAGAAAAAGAAGTTAAGAAGAGTTTAAAATCTGGTCCCATTTATATTCCACACCAATACGTAACGTTGATAAGAACTGCAAGGAAACATGGATCACCATTTGTTGTTCAGGAACTCGATTATAATTATTTCTACCATTTGAAAAATCTACATCTACACTGAATCTAAAGACAGAGAAACATTTACCTGGAGTAACGTTAAAATGTTGAAGTATGTAAAAGAAAATCCGATTATCATATATTATAAAACATCTTATAAAGAAGATTTTAAAAGACTCAATGTCAAAAAACAAAGAAAGAAAATGCTAACACTTGAAGAAAAAGAGCTGCAAAATCTCTATTTAGCAAGAATTGAGCTAAGTACAAACAAAAAGAAAGATCTCGGTGATTTACTAAAAAAAAGTTTGAAACCAAATGTTTATGCTGCTTATTATAATTCTTTTATCTAAGAATACTCCTATTATAAGACAATGTTACCTGCAGAAAAAGTTCCTATTACTTTACTTAATAATTTTATAATTCAGGAGAGATGTTTAGTTTTCTTTAACTATGCATAAAATCTTTATATTTGTTAAGGATTTGATGAAATAAATAATTCGTTATATCATTTCAATGTTTAGTTATAATTTTGCTTAATAATTTCATAATTCAGAAGAATATGTACTTATTTTTTTTTACCTATAATTCAGGAGAGGTATTTATTTTTCTTTAACTATGCATAAAATGTTTGTTTTAGCTAAGGATTTGATGAAATAAATAAAAAAACGTTATATTTTTTAATGTTGAGTTTTAATTTACGCCCCTAAACCTATATTAATTTTTGGTAAAATAATAACTGATTCCGTAATAAGCTATCAGAATGTGTTTTATTTTTCGTCCTAAATAGGCTTAACTCGTAAAACGTCTCAGAAATGCAGAACATTTTTTGCAGTACAAAGACTTAATTTGAAACTCTTTTATATTAAGTGTTCAAATATATATACCAAAAACATTTAAATTTATTAAATATTTAGCCGCAAAAAAATCAATCTTTTCCGACAAAACAAGGTAAATGTACATTTAAATTTAATCAACCCTATACATTTTTGAAAACTTTCTTGTTCATTTGTCAAAAATTGCAATTTTCGAGTTAGGTCACTTTCAAGCTTTCACTTGGGAGCTGACCATAAAATTGTTATAATGGACAATCGTCGGAACCGAGGACATAGTGGAGTTATGTATGATTTTTACGAAGGACAAACAATTTTAACTTCCTTTAGGACATGTTAATATTTTTTCCCTTAAATTTTGTTCGTATAAAAATGTTGTTCTTTTAATAAGAGCATTGCAGGTCTTTCTGGCTTGTTTAAACTTCTTCCAATTTTCCTCAGAAGGGTTGGCTTTAAAATATCGAAAACTAACTTCTCTCACCCTGGCAGCTTCTTTACTTTTTTTTACTTTTGGTTTGATACTTTTTAGCCTATTTGGAATAAATTTTCTCATACCAAGGAGAATCAAATTTGTAATCATATCGGCACTACAATTTACGTCACTACCGAGGAAGCATAATGACCAATAAAAATTATTAAACATTTTTTTAAACCTTCCCAGTTGGCTTTCTCGTAATGCTAACGGTTCTTTTTGAGATGTTTTCTTTAACTTTTAAGATGAAGCACGAGAAATTTGCCTATATGATACAGTGGTCGGACATTCCTAGAGGTGACAGTACATTAATGGTATACTTATTAGGATGAGATGTAAGAAACAAGTCAAGTTGTTTATCTCTGCGAAGATCTCGGTATACCTTCCTTCGGTAGTGGTCTGGTCAAAATAGTGACGCCACGTAGAAATATAAAAAAAGGCGAAATTCCCCTTTACATGCATTTCTCTTATCAAGTTGGTGTAGTCGGAATCTGAAATGAAAAAAAAGAACAAAACAATGTGATTACAAATATTGGTTGGCATAACAAAATACTAAGTTTATAATATAACTATGAACGAATAAATGAATTAAATGCTACACTAAACGCAAACCAAATGTAATTGGGACATATACGTAGGTATGTAAACTGTCCATATTATTCATGAATATATAAATAAGGAAAATGAAAACACTTACTAAACTCCGCACGAACATGGTTTTAAAGGGCCACTTTGTTTATAGGGTCGATAAGGAAATTGTTTTTTTCGGGATCAAACAATAAATCGGGGAACTACCGGCCCTCATAGATTTTTAATAAAAGAAAAAAACGCGAAGTTTTGGCAACACAAAATATTATGATTATAAACAAACCTCATAAGTTCTGTCAAGTTTTCCTTTTGGACAGCCCGAATTCGCCGAAAGTGAAAAGAAAGAGAACGAGGTGGTGGCAATGTTAAATTAATTGGAGCAATTAGTTTCTCCGCCGAATTATGGGGCGAAAAGGGGGGGAAAATCTCATGAAGCGGTTGGGTAAACGGCTTTTCGGTGTTGGGTTAACCTCAGGATGGAGAAAATAGGGTTTGTGGTGGTTTCAAATTAAAAAAAAACGGGGAGGTCACAAGTGGTGGTGGACGGCGAGCCGGCAACCTCAAATAATTTCATCAGAACATAAAACTGGCCATGAATGTCACTGCACACTGTCACTGGTGCCTCGATATCAATCATAGTCTTCTCGGAGCGGAATAGAGTGGCTCCTGCTTGGATTATTCGCATCGCTGGGCCATCCTCGATACGTCCCTCAAGAATGAAATGCTGCTTACATAAGTACTTCGTGCTGAATTTTTCCAGTTCGGGCATCGAACCCCTCCGACATGGTCAGCTTATGGCTGGGAGGGAATGGCACGGTGTCCACTACACGGTCCTTTGTGCTTTGGGTGGGCGTTGGGAGTGCGGACTTTTTGGTTGGACTCTGTTGATTAGAGTTCTGTGAAGCTGCAGCTTTTGACTGTTCGACTGTTTTGGCTGAGATTGCTGCGTTTGATTACTGTTGGCCTAGTTTTGGCTCAATTGATGATTCGAAGACATTGTTTTTGGGTTTCGAGGCTTCAAATGAACTTTTGCTTTTCTAAACACGACGACAACAACCGCCAAGACGACGGCTTCCACACTGCTATTCGGCTGACCCTCTACCAGAACAACTACTGCTAACTGCTCTTCTAGCTACCGGACCGCTTACGCGAGCGTTGAACGTACAACGAGACCGAGAATTAGAAAAATAAACAACAAAAAAAGTTCTGCTATTTAAAGAATTTTTTTGTAGAATTGTTCATTTTTTTTGTGCCATGTAGAACGCAATCGGAGTGGTTTTTCGGATTTTAAGTTTTTATTTTCTAAACTTTCGTTCGCCTTGAGCTCTGGCGAAGACCAAGTTATGGGCGACGAAAAAATAAAACGAAAAAGAGCAATTAACATGCACATGAATGGTTGTTTTATATTTTCTGCCTATTGCCTGTTAGAGGGAGCATGTGCTCTCCACCTCCACGTGGTGCTCCTGGTAACAAGGATCTGAAAGTGTGACTGATAATTCAGTTACTATAAGTAAGTCCTTGGCGAAGAGAGAGCGAAGGGTAGAAAAAGGGTTTTTAATGGGTTGGGGATTCGATATTGAGGAAGCGGGATATAGCTTTTGATAAAGAGATTCCCCAGCGAAAATTGATGAAACACGGTGATGCCAACACACTTTTATCTTAGTAAGCTTTAACAAGGGAATAGTTGGAATAGTTGGAATCGTTCGTAAGAAGTTTAAGTCTGAAAAGTAAAGGTGCCAACACACTTTTATCTTAGTAAGCTTTAACCAGGGAAAATGGAACTCAATATAATACCTTTTGGGTATTATAGATGAGTTCAGTAACAAGTTGAACAAAAGGAATTGACGGAAAAGTTGCCGAGGGTGACATGCCCCCCTATGAGTTGGGTTTATAAACTCATGGTTTGGTTTGCCTAACATTCAAGTACAGCTTAGCTGGGCGGGGTGATGGTGAAGATTCAACACTGTTTTCGAATCCATCACTCTAAACTCGGGTTGGTGGTTCCCGGATGACGCTTGTGGTAAGTCAGACCTCAAGTTTCCTTTGAAGCTAGGCCATACCCATGGCTGAATAAATGTTGGGTACCACGGGTTATCAGGAGAGCCCAGTTGATTACGAGAGTAATGCTCGGTAGCAACTGCCTGATAGTTGAGGAAGGATTCGTTGGGGCTGTGGTTGTACCCATAGCGGGAGCATATGGTTTGTCACAAGATGACTTACTAGAGGTGCATGATAGGCCTCGCTCCTTAGCAAGGGGAATGACCATGACCACAACATGATTATTAAATTGCTACTAGAGTGGTCGGGGGGAGCCACTCTAGTGAAATAACATCATATTTATATGGTCATATATAGTTAGAGTGGACTGAAGGCACCACTCAATGAGTGACTGGTAACCACTCTAGGGATCTGGTCAATGCTGATTTTGACTCCAGATGGGTAGGCCCATCGCCAGATTAAGCCTTAATAGCAGGTACTAGCGTAAAGCTTATCTCGATCTGTTGCCTGTTAGAGAAAAGAAATATAAACAAAATTATGACAGAAACAGTCGCCATCATGAATTCGGTGAAATGTCAAACTTCATACCAGTATTTTTCGATGCCAGAGCCATCTAGGGTTTTATAGCTTAGTAATCACAAGCAAGGATAGAACAGATCAATGCAACTGTTCGTAATTACGAATTTTAAGAAGAGAAAAAGTCGAAAAAGTTTTCAAAATCCGGTTAGATGGCCTGAGAAAGTGGTAAAATCATATGTCTAGGACAGAGTAAAAGAAAAAATTGGAAAAGTCAGGCAGGAAATAGACAAGTCATAGTTCAGTAGGGCAGTTCATCTTTAAATTTCCAACCGTGTGCTTGTGGCCGTTGAGTTTAAAATATAAAAAAAAATATCTTTTTTTCGGCAGTGAGTAGTTTTTTTAAATGAGGAAGATAAAACGAAATAAAATTACATAGTATCTAGTTTAGTTAAAGTGCGAGGAATTCCTGACGTAGTAAAAACTATTCAACTAGAAGCAAGGGGACACAAAAGGCGAACCAAGGGAAGATGAAATAAAGAGCTAAAACTTGCTGAATTAATATAAGGGTGAGTTTAGGTGAAATGGTTTATATTTGGGAATAGGTGTTATATCTACTTAATGTATATATATAAGTATTCCTATTGTTTATGAAATCGTGGTGGTCATAGACTGCAACGAAGAGTCGTGACCGTCAAGGCTTTGTGTGCCATCCCGAGAAGGATTAAGCGAAGGAGAAAAAAAGGTGTGACCAGCGTGGTCAAACTAATTTCCTGCAAAAAAAAGAACAAAACCACCAGAAAGAATCCACATTAGTGAATCCGTCGAAAAAAGTGTAACACGTGAGTCGGGTGGCCTTAGTAGCCTTTGAACGGGATATGCAAGGTACCCTTTTTTCGTTTTTTTATATAAAAAAAAATACGTCAAGAAGAGATATTTAGAATTGTTCGCACAAGATAAGTCATCCAATTTGCAAGGATATAGCCCGATCCTAACCTGGCTTCCATCCTACTTCCTAACTTCAAACCACAATCCAAAATTACCTTCAATCCTATTCCCATCCTCTTGTCACGCAACAATTTAGAGTCGGTTTCAAATGTTTAAAACTTTTCGCCTATGTATTTACATACACTTCACAAACTTTTACATTTTTAATTTATTCTTCACAATTAAATAAAATAATCCATGAAACATAATTTCAATGAAATAAGGTTCAAAAGTGACAAAAATCTATCGTACTATTATACCATCATTTCAAAAAGTGGCAACGTGTTATTTTACTCGTCGTCTCAATAATTTACTAACCTTACTCAATATTTGTTTCAAGAATGTATCAATACATCTCTATATTCAAGCAATATCAGCAAATGCCATTTTTCCACCCCTACCTTATTTGTCTAAAATGACTGCAAAACGTGACAGCAAAACATGTTTCAAGGATACATTCATATATTACCTACCAAACAATAAAGCATATACCATATTTCCACCCCTCACCTAAGTAAATTAAACGCTTCCTTCACCCTCTTTATGTGATATTCACTTATAATTTTCTCTTGGTAAAACATGCCTCTTCATTCTCTAACATTCCAAAAATTGTGCATTTTAATTTGATTGACTAGGCAAAAAATCAGCCCATGATAGTACTATAGATTTTATATATACAAAGCCCATGATAGTACTATAGATTTTATATATACAAAGCCCATGATAGTACTATAGATTTTATATACAAAGCAACGGTTGAAAGGGAAATTTATAACCAAAAGCGGAGACATCCACCAAGACGAAATAGAAGACACCATTTCCCGGCGGATATAGATTCATCTTTTTTTGGCGTCGGTTATGTTTAAAAAATTAATTTTGTCCAATTATTGAATTTTTAATTATTTGCTTTATTTATGCTTGTACCTAACGTCTCTCTAAAAGGGCTACCCAAGTAAATGTAACACCTGAGATTCCGGCTTTCCCCTTGCTAAAGCAAACCAATTTTGCAAATTTAATTTTTTGTAGCTACATCCCCCCTTTATAATTAAAAAGAGCTCTTTTTTTTGTTACAAGGTTAGGGTAAAAAGGGAATACAATAATGTATTCGTGTTGATAAGTGAGGGTGGAGTTGGCCATCTTCAGGCCTAAATTTTTGGGACATTTTATTGTTGCTTGTATCTGTTGTGAAAATTTATATATCCATGTTTTTTTTTTGTTTATAGTTATACACATTTTCTTATTTTTTTTTACATTTTTAATTATAACGTATAGTTTTAAGTTATTTTTTTTCAATCTGTGTACAAGTACATGCATACAAACATCCCTAATGAAAGACGAAGATATAATGTTTCTACTATTGTGAAATTTGGGTACTTTAAAATAAAGTTGAATATTATGTGAACCACGCCAACCAATTGTTTATTATGAAGGTTTAAGGTCGAATTATCAGGGGGTGGGGAAGGGAGGCTGATGTGGGCGGCCTAAAGTGACATGGAAAGTTGAGCGGTCATAACGGAGTCTGGTGTAAAATCGGCCATCCAGACTCAAGGAGCGGCGAGGGTCGGCACATCTGCAGCAACAACAGCAGATCCATGGGGAGCAGCAGCAGAAAAATATAGACTGAAGTATTTTAATTTTTGTGACGAGGTGAGGTTCGGTCTCTATACTTCTATACTCTATCCAAACCAATTCCTTTCCATCTTCCTATTCTATCCTCTCTTATCTCATCCAATTACCCCGTTACAAATAATAGCACTAAACTGTACCCATTTAGGATGAATTCCAAAGGATCCGAATTTTCCCCTATTTGGGTTTCACTCAGTACCAAAACAGCTGGCCTGTATGCTGCACAGAAATTCTTCGTAAGCCCCCGGATATTGCTGTAATCGACGCGAAAAGAGTGAGAAAAACAAACATAAATAAAATTCAAATCATACGAATATTCTAAATTTAATATTGAAAATAAACTTCTAGTTGTAACCTGACTCGACATACGCTGATGAAAACATTGGCCAGTCTTCTGGATCACCACTGAACTCAGGTAAATCCTGAAGTTTTCTCGGCACAGTAAAGTGATGCTGTAACTTCCAGTAAAACTCGGAGCAGCATTGCTTGCTTGAGGATGTTGCTAAAAGCATTCTGTAGTTGGTCATGTCTGTGGCCCAAATTTGGCAGGAGCATGTGTGAACGTGAAGTGGTTAGTGGCTCCAGGTAATGGACAACTAATATGTTGTGATGGATTTCGGGACGATTCTTTTGAGGGCATAGTGACAAACGTAAAGCATGTTGTAGGAACACCATTATATCCCAATGAGGTTGTATTAGCGTTGGCCAAAGTAATCGTACTTGACGTTGAAGGAATCAATGCGGCGGCATGGGCATTTGCTTCGAAAATATTTTGCCTAGAATTGTGTGCAATGTCGTGGTGTAAAAATTGGCATTTTGCCTTCCAACACAGCATGAATTTTGGCATTATTTTCTATCAAATTCATCCCTTAAGGTGGCGGCGGTGTGATATGGGCATCGGACAGAGGTGTTCCTAGTAATGAACCCGTTGGCGATGCGGTGGTATTGGCATCGGCCTGAGGAGCACCTGGTATGCATCCACATTATGATGCGACGGCATTGGCATTGGCATTATTGTGTATATATTTTATTTCTAAAGAAACAAAAATAATTACAAAATATTGGCAAGTTGGTAATTAAAAAAAATAAAGGAAATATAACAAATTTTTATTTAAAATATAATCAAATCGAAACAAAAGTGCATTAAAAGAGTGGATAATCATCGTAGAATTAACAAACAAAAAATTATATCCGGAGGTGAGTCCCAAAGTCTTTTATGTAGGAAATAAAATCTGATAAAAAAAAAAAAAAAAAAAAAAATCGAAATAACGGTCACCTATCAACAAAACCCTTTTCGTCCGATCGAACGAAAATTCGTCTGCGAAAAGACTACATAAGGATTTATCACCATCGCCTCTTTCTTCGAGAAATGAACCTTTTATTTCCGAGTCAGCGGGAGTACTAGGAAATTTGCCGGTAAATGAGCTAAGAACACTCATTCAGGCTTCGGTGGCATCTATCCTTGATGAAAAACTAAAAAATATGGCTACCAAAACGGACATGGAAAACATCGATTGCAGAAATCGTTTGCTTGCAACAATATCAACTGCAATATCAACTCGAGCAAATGCACACTCGTGTCATGACCTTGGAACGCCAAGTAGAACTGCTTGAAAGGAAATCCATTGAACAGAACATTGTTGTGCATTTGCCAAAACAAAATGACCTTGACGCTGTGGAGAAAGCAAAATCTCTTTGTCTAGACTAGAGCTGCTACAGGCAGACAACGATAGGCCAATAAAAAGCTTTGGAGAACTCTACTCTGGTGGAAAGACAGCTAATGTTGTTATTAAACCCCAGAATAAAGAAGATGCAATACGTGTTCTGAAATCCAAAGCAAAAATTGTTGGTACTGGAATTTCAATGCATAAGGATTATCCGGTGGCGGCGAGAGAGTGGAGAAGAAGAATAATCCAACTGAAAAACCAATTAGTTGCGAAACATAAGGATTTAAAAACACAAATAAGAGGAGAAACAATACAAATTAATGGAAAATCATTTTATTTCCATAAAAACAACAACCTCCAATGTGACAGCGACGATGGACTGACGTTTCTTCAACACCTGCTCGGTGATGTGTCAGAAGTGACAACGGATGGTGCTGAGTATAATAAAGGTGGGAACACAATGACTGCCAGCTGCAGTCTCTCTCAAACTGGACGGCGCGGCGTTTACACAAACACAATCTTTAATAATAATGCCGTCTGCCATAGAATTTTTTTTAGAAATGTTGCGAATGTAAAAGTATTAACTTATAAGTTTTCCATTTTTGCATATAATGTTTCAGGTCTTATTAACAA
Organism: Platycheirus rosarum; assembly: GCA_963971375.1. Lineage (NCBI taxonomy): Eukaryota > Metazoa > Arthropoda > Insecta > Diptera > Syrphidae > Platycheirus > Platycheirus rosarum. The sequence continues at coordinate 91,777,476 of OZ020508.1, read as the reverse complement.
GAATTTATTTATGGATTTCTATAATTATGTAAATCGATTTGATATGGTATTTTTGTTTGAAACCTTTCTAACGGAAAATTATTTTGAGGAATATGAGAATAATTTTAAGAATTTTAATTCTAAATGGATTCCTGCAATAAGGACAAATACTAGAGGTAGAGCTAGCGGTGATTCTTATTTTGGAATAAAAAAAAGATATCGAGAATATAATTCGTAAATTCGATTCTAAGGTGGAGCTTAACCATGTGCAAGTAATTTTCGCCAACGAACAATTCATAATAGTGCCTATATATTTAAATTGCAACAAATGGGACATGGATTTTGAAAAATTGAACGAGTTCATGCTACATAATGATAACCCAAATGTCCTGCTGGTGCTCGACTTCAATGCGAGGTTTGGAAGTGAAGCTGGTCTGGAAAATGAAGCAAAGGGATATATGCGGCAATCTAAGGACGTTGTGATTAATGCAAGAGGGAGAATAATTCTGGACCTATGTAACACTTTCGGGCTTCGAATTTTAAATGGAACAAGCTCTTCAGATAAGTTTGGTGAGTTCACGTTTGTAGGAAAACAAGGAAACTCGCTCATTGACTACAGCCTGGCTGGTGGCTCATGGAATAAATTTATACAGGATTTCAATGTTGATGTGGTACTGTACTCTGCTCATCTCCCCATAGTGACAGACTTTCAGGTAGATGCTATGGAAATGTCTAGAAATAGAGATCTTGCGATGCTCCCTAAATTAAAATAGAATGAGACGAAAGGGGCGGTTTATCGGCTGAATCTGAACAGTTTGATTGGAAGAGATAATGTTTCTGATCTTACAGCTATTATGGACATTATAAGATCATCCTACCCTACTTGCAGTGGTTCAAACAGAAAAAAAAATTAATCCAGTCGCACCCTGGTTTGATGAGGACTGTAAAAATGCGAGAGAAACATAATTTGCGTGGCTAAGAGCATTCGGTACACATAGAGATGAATTTTGTAAAATTTAGTACATATATGGAAGCAAATAAAGAGTTTAAATCATTAATCAAACAGAAAAAGATAAGCTACTTCGAGGCTGAGGCTAGAACACTGGCGCAATGCAATAATTCAACCGATTTTTGGAAATTAGTAAAAACTCTGAATGGAAATAAGTTTACGATCAATCAAGACCTGACCCCTAGTGTTCTATTTACCCATTTGAAAAATTTATTAAATTCACATTCTAATAGTGGCATCATATCATATGCGGCACCGAGTATAGAAAATCACAGATTGGATTCGTATATAACTTGTGGAGAGATACTGAATATCTTGAAGTACTTAAAGGATTGAAAGGCTGCAGGTTGGGATGGAATACCTGTCGAGTTTTTCAAATATGGGACCATGGAGTTAATAATCAAGCTCAATGTAATGTTTAACCAGATTTTGGACACCGGAAGTATTCCACAGCAGTTTAAGGAATCGCTGATTTTTCCGATTATAAAAAAGGTAACACGCAGAATCCGGACACTATCAACTAGAGTGGGCTGCCAAACCACTCTAGTCGCAAATGATGAATTTCTCATGGAAAATCCATCCTCATTGCTAAGAAGCAGGGCCTATCATGTACCTCTAGTATCAAGGTTAAATAAGACAATGACGCTTCTTTCGAAGCCGTGCCATCCTCCCGCGGGCGTTTGAAATAGCAGTGGCACATGACGCCGCTCAACGCAATGTGCTAAACGTCAAGGGTAACAGCGAAGTGCTAGCTGTATCAACAAAAAAAAATTTCAACGACCAGAAAAGCACAATCAAGAAAAGTTGCACTGTTTTCGTTGTGATGGAAATCACTTTGCGGATAAATGTTTTTTTAAAAACAAGAATTGGATTTTTGTAAAATGAGGGGCCATACAGCCAAGGCATGCTTTAAAAAAAGAGCAGCCACTCGTCAACAACAAACGGTCCATACGATAGAGGAACCAACAGCAGTCGGAGAAACAAGTTCATTGCAAACGAGGGAAGAGTCAAATTTTTTTTATGAGCAAAATCACCTTCAGACATTGTCTTCAAATAATATATTAACAGATGTTTGTCTTAACGGTGTGAGAGAGTCATTCAGGTGCGAGTTGCACAGTGATATTAGAAGATACATGGCATCCAATTAATCATGATAAGAGGTTGTTGACTCTGTCGGCAATTACATTGCAGACATGGTCCAAAGAGAAATTGCGGGTTATGGGGTCGTCAATGGTGAATATAACTTATAACAATAAAGAATATAAATTGCCAGTTCTTGTTGTTGCAGGTGGTGGTAGATATTTACTTGGCAGAGATTGGTTTTCAACTTTGGGAATTTCAGTTCATGGTGTGTATGCATTGGAGGTGGCAGTGCATGTTAAGAATTTGGAAAAGTTATTTGCAAGCGTATTCATCGGCCATTTAGGAGCTCATCAAGGTCCACCAGTGGTCAAATTAAATTTTTTTGAAATATCGTCCGGTTCCTATTGCCTGGAAGTCCGCTGTTGAAAAGGAGATTGAGAAACTGGGGCAACAAAAGATTCTTGAGCCGGTTTTGTTTTCTCGTTGGGCAACGCCAATCGTCCCAGTGCCGAAATCTGATGGGTCTGTGAGGATATGTGGGGATTATAGAAGCACTGTTACTGCAGTCATTAAAATCAATGCATATCCTCTACCCGTAGTAGCAGAGGTCATGGCAAGAATCGCAGGAGGTAAATTTTTTAGTAAGCTAGATTTGCAGCAGGCCTATCAACAGATGGTAGTAGATGATGCTTCCGAGTTGTTAACCCTCAACACACACAGGGGCTTGTATAGAGTACGCCGATTACCTTTTGGTGTGTCTGCGGCGCCGGGTTTATTTCAAAAATGTATGGAAAACCTTTTAGCTAGGATAAGTGGGGTAAAAGCCTATCTGGATGTTATAATCGTATCGGGAAAAGATCCAGACGATCACTATCGTAATTTGGAAAAAGTTATAAAAAAACAATCCGATGCACATTTGACAGTGAATAAGCAAAAATGCGTATTTGCGCTTCGGGAGCTCGATTTTCTCGGGTTTCATATAAGCGGGGCGGGTATTTCATCAAACAAAGAAAAAGTAAGGGCTATACACCAAGCTCCTACGCCAGAAAGCAAAGAGATATTGCAGTCGTTTTTAGGCCTGCTTAATTTTTACAACGCATTTTTACAACATAAATCTTCATTCGCTGAGAAACTGCACCGTCTGCTTGATAGAAAAGCGAAATGGGATTGGACTATTGAGCATCAAGCCGTTTTCAATAAACTTAAGGCGCTGCTCGATTCAGACAGTGTGTTAATACATTATGACACGACTAAAACATTGATTCTCTCCTGCGATGCATCGCCTTACGGGTTAGGTGCTGCACTGGCTCATCGGGTTGATGACAATGAAATTGAGAGGCCCATAGCATTCGCATCACGTACGTTAGGAGTTCACAAACGTTATTATGCGCACCTGGACAAAGAAGCATTGGCAATGATTTTTGGGGTAAAACATTTCCATCAATATGTGGCTGGAAGAGAAGTAATCATTACTACTGACCACAAGCCTTTATTGGGAATTTTTAATAGAAAGAAACAATTTCCGCAATTGGTGTCACCTCGAATGTTGCATTGGTGTCTGCTGCTGTCCTTCTATGACTATCAATTGGAACATCGACCACGATCAAGGAACTCGAATGCGGATTGTAAGACCCGCTTACGTTTGCCATCATCAATTGATGCTCCAATAAATGGCCCGAGTGATATTTTCATGCTCGAGAAGCATAGTAACCCTCCAGTGACCGTGGAAATAGCTTTAGAGATGGCTAAGGATCCTATAATGTCCATAGTAATGCGATTGTTACTGCATGGATGGCCTCAAACGCTAGAAAGTTCTGAACAGCTTGTTCCATTTATTCGTAAAAAATTAACTATCGACGCACAAGGGCTGCATATTGTGGAGAAGCTGGGTGGTGGTCCCTCCCAAATACCAAAACCAAATTTTAAAACTCTTTCATGCTTATCATCCAGGAACCAATGTGATGAAAACTTATGCGCGAAGTTATGTACGGTGGCCTCAACTAGAAAATCAAATACAATCAGAAGTTCAGAACTGTACGAAATGTCAAACCATGAAAGGAAATCTAAGAGCTGCACCACCACAAGTGATTCAAGCTCCAGAAGACCCTCATTGCTAAGAAGCAGGGCCTATCATGTACCTCTAGTATCAAGGTTAAATAAGACAATGACGCTTCTTTCGAAGCCGTGCCATCCTCCCGCGGGCGTTTGAAATAGCAGTGGCACATGACGCCGCTCAACGCAATGTGCTAAACGTCAAGGGTAACAGCGAAGTGCTAGCTGTATCAACAAAAAAAAATTTCAACGACCAGAAAAGCACAATCAAGAAAAGTTGCACTGTTTTCGTTGTGATGGAAATCACTTTGCGGATAAATGTTTTTTTAAAAACAAGAATTGGATTTTTGTAAAATGAGGGGCCATACAGCCAAGGCATGCTTTAAAAAAAGAGCAGCCACTCGTCAACAACAAACGGTCCATACGATAGAGGAACCAACAGCAGTCGGAGAAACAAGTTCATTGCAAACGAGGGAAGAGTCAAATTTTTTTTATGAGCAAAATCACCTTCAGACATTGTCTTCAAATAATATATTAACAGATGTTTGTCTTAACGGTGTGAGAGAGTCATTCAGGTGCGAGTTGCACAGTGATATTAGAAGATACATGGCATCCAATTAATCATGATAAGAGGTTGTTGACTCTGTCGGCAATTACATTGCAGACATGGTCCAAAGAGAAATTGCGGGTTATGGGGTCGTCAATGGTGAATATAACTTATAACAATAAAGAATATAAATTGCCACTTCTTGTTGTTGCAGGTGGTGGTAGATGTTTACTTGGCAGAGATTGGTTTTCAACTTTGGGAATTTCAGTTCATGGTGTGTATGCATTGGAGGTGGCAGTGCATGTTAAGAATTTGGAAAAGTTATTTGCAAGCGTATTCATCGGCCATTTAGGAGCTCATCAAGGTCCACCAGTGGTCAAATTAAATTTTTTTGAAATATCGTCCGGTTCCTATTGCCTGGAAGTCCGCTGTTGAAAAGGAAATTGAGAAACTGGGGCAACAAAAGATTCTTGAGCCGGTTTTGTTTTCTCGTTGGGCAACGCCAATCGTCCCAGTGCCGAAATCTGATGGGTCTGTGAGGATATGTGGGGATTATAGAAGCACTGTTAATGCAGTCATTAAAATCAATGCATATCCTCTACCCGTAGTAGCAGAGGTCATGGCAAGAATCGCAGGAGGTAAATTTTTTAGTAAGCTAGATTTGCAGCAGGCCTATCAACAGATGGTAGTAGATGATGCTTCCGAGTTGTTAACCCTCAACACACACAGGGGCTTGTATAGAGTACGCCGATTACCTTTTGGTGTGTCTGCGGCGCCGGGTTTATTTCAAAAATGTATGGAAAACCTTTTAGCTAGGATAAGTGGGGTAAAAGCCTATCTGGATGTTATAATCGTATCGGGAAAAGATCCAGACGATCACTATCGTAATTTGGAAAAAGTTATAAAAAAACAATCCGGTGCACATTTGACAGTGAATAAGCAAAAATGCGTATTTGCGCTTCGGGAGCTGGATTTTCTCGGGTTTCATATAAGCGGGGCGGGTATTTCATCAAACAAAGAAAAAGTAAGGGCTATACACCAAGCTCCTACGCCAGAAAGCAAAGAGATATTGCAGTCGTTTTTAGGCCTGCTTAATTTTTACAACGCATTTTTACAACATAAATCTTCATTCGCTGAGAAACTGCACCGTCTGCTTGATAGAAAAGCGAAATGGGATTGGACTATTGAGCATCAAGCCGTTTTCAATAAACTTAAGGCGCTGCTCGATTCAGACAGTGTGTTAATACATTATGACACGACTAAAACATTGATTCTCTCCTGCGATGCATCGCCTTACGGGTTAGGTGCTGCACTGGCTCATCGGGTTGATGACAATGAAATTGAGAGGCCCATAGCATTCGCATCACGTACGTTAGGAGTTCACAAACGTTATTATGCGCACCTGGACAAAGAAGCATTGGCAATGATTTTTGGGGTAAAACATTTCCATCAATATGTGGCTGGAAGAGAAGTAATCATTACTACTGACCACAAGCCTTTATTGGGAATTTTTAATAGAAAGAAACAATTTCCGCAATTGGTGTCACCTCGAATGTTGCATTGGTGTCTGCTGCTGTCCTTCTATGACTATCAATTGGAACATCGACCACGATCAAGGAACTCGAATGCGGATTGTAAGACCCGCTTACGTTTGCCATCATCAATTGATGCTCCAATAAATGGCCCGAGTGATATTTTCATGCTCGAGAAGCATAGTAACCCTCCAGTGACCGTGGAAATAGCTTTAGAGATGGCTAAGGATCCTATAATGTCCATAGTAATGCGATTGTTACTGCATGGATGGCCTCAAACGCTAGAAAGTTCTGAACAGCTTGTTCCATTTATTCGTAAAAAATTAACTATCGACGCACAAGGGCTGCATATTGTGGAGAAGCTGGGTGGTGGTCCCTCCCAAATACCAAAACCAAATTTTAAAACTCTTTCATGCTTATCATCCAGGAACCAATGTGATGAAAACTTATGCGCGAAGTTATGTACGGTGGCCTCAACTAGAAAATCAAATACAATCAGAAGTTCAGAACTGTACGAAATGTCAAACCATGAAAGGAAATCCAAGAGCTGCACCACCACAAGTGATTCAAGCTCCAGAAGACCCATGGAATACCTTGCATTTAGATTTTGCTGGCCCTTTTCAAGACTACATGTTTTTGGTCGTAGTGGACTCAATGTCAAAGTGGCTAGAAGTAAAAATTGTATACCGTGCTTCATCTGCTCAAGTAAAAGCGACACTTAGAGAAATTTTTGCTATACATGGTTATCCTAAATGAATCATTACCGATAATGGCACAGATTTTATTTCAATAGAAATGCAAGAGTTTTATGCTCAGAATGGAATCAAGTTAAATACCACGGCTCCCTACCACCGATCAAACAACGGGCAAGCAGAGCGTATGGTTCAATATTTAAAAAATTCTTTAAAAACCATGTCAGAAGGAGATATGCACGTTAAGTTGCAAAGGTTATTGTTCAAGCAACACACGACGCCGAATGGTTTAGTTCTAAATGTTTATTATTGATTAGATTTTCGATCTCTGTTTGTTCTTCAATATCTTTTAGGATTATTTTGCTCCTTAATAGTTTTGTTTTCTTATTTTGGTTTTGTTTCCAATAGTTTTGGAATTCTAGGAATGTTTTTTCATCTTCTACATAGATAGCGTTTTGTTTGTTGTGAAATATTTCTACTAGTATTTGTTTAAAGTCCTCCCTATTATAATTAGGTTTTTCCAAGTGGATTTTCCTATTTCCTTTATAGAATGTTATTTTGTTTTCTTCGTTATTTCCTGTTTTTACTATTATTTGATTCTTAAAATAATTTAAGGGTTTTTCGGTAATAAAGATTAGATTTTCACTACTTGATTCGTTGGAGTGTTTAGTTGAGACTAGCTCGAATGTATTAATTTCGGGTATTTTTACTCTGGAGAGTGCGTCTGCTACTTTGTTTTGTTTTCCTTGTAAGTGTTCTATATCAAAATCGAATTCTTCTAACTTTATTTTCCATCTTTGTAATTTGGAATTGGGTTCTTTTAAGTTATGTAACCATATTAATGGTCTATGATCGGTTAATATTTTGAATCTTCTACCTATAGGTCTGAATTGTTTGGTTGCCCAAACTATGGCTAATAGTTTCTTTTCAATAGTGCTATAATTACATTCATGGCTATTAAGAATACTTGATGCGAAACTAAGTGGTCCATGTGATCGGCTTAATACAGCTCCTATTGCGTCATTGGATGCGTCTGTTGTCAGTACAAAGGGTTTACTAAGATCTGGGTGTCTGTTTAGTAGGTTATCTGACATAGCTATTTTTAATTTTTCAAATGATTCTTTATATTCTTGATCGTTCAGATCTATTTTTGTGTTTTCCTTTAAGAATTTTGTCATAGGTTTAATGATTTTTGCGTAATCTAATATGAATTATTTTTAGAGGAAAAAAAGAACCAAACGACTTGTATGAAGTGAAAAGAGCGACTAACTTTATTATAAGAAATAAGATGTGTATGTAATATAAATTCAATCGTTTATAGTACAATGTTTAGTGGAAGCCAATAGTGCCAAATAAAGATAATTCAAAATTTAATTTATTATACTCAACACTCCCACTTTTTAATTAATTAAATCAAGACATTATAAGAATTATTTAATTACTTGAAACTCCAATCAAAGAACGAAAATTTTCAAATTTTTCCTTGCTCAGTGGCTTAGTAAATATGTCAGCTTTTTGAAATTCAGAAGGAACATAATTAATTGTAAAATCTCCCCTTTCATAACGCTCTCGGATAAAATGGTAACGGACATCGATGTGTTTGGTCCGTTTATGAAATTCAGGATTTTTAACACGCCTGATAGCTCCCTGATTGTCCATGTTCAAACTTGTTTCGCCTACACCAGTTGGAACCAATTCCAAAAGTAGTTGTTGGAACCATACCATTTCTTTCACTGCCTGTGAAGCCGCCACATACTCAGACTCCGTAGTAGACAGAGAAACACACTTTTGTCTCTGTGATGACCAAGACATTGGACCATTAGCGATGATGAAAACGTAGCCAGTTGTCGACCGTCGAGTAACAGGATCGTCCGCATAATCAGCGTCACCATTGTCCTGGTTCTACTTATGTACTTCAAGATTCGTTTCACTGCATTTATATGCATCTGGTTTGGTGAATCTAAGTACCGAGAAACAACTCCGACTGCATATGAAATATCCGGACGAGTAGCAATCGCCAGATACATGAGGCACCCCACAGCCTATCTGTAAGGAATCTTGACATCTCCCGAAGACATAGGTTCTGCATAAGAACAAGTTTCAGCTGGAGTGGATACTGGCTTGCTTAAATCCATATTGAATCTTTTAAGAACGCTTTCGGCAGCCTGATAGAAATAACACCATCAGATTTCCTTGCTAATTTCATTCCCAAGAACACTTCTGCATCCAATAACGTTATTTCAAACTGCTTCTTCAAAAAATTCACCAACTTCATAGCATCTTGTTTTACCCTTGCCGCAATCAACCCATCGTCAATGTATATTGCAAGTATTATGCGCTTGTTAGCATCCCCTGAGATAAAAACACACGGATCCATTTCACTAGGTTTAAGGTTAAATTCTTTCAGAACGTCAGTAAATTTTCTGTTCCAGCACCGAGATGCTTGTTTCAAGCCATATAAACTCTTTCGAAGCCTACACACTCTCCCAGATCCGTCATCAAAGCCTTGTGGTTGCTCCATATAAATTTCCTCATTTAATTCTCCGTTTAAAAAGGCTGTCTTCACATCAAATTGCGTAAGGCTTAATCCTTCGTTTGCTACAATCATTGTATATACATTGCCTATAGTACTATCATGAGATCATGGGTTCAAAAATCAAATAATACTGTCCTTAGGTGATACTCCTTCATATAATTTTCAAATAATTTTCCCCACATACCATCGCCACGTCATATGTGAAATAAATTATACTCAAAACAATTCAATAGGTTTTCTTAAAAGAACGTCTCAACCCTTCTGTCACAAACGTCATTAAAGCAGAAGAAAGCATTTTAGATTTAATAAAACGAATATATCCTAAACACTTTATCCAATACAGAACACGTCTCTCTAGAAACATAGTTACGGATCTTACAGATGAAAACAAACAAGAGGAAGAAATAATAAAAGAACATAACCGTACACACAGGAATGCTAGAGAGAACAGAATTCAAATTTCTCAAAACTACTTTTTTCCCAATATGAAAGCAAAAATAGAAAGTCACTAAAGCTTGCAAGGTTTGTAAAGAAAATAAATACGAAAGACACCCAAACACACCAATCAGTAGTAACGGATAACGACAAATCCCTGAGTTCAAGTTCCATTATATTCATGCTAGAGAATATGTAGAACATATTTGGCATAACTGTTTATGAGGCACCCCCATAAACAACGGACAAGTTGAAAGATTTCATTCAACTCTGTCGGAGTTAATTCGTTGTCTTAAAACAGATAACATTCATTCCACTTTCTCTGAACTACTCGATAGATGTATCTATGAATTCAACAGATCCTTAAACTCTTCGACTAATTAGAAACCTGTAGATATATTTTTTGCCAGGCAACTTCTTAACAATCCGGAAGAACTTACAAGTGCAATAAAAGCAAATATAGAAAAAATAAGAAATAAACAACAAAGCGATCTAAAATATCATATCAAGAGGAAAACCCCTTTAAAGAATTACATAGTAGGAGAAACCGTTTATGTTAAAAATAACAAAAGAATTGGAAATAAATTAGATTCTAGGTATAAAAAAGAGGTCGTCGCTGAAAATCATAATTCTACAATAAAAACTCCTGTCAGGCAGAATAGTTCGTAAAAGCCTGATAAAAAACTAATTTCCCTTTCACTAGGTTTTGGCTTTCGTCATGCTACGCTGATGTTAATATGCTATATTACTCCAACAGCCAGCTTATTGCCATACAATCGAGCACTGTAAAGATTCAAACTGGAACCTTCAAGTTGGTTCACGTCATTGATACAGAGCTATATCAAAGATCACTGGAAGAAATAGAGCAGAGTCCAACAACGTACCAGCATTCCTAACCCAATGTTCCCTTTCCTATCACATGAGATACAACAAATTAAAACACACCTTAACCGCTTCATTCCCAGGTCTAAATCCAAATCAATAGATTTTTTTGGGTTCGGCATGGAAATGGGTTGCTGGTTCTCCCGATAGGTATGATTTTGAAATTATCGAAGACAAAATAAATAATGTTGTCCTAACCAATAACAACCAGCAAACCATAATAATCAAATAATTTTTTTGACAAAATACATGAAATAAGTAATGTAACCAATGAAATTGTTAAAACCTTAAAAAATAATGATAAAATTAAACATGATATTTTACTTAACTTAAAATTTAAGCTTGATTTGTTAAAGGAAGAAATTGATAATATAGACTACGTAATGCAATGGGCTAAAGCTGGAATTATAAATACATACATTCTCTCTAGTCTGGAAATTAATGTAATAGAAAAAGTCATTAACAATGATAATATTCCTTATAGTAATGTAATAGAAGCAATAGAATTCGCAGACATAAAAATAGCTCACAACGAGACAGTGTTATACATTTTACCTGTAAAGAAAAATAGAAACATAATAAAAGTAGATTATACTGACATATTACAATGTAAAGACAACAAAATGTATGGTATAACCAATGTGTGTAAAACTTTTAATAAACTTTCAATTTGTAAACAAATTTCCCTTTTAAATATAACTAACGATAAATGTATCAGCTACCTACTATCAAGTCAAAACCCCTCATGCACACAGATTAACAATCAACATTTTCCATCCATAGAGGAGCTAACTCCTGGCCATGGTATTGCTAAACCAGTTTGAAGATTATGTGGAAATAGACGGTAACCAGGTGTTGTTAAATGGAACATACATCATCCAATTCCATAACTCAACTGTCAAAATTCGCCAATACACCTTCACAGCATCAGAAGTTACCTTGCATAACCCCTTACCTGCCCTCCTACAACCATCAGCAACAAAACATCAATTTGAAGAGCTTTTATCACTCGAGATGATTAAAGAAATTGAGGCTAATAATACAAAATACATACAGCAGCTAGAAACGGACAATCAAAAGAAGACCATATCCATGTCAGCACTGTTAACCTTGTCACTTGTGCTAATATTACTCATGATCTGGAAATTGTTTAAGAAAGATTTCAAATTCAGCTCATTCTGGAGGAAAAGGTCCGGATCTGAAGATACTGAGATAGTGGAACTCCCTCAGGAGGCAGGAACATCTGCCAATTTACATGTTACAAGATCAAGAATCATCGGCATTAACGACCTCTCTCAACATTTAAAACTAATGCAATCGAACGTGGACGTTCGAATCTAAGAGGGGAGGAGTTAACGCCACATAAGCCAAAAATAAGTTGATCATGAGCCATCCGAATGATCAACAATATACGCGCTCGTTCCCAGACGCAAAGTCAGCAAAAACCTTTGTGGAACGTGGGAACATAAACCTGTGATGCGAGGCAGCACTGCAATCAACATTTCAGCAGTTTTTACCTATTTAAGTTTGGATTTTCATTACATTTGTGTTCAGTCTTTACCTAGGCAGAATCGCTGCCCATTTGCTTTTAAAATCCTAATTAATAAAAAAGAAAAAAAATATTTTTTTTTTAATGAAACAAGTGTAAAATTGTTTAATTTATACAAACATACAAAAAATGAGAAAACATGATATTACGATAATTAAGAACATACTCTCAGAGCTTCCATAATATACCTAGTCAATGATACACCACACACAACGACAAAGCCAAACATCCTTTATCCCTTTACTTTTGGTCTACATTATAAAATGTTCAGCTAAATTCCGATATCACTTGGTTTATCGTTTGTGTTGAGTGTGGTGTGTGGAGAGTGAGGGTGAGGCTGACAGGCACACTTGTTTGTGTATATCCTGTTCTCGGTGAACGACGTTGAAGATCGACGATGGTAGAAAAAAAGCGATATACAGCCGCCCGTTGTATATTTGTAGAATAAAATTTCAAATAAAAGGGAACCGTCACCGAGAACAGGATATACACAATACACAAACACATGTGCTTATTAAGTTTTCCTTGTTAGTATCTCCCTCACCTTCGCCCTCACCACCTACCACACCGACGACCGACCGATCGACCTGAATTTAGCTGAACATTTTATCAAAGATAATATTACAAGAATACCTACGTAAATACACACATTATGTAGGTATGTATGTAGGTACATACCTAAATATCTACTTACCCTCGAAAGTTTTATAAGAACAAAATATAAAACTCAAAATAAACTTATCAACCTGCTTGAACATATACCCACCCCCAGATACCCTTTTTTAAAACTAGCCATCTCGTCGCCCTGCTTGTGTGAAACAATCCAGTTGTGCAAAAAAACTATACACCCATGACAAAACGATCCTTTTTGTTTTCATTTATTCCTATTCAACCTACATCTCCGTCCTTCACACTTAAGAAATGTATTAAAAATAACTATCTCTTTCCCACTCTCATTTCTGCGTTATTATGAATGATTTGAACCTAATGACAATTTGAGGGTTGAAATTCATTTTCACACAATCTTGCTCTTATACTTGTCACATATAAAATTGTTTCTATTTAAATTATTATTTTAAGCTAAGTATGTGTCGTTATCTTTGTTTTGTTTTCCTTGTTGGTATCCATTGTATATACATTCCTATAGTACTATCATGAGACGAGAAAAAATCTTTTTACCTAGAGCCGCTTGGAGTGCTAGTGTAGGGACATTTTATTTGAGTGAGAGAGAATTAAGAGCATGGTTTTTAGTGTTATGCTTTGTGCTTAGTTTCCTGTGCATGTGCGATGTGAGGCAAGAAAAAACAGAAGGAGAACATGAAATAATTCAGTTTTGTTCATTGTATATATGTATATAAACTGCTAGCAGTTTTGAAGTTTATATACAATGGTTTCGCTTAGCTGAGGCGAATAGTTTTTTGTAAGGATTTATACACGATCCAACTTTTTCATTGCTTACGTTTTTTTTATATGGACTATGTAATCTGAGAACTGGTTCTTACATAAGTATTTATACATGCGTACGTCATTGACCCGACTTTTGATTTGAGTTTTTTAGGATTTTCAAGTTTTGTACGAGCACTACCTACATACATATTTGGCATATTTGTACATATATACATCATTGACCAGACTTTTGATTCGAATTCCTTAGGATTTTCAATTTTTTTACTATTATGAAGGTTGTCGTCTTCAAATAATGTACACACATTCATTCTTGAAATTTAAACACAAACTTACTTCTTGCTGTATTTATACAAAGATACAAACGTCCTTGCAGTGGATGGATTTTTGTTTTGAATTTTGCTTTCTATTCAGATAGGTACCTACATATTCAAATAGGTATATACATATGTATATGTAGGTACCTATCTGAATGAACAATGTGCAGAAATTCAATCAGAAATTGTTTCTAAATTGATTTATATTATTATTGATTGATTATATATTATTGATTTATAGTGACAAAGATCTTTTATTTATTTTAGGTTTATATAATTATAATAGTTACTAGTTGACCTACCCAGCTTAGCTCGCGGGAAAGAAATTTATAGTTAAACCAAGATATTTCTTTCAACTAATCTTCTATAGAATTGCTAAAAATACCACGGGTTTTTTTACATTTGTAATACCTTATTGTTTAATTTTTACTTGCAATTATAGGTAGGTACTAAGTACAAGTTATGCATTCGTGCAGAAAAAAATTGAGATAACAATCAAATACGATGATGGAGAAACATATTTGAGTCACTGGCAAAATTCTGTCTGTCTACTAAACGGTTTGGCCAGTCGTCTTTAAATTTGGATTATTAGTTTATTTTGACATTTGACATTGGATTTTTTTAATTTCTTTTTTAGCTGAAATATTTACAGTACTTGCGATATAACCGTCGAGTAAAAGCTTATTTTTGTCAAAAACAGCTCCAAGAATTTTGTATGTAAAAAATCAATGTGCATTCAATTTTTTTTTTTTTAATATGACGGTGGGCTAAGACTGGTACCACCCATAGGAGTTTTTTTTTGGCATTGACTTTCCTGAGAACTGGTTAGGTAACCGATTACAATCAAAATTGATATTCAGGAAAATGTAGGTAGCCTAAATAATCTTACACTAAAATATATTTATATATATTTAAAAATAACGACAACGTTTAAAATAATGTGCTATACCTTTTTTCTGTTCAATTTCAGAAAAAAATAAATATACATATAAAAGGCACGACTGGGTCGCACGTACTTGCTCCTGTGTGCTAATTTGTTTATTAAGGGGCAGGTGTAAGCTTTCGTTTTCTCGATTGAAATTTTTGCATTCAGTAGTAATCGAATAGTTTTTTACTTGCGATTTTTAGGGACTATAAGGCAAGTTATGCATTCGTAAAAAAAATCTAACAATCAAACATGACATTACGATGATAGAGAAGTTAAAAAAGTGGGTCCGGAAATTCCGTCCGTCTGTCTGTCTGTTCGTATCGATATCCGACAGTTTTTGGAATTGGCATTCTAGCTCCAAAACTAACGGCACCTGCCATATAACTTTTAATGAAAAAGTTATTTTTCTCGAAAACGGCTCCTACGATTTTGATAAAACTTTCAGAATGATGTTTTCTATGCAAAATCTATCTTTAAGTTTTAATTGATTTTCAGAAAAAGTTTTATAACGGTACCTCGCGTATGACCGGTTTTTTGAAATTAGACTTTCTCGTTAACTAATTGACGGATTTTGATAAAATTTTCAAAATATGTAGTGTTTTATGATTTAAATAATATTGCTTATTAAAATTTTCAAAAATATTTTTTATTTAATTTTTAATAATTTTTTAAAAAACTTATTTTTTTTTTTGGAATATTTTGAAAACGAATCTATAGATTTTTTAAATTTTTTCTCCTAGTATAAACTATAGATTTCTTTAAATTGACATAGTCAAAAAAAATTATATATATGTTTTCGAAAAGTTTTTCAAAAAACTGGTCGAACGATTTTGAAATAAAAAAAATATAAAATAGAAAACAGCAAAAGAAATAAGATGGCTTACAACATTTTTTTCCAAAAAAACGTTATGAATAGTGTTTTTTGATTTCATAAAAAAATTATTTGTTTAATATTTTCCCTCAAATTTTGCCACTAGTCTAATGAAAGCAAACTTCGTTATTTGTATTATTATTTATTTATCGTTATTTATTTTAAAGCATTTCATGATCGTAACAGCATACAGCATACAGAATAAACAATAAGGACGCCTATAATAAACACATAAACATGCAAAAACTACTAACAAATAAAAAAAATACTCGATTACCTACGGAATGAAAAAAATTCAATCAAGAAAACAACTCAACTCAACGGTCATATGGCACTTCCTTTACTTTTAGGCCTACAATTTAAATTTCAATGTCCCCAATGCCAAAATAATCACACACACCAAGTTTAAAGATAATCGCTTAAGCCATTTAGGCTGCAGCGTGTTATACATACCTACTGACAGACAGACAGTCATTTTTTGTCCATCACTTTTTTAGACTTCTCTATGATCGTAATGTCATGTTTAATTATTATCTAAATTTTTTGTATATTCACGAATTCTAAACTTGCCTTATATTCCCTATAATCGCAAGTAAAAATTGAAAAAACTCCTGTGTAAAATGTCAAAATAACCTTAAGTTCTAAATTTGAAGACGATTGGTTCATCGGTTTAGGCTATAGTCCAAAATACATCCGTACAGACAGACGGGCAGAATTTTGCCAGTAACTCAAATATGTTTCTCTGTCATCGTAATGTAATGTTTGATTATTATCACAATTTTTTTATGTTCACGAATCCTAAACTTGACTTATAGTCCCTATAATCACAAAGCTACTTGTGCATAAAATTCAACATCAACGATAACGAAGCCAATGAAATGAAAATTCAAAAAATAAAATCATTGTCGATCCTCTTCGTTGTTCACCGTCACCGAGAACAGGATATACACAATACACATGTGCTTATTAAGTTTTCTTTGTTAGTATCTCCCTCACCTTCGCTCACACCATCTACCACACCGACGACCGACCGATCGATCTGAATTTAGCTGAACATTTTATCAAAGATAATATTATAAGTATACCTACGTAAATACACACATTATGTAGGTATGTATGTAGGTACATACCTAAATATCTACCTACCCTCGAAAGTTTTATATGAACAAAATATAAAACTCAAAATAAACTTATCAACCTGCTTAAACATATACCCACCCCCCAGACACCATTCATTTACAAAAGTCGTTTTTCTTCTTTTTTGTCATTCCTTTTTTAAAACTTGCCATCTCGTCACCCTGCTTGTGTGAAGCAATCCAGTTGTGCAAAAAAAAACTATACTCGCATCATTGTATATATGTAAACTGCAAACTGCAAAGAGTAAAGTACATGTTCACAGAGTTTCTCTTAGAATTCTCTTTGTTCGCCTCTTTCAATTTACCAAGTTAATTTTACCTAGAGCCGCTTGGAGCGCCACGGTCCACATGTCACCATGATAGTACTATAGAAGTTCATATACAATGGCTACAAAAGCAAAAATGGTGCGAATCGATGTAAATTTAGCCACGGGACTGAACGTCTCTCGTAGTCGATACCTTCTTCTTGACTGAAGCCCCTTATAACCAGTCTGGCTTTATATTTCCGTGCTCCATTCAGACCTAAGCTTTTCAGCTTATATACCTACTTATTGTCAATGGGTTTCCTTTTTTCTGGACACTCAACCAAGTCCCAGGTACGATTTTTGTGGAGGCTATCCATCTCGTCTGCCATTGCTGCCTTCCAATGAGCTGCATCATCACAAGCTAGTGCATGACGATAGCTGTATGGTTCCCCCTGCACAAGAAAAGCATGTCTTTGTAAGATGTTACACATACTTGAATAGTCTACGGCATCCAAAGCACGCAGACGTTCTCTTAACGGAAGAGTACGATCACCAGCATCTTTGTTTGAATCATCATCATCTCTACCTGCCTCATCTCTTCCATTTGCAGTTTCATCTTCGAATTCTAAAATAGATTCACGCCTTTGGGTTTCGTCGTTCTTCGAATTGACATCGGGGGTTGTCAACGCCGCAGCTACTTCTGGTTCCTCTTGTGTGCAATTCCGTTTCAACATGATCTGTTGTTCATTCCCTTCGGTTTCTTTGAATGTCACATCCCTTGTTATATCGACTTTTCCAACTGCAGGTAACCAAACCCTGAATCCTTTGGTGTTGTTGGCATATCCCATAAATATACCTTTTTCCGCTTTTTTATCCCACTTCTTCCGTTTTTGTTTGGGTATATGTATAAAAACTTCGATGCCGAACACCTTAAAATCCTTAAAACTAGGCTTCTTGTCCCACCATAATTCATACGGAGTTTTATTTTTCACAGAACTAGTACCAGTCCTGTTTATCACGTACACCGCTGTATTTACTGCTTCCGCCCAGAATTTTTTTTCTAGATTCTTTCCATGCAACATCGTCCTAGCGGCTTCGACTACAGTTCTGTTTTCCCTTTCTGCAGAACCATTTTGTTCTGGAGTATAGGGAACAGTAGTCTCGTGACGAATACCGTGCCTCGCTAAAAGAGATTTCACACCCTGATTGACAAACTCACAGCCATTGTCCGTCCGAAGCTTCTGAATTTGACACCGAGTTTCACATCTTGCCTGATCAATCATGTTGCAAGCTTCCGACTTATGCTTTAAGAAGAATACCACCTTATAACGCGAAAAATGGTCCTTGAATAGAATGAAGTACTTAGCTCCACCTAAGGAAGTTTCCTCCATTGGACCACACAAATCACAGTGCACAAGCTGTCCCGGTTGAGTTGCTACAAAATCACTCTTTGGAAAGGGTAACCTATGTTGTTTACCGAAAATGCAGGAATCACATGAGAAGTTTGCATCGTCTTCAAAAGCAATCTCTTCTGCTTTCAACTGACTACGTATATGTGCTACATTTTGATGAGCCATCCTTTCATGCCACACTTTAAGTGACAAAGTTTGATTAGCTGCCATATTAGCCATTTTGCCAGCTACTCCTTGCACCCTGATACACATTTCAAATAATTGTTCCTTTCGTTCTCCTACTGCTGCTATGGTACCATCTTTAGCCACAAATTCACATCGCATACTGTCGGATATAAATTTCAAGCCTTTGTCCAATGCACGGCTTTGTGAAAACAAGTTGACAGAAATCTTTGGAACATAAAGCACATTTAAAAGGTATTTTTCAGTCCAAGTCTCACCATCTGAAGCCAGAATATTAATATTCCCGATTCCCACTGCAGAAATTCGCTCTCCAATTCCTATTCTTATTCCAATCGGAACAGAAAAACTTCGATCATTTACCAACCAATTTTTTTCATAGGTCATGTGATCACTCGCTCTGAGTCCAGATACCATCGATTATTATTTTTTTTATTGTTAACCATCAGCGCATTTGAGTTCATTTTGCCTGCCTCTGTTCCTCACTTCTAGTTCCAGTCCATGTCTGTCTGTCATCAGCATCTACCCTTTTCAGCTCGCCACCATTTCCAGCCTTCACTTTACCCACGATGAGTGCGTCACCCCTTAGAACTTCACTTCTTTTTCCAGTCCACAATTGATTAGACATACTTCTTCCTTGCTTCTCACTTCCACTTCCAGTCATAACTTTATCAGCGATACTCGAAGAGTTGGAAACCAGTGCGTTCCCCTTCTTTTTAGGACAATCTTTTTTCCAATGTCCATATTCATTGCAAGCAAAACACTTATCAGGCTTAGAATTTTTTTCTTGGCGATTAGTGCGGTTGTATTGGTTGAATCAAATAACTGAGATGACATTCGTGCCTCTTGCACCCTGATACACATTTCAAATAATTGTTCCTTTCGTTCTCCTACTGCTGCTATGGTACCATCTTTAGCCACAAATTCACATCGCATACTGTCGGAGATAAATTTCAAGCCTTTGTCCAATGCACGGCTTTGTGAAAACAAGTGGACAGAAATCTTTGGAACATAAAGCACATTTAAAAGGTATTTTTCAGTCCAAGTCTCACCATCTGAAGCCAGAATATTAATATTCCCGATTCCCACTGCAGAAATTCGCTCTCCACTTCCTATTCTTATTCCAATCGGAACAGAAAAACTTCGATCATTTACCAACCAATTTTTTTCATAGGTCATGTGATCACTCGCTCTGAGTCCAGATACCATCGATTATTATTTTTTTTATTGTTAACCATCAGCGCATTTGAGTTCATTTTGCCTGCCTCTGTTCCTCACTTCTAGTTCCAGTCCATGTCTGTCTGTCATCAGCATCTACCCTTTTCAGCTCGCCACCATTTCCAGCCTTCACTTTACCCACGATGAGTGCGTCACCCCTTAGTACTTCACTTCTTTTTCCAGTCCACAATTGATTAGACATACTTCTTCCTTGCTTCTCACTTCCACTTCCAGTCATAACTTTATCAGCGATACTCGAAGAGTTGGAAACCAGTGCGTTCCCCTTCTTTTTAGGACAATCTTTTTTCCAATGTCCATATTCATTGCAAGCAAAACACTTATCAGGCTTAGAATTTTTTTCTTGGCGATTAGTGCGGTTGTATTGGTTGAATCAAATAACTGAGATGACATTCGTGCCTCTTCCATTACTAGCCGTGACGTCAAATTTTCCAAAGTTTGCTCTCCTTTGGCTGACGACTCCCACGCACAAAAAAAAAAAAATTTAAATTGTCTGGAAGAGTCATTAATATTTTTGTTATTACCATACTTTCCGAAACCTGCTCTCCAACATCTCTTAGTTGCTTAACGATGTTCTCCAACTTTGAAATGTGTGTGGCGACGTCATCACCCTGATCTTTTGTAAAACTCTAGAATCTTTGAAGCAACATGTGGACATTAGCTTTCGATGCTCATAAACCGCCCCCAGCTTTGTCCACATTTCCCTTGCATTTTTGCAATTAACTATATGCCTAAGTGGTGTTGAACCAATGCTCGTAGCAATGATTCTTTGAGCCTTACTATCCAAAAGCATCCAAGTTTTTTTACGAGCGTCAAACGCTGCCGCATCCTCTTTTTGGTCCTTAATAGGAAATTTACTTAACCCATTCACATGATCAAAGAAAGCTGATGCGTTTAACAGGATCGTAACTTGAAATTTCCATACTGCGTATTGCTCGGAATTTTGCAATTTTTCAATATTAAAAGGTTCACTATCCATTTTCCCTTTTCTGATTAAAAATACGTACTATCGATCGTTTTATCGTAACGTAAAGGTTTCCCAAAAAAAACTAACGCGTACCAACAAAAATATTAAGGTGAATTTAATCTATGTGTAACCTTATCCAATTTAATTTCTAGCGTATTCTGGGCTCATAACCTGTTATATTTTTAGAGGAAAAAAAGAACCAAACGACTTGTATGAAGTGAAAAGAGCGACTAACTTTATTATAAGAAATAAGATGTGTATGTAATATAAATTCAATAGTTTTTAGTACAATGTTTAGTAGAAGCCAGTAGTGCCAAATAAAGATAATTCAAAATGTAATTTATTATACTCAACAAATTTCCTATAATATCCTGTTAGTCCTAGAAAGGATTGTATTTCCTTAATACTTTTTGGTATTGGGAATTTTTGTATTGTTTGTATTTTGTTAGGATTTGGTTTTATTCCTTCAGGTGTTATTATATGTCCTAGAAATTCACTTTCTTTCTTTAAAAAGTCACATTTATTTAATGATACTTTTAGGTTAACTTCTCTAGGTGTTGAGAATATTTTATTTAATGAATCTATGTGTTCTTGTAATGACGTGGAAAAAACTATTACGTCATCTAAATATACGTAACATGACTTTCCTATGTAATTTCTTAGAATTTCGTTCATCATTCTTTGGAACGTTGCAGGGGCATTTTTTAGTCCAAATGGCTTCCTTAACCATTCATAATGTCCTGTTAAAGTAGAAAAGGCTGTTTTTTTCTCTATCTTGTGGGGCTATTTCTATTTGGTGAAATCCTTTTGTTAGATCTAGAGTTGTAAAATAGTTTGCTTTTCCTAATTTGTCTAATATGTCGTCTATTAGTGGTATGGGGAATTTGTCTTCTTTCGTAATATTATTTAGTTTCCTATAATCTATGACTATCCTCCATTCTTTATTTCCTTCCTTGTCCTCTTTTTTGGGTACTGCCCATATTGGGGCATTGTAAGGAGAAGTGCTTGGTTGTATTATTTTTTGTTCTAATAGTTCTGATATCTGTTTGTCTACTTCTTTCTTGTGTATTTCTGGGTATCTATAAATTCTTGTGAAGATTGGGTCTACGTTTTGTGTAGGTATTTTATGTTTTACGTGGTTGGTAAACGTTAAGTCGTTTCCTTTTCTGTAAAAAACGTTTCTATATTTTTTTAACAAATCTTTTAATTCTTTACTTTCCTCGATATTTAAGTGGCTGAGTCGTGAACTATCCAAGTTTTCGTTTAAAGTTTAAAGAATGTAATGAATTTATTTCTTTGTAATATTTATGTTCATCTTCCTCGGAAAAGAAGAGTTCAATTATTTCGTTATATAATCTCAATGTTTTGTTCTTGAAATTAATGTTTGTATTATTTGGATATAATATATTATTTCCAATTAAACCGTCAAATTGAGTATTGAAATTATAAATCTGGAATACGCAACCTGTTTGGGTTGGAAAAATAAATTTTTCTTTAGGGATAATTAGTTCCTCGTTTATAAATATGGGTGTTCCTACGGTTTTAATTTTTAAAGGGGTAGTTCTTTTGGTTATTAATTCTTTTGGTACTTTTTCCTTGCTTATCAAACTATTGGTTGCACCAGTGTCTATTAATAGTTTGAGTGTTTGATTTGCTTTTCTTAGCACAATAAAGGGAAGTTGTGAGTTTGTTCCGAGGCTACTTCCCGAAAACCCTTGTCCTCTTTGTCATTATTATGGTGTACTTGGTGTTTTTTGAGTTGACTTCCATTGGTACAGGTCTATAATATCTTGAGGATGGTTTGTAATTCGGATTAAAATTGTTTCCTTTGTAGTTAGGATTGTGGTTGAAAGGGGGTGTAATATGGATTGGATTATTATTATTATTATTATATTATTGTTTGTTTTTTGTTGTAGCTTTTGGTTTTGGAAATTAGGCTTTTTGTCGAAAGTTTTACTACTTTCAGAATGTCTTTCTTCGTTTATGAAACCTGCTTGTGTTAACTCGTGTAGGGCTTCTTGTAGGGTCTTTGGTTTAAGGGCGAATAGGATTGTTCGCATATAAACTGGTAGTTTTTCTTTAAATATGTTTAGGGCGGCTACATTACTGTTTTCTATCTCGTGGTCTTTGTTTTCTTGAACGGTTTTTTGATTTAGTTCACATAGATTCTTTTGAATTTCGTTACAATATTGTATGACACTATTTTTGTAAGTTATCTGTCTTAGTTTGTCATATAACTGTAACGAAGATTCAAATCCTCCGAAATTATTTATTAATAAGTATTTTATGTCTAACCACATATTTAAAATCGATGCATCTTTTCGCTCGGCCTATTAATTTAGATTTTAAGATATTTATACACATAACCTGACTAGATGGGTCATATTTGTTCATAGTTGGAATTATTCCATCTACGTTTGTCAAAAATGTGTAAAGGTCTTCTCTTCTACCGTCAAATGGTTGTAATTTTTCTATATATTTTAGTGGATCTAACGTCAGTGTTAGTACCTGTGGTAGTGGTTGCGTCATCTTTGTTATATCACAATTTGTTTCACTTTTAAAATTAATTCTACTTAATCTAATACTAGATAGATCTATTACCTCTGAATCTGATGATTCTTCTTCGTCTGTGAATCTCGGATAGGGTTGATTTGATGACTTCTATGCTTTTTTGTTGAAGATTTTCTTCATGGGGTTTGTTTTGCTGATCTTTCCTTCTACAGGATTCTCGTCATTACCATTTGCGCTGGGCAATAGATTAGCTAGTGTTGAACAGATGGTGTTGAATTAGTCCTCATATGCAGTGATTACTTCTTCAAAGGCAGCTGTTAGTTCAACAGGTTTGTTAGTTTTATTTCTGGTCTTGCGGATCCTCGTTTGATTGAAGATGGTTTCTCAGAAGGTCCTGCAATAGATTCTCTCGTTTTCAGCGATGTCCTCCGTTGATGGTTGTTTGCAGGTTTTTATTTACGGATACACTTTTACTTTGTGTATCCTACCGACTGCGCCAATTTTAATCTTGATTTAGCAGTTTGACTAAGAAGGTCGGTAGCCGTTTTGGCTCTTGATAGTTCGGTTAGCTAGTTCAGGATCAATTAGAGTGGATGTCCTTAGGAAGGTTATCCTAGTATTCCAATGTGTCTTAACTCGTCAAGTAATATGAGAACAGCGATGAGAAAGCTTGATTAATATACTTTATTTGAAACGTATAACTTACTAATACATTAGACAATTTCTTTAATAATAAGAAAGGCTTAGAGGTATTTGTCGCGACTGAACCAAAGTGTAGTACGATGTGCGTGACTGTAGCGGAGTTATAAGATTGTTCCTCTGGTATTTTATCCAGTGGTATTTATACTGTGTGTGTACATGACTTCTTCTTATCTTCTGGAAGTGGCGTACGTGATATATTGGTAATTTTTGTGATGTTTGGTTAATCTACTGATTATGTTTTATGGTTCCTCTTGGGTCCGTATGCAAATACTCTTATCGTCTTGTGACTTTCCTTGGTGTCGGATATAAATGTGCTTATCTGGTTGGTGCCATTATCTTTGTTTAAAGATGACCTCATCCAGTTTTGGGTGTTGTGTTGTGTGTTATTCTAGCGAGAATACTCCTCTTTAGGTAGCTTTTTGTAGGGGGATCATAACCCCTCCCGGCGGAAGATCGGGCAAACGTTGAAACTCGACGTTTGACAGATTAATGTTTGTTGTGGTTGTTTTTGGCTTTCGTAGTCTTCATAATATAATGGTTACAATAATGATTATTATAAGTATTACAATACTGGATATGGCGTAATCCATATGTTTTTTGGGAATTGAAAAGGTAATTTCTTTAAGATTGTCAATATCTTTAAATTTTAGTTCATTTAATTTTGTGATTACATGAGCTGGGATTGGCATTATGTTATAATTTTCTTCATAAAGCTTATCATTATATGTTTGATTATTTATGGTTATGGTTAACAGTTTTCTTATTCTAATATATAATTTCCTTTTACGGAGTAATTAAGATTATTACAGTTATGTTTAATTTCCTGGTACTTCAGATTCTTAATAACAATTAATTGATTTATTTCAAGGATTATATTTTCTTTTGTATAGTCTTCTGTGGTAAAATTTATTGTAGTATCTTGTTTCAGGCAATATAATTTTTCTGAATTGTAATGAGTGCAGTTGATAATAGTAGAGTTTCACAGGCTAGCAGTTTTACTAACTTTAACAAAACAAGAACAATGTTGAATATTTTTCGGAAGAGATACAATGGATTACCTATTTGTCATATAAATGCTCAAAGCTTAACAAAACATCTTGATGAGTTCAAAAACACTTTTAATAATTCAGCAATGGACATTATTTGCGTATCAGAAACATGGTTGACAGATAAGATAGACAGTGGGTTTCTAAGTATGGATAAATATAGAATATATCGATCTGACCGGGTATTATCAAGGGGTGGAGGCGTGGCCATATTTATAAAGACGGGTTTCAAAAGTAAAATTGTTAAGGTTTCTGAAAGAAATGAAAGTGTTCAATACTTATTCATCGAAGTTGCAAGTGCAGTTGAGAAGTGTCTGATAGGCGTAATATACAAACCACCAAACATTATAGACTCAACTTCTATTTCAGACATTCTAGAACAATTATCACCTAACTATAATCACATTTTAATAGCAGGGGATTTAAATATAGATCTTTTAGATAGCGAAAATGGACGGGTTAAGACTTTTTGTGACAATTTGAAGTCTATTAATATATTTCCAATAAACAGTGACTCTCCTACACATTTCTCGTCTTCCAGCTCTACCTTACTTGACGTTTTTCTGGTCAACCAACCCGACAATGTTAACTTCTACAGTCAACTAGATGTCCCTGGCTTCTCCAGACACGACTTGATTGTCGCCTTCTATGATTTAATATTACATCCAACTTTAGTAGATGAAAATATTTCGTTTCGAGATTTTAAATCTATTGACATGCCATCGCTAGTAGCTGGTATTTTTGAAACTAATTTTGAAAATATCTATGATCTCACAGATATTG
>OZ020508.1:87339131-87424131 GCA_963971375.1 Platycheirus rosarum | reverse complement strand
AGGTTGCGATCACTGGTAAAAACAGAAGCTCGCTGAAGATAGCCATTGTCCAAATAAGCGCAAGAGCAGCCAACGATATGCTGAAGTCCCCCAAGATAAAAATTGGATGGGTTCAATGTCGAATCCGCAGACGAGTTGAAGTTAAAAGGTGCTTCAAATGCTTCGGATATGGCCATATACAATCGTCTTGTAACAGCATGGACAGAAAGGGCCAAGGACTCTGCATTAACTGTGGAGAGAAAGGACACAAAATGAAGGATTGCAATAATCCTCCAAAATGTTGCCTCTGTGCCGACCTGGAAAACAGACCATCCCTGAACCACGTGCCGGGCACAGGAAACTGCCAAGTGTTTAAGAAAGCACTTGAACAGGCGAAAAAAGCGTCCTCAAAATGACCATAATTCTCCAAGCGAATGTCCACAGGGGTCTTACCGCTGATAGCCTCCTGACAAAACTTGTTGTGGAATTGCGAGCAGAAATCGTCATCGTAAGCGAGCAATACCGTGATAAGGACGGACCAAACTGGATACCGGATCTGCTCAGAACTGCTGCTGTTTGGATCCCTGACACAAGAAAATTCCTCATTGAGAGAAAAGGGGCAGAAAGAGGTTTCGCATGGGTGAAAAGTGAAAGGCTGACAGTAGTTAGCATATACCTCACTCCTAACGAAAGAATTGAAGAGTTCCGTACAAAACTGGAAGATTTAGAAGATTTTCTAAATCAAACCGAAGGAGATATCCTAGTAGCTGGAGACTTCAACGCCAGAGGACAGGAGTGGGGTATGCCAACTACAGACTCTCGAGGAAGGCAAATACTCGAGATGGCCGCGAGACGTGGACTATACGTAGCTAACGTAGGAGATACCCCCACCTTCAGGAGACCAGGACACAGAGGCACTATTCCAGATGTTACCTTTGCGACGGACAACGTATTTGCAAGAATAAAGAACTGGAGAGTAATCGAGGACTATACAGGAAGCGACCACCAGTATATCGTTTTTGACTTGGAGGATAACCAACGAGCCCTAAACCTACGTCACCAACCACGGGCTCCAAGGTGGAACTTAAACAGGCTTAACGTGGATATTTTTAAGGAAGTGATCGAGGAAGGGGCAGATGCTGTGCTACAAGTACAAGGACCTGCTGAAACCAAAGCTGAAGCCACGATGCAACTAATTCGGCTCGCCTGCGACTCCTCAATGCCCCGAACGAGTGGTGCCAACAGAAACAGAGATCCAGTGTACTGGTGGACAGAAGAGATAGCTGCGTTACGCCGGAGATGTTTACAACTTCGTCGAATAGTCACCAGGGGGAGAAGAAGAAACGCTGAACCTATGGAGGACGCCACAGCGGAGTTCAGAACCAAGAGATCCGAGCTCAAGAGGGCCATCAATTCGAGCAAGAGAGAGAGATGGGAGGATCTCCGCCGTGATGTAAATAGCGACCTCTGGGGACTAGGCTATAAGATTGTTACGCGTAAACTCGGAGCTCAGATGACACCCCCTGTTCTTAGCGAAGAAAAAATGGAGCACATTGTTGAAACACTATTCCCAACTCACCCTGTCAGGGCACCTGACAACACACAGGTCCAAAGACAGGATATCCCACTTTTTAGTGAGGAAGAGTTGAGCATAGCTGTGCAAGCACTACAAAATAGAAAAGCCCCTGGTCCCGACGGAATCCCCACAGAAGTTCTGAAAGTGACTGCCCAAGCATGTCCCCAATTACTGCTGAACATGTTTAACAGCCTCCTCGAAGAAGGCATCTTCCCCAAGAGCTGGAAGAAACAACGGCTGGTGCTCATCAGCAAAGGAAAAGGAGACCTGGACTCCCCATCGGCATACAGACCCCTGTGCATGCTAGACACCGCGGGGAAACTCTTGGAAAAACTTCTGAAACCACGGCTTTCAGCGGCAGTACAAGCGTCGGGCGATCTATCGGAGAGACAGTACGGTTTCCGGAGAGGCCGCTCTACTATCGGAGCAATACAAGAAGTAGTGCACGCCACCCAAGTTGCCCAACAAAGAAACCACTACTCGAAAGAGATCGTCTTGCTGGCAACACTGGATGTACGAAATGCCTTCAACTCGGCCAGGTGGAGCGATATTCTACATGCGCTCGAATGGAGATTCCACGTTCCTGCCTACCTTCTACGGATGGTGAAAAACTATCTCAGGGATCGAGAGCTGATTTACGAAACTACAGAAGGCCCACGAAGGAAGGAAGTCACATCTGGCGCAGCGCAGGGATCAATCTTAGGACCAGACCTGTGGAACATCTCCTATGATGATATCCTACGCATGGAGATGCCTGATGATGCCTTCCTGGTTGGCTACGCTGACGACATCGCCGCGGTGATTATGGCACGAGACACCGATAGCGCGCAAAGAAAGCTGAACCAGGTCATGCGACGAACAAATTCTTGGATAGAAGAGCATGGACTCAGCCTAGCCACGGAAAAAACAGAGATAGTTCTTCTGACGAGGAAGAGGATTCCCACACAAATCGACTTCCAAATTGGGACCGAAGTGATAAGAAGCAGCGCGGCAGTGAAGTACTTGGGATTGAATCTCGACACAAAGCTAACATACTGGCAACAAATAAAGACAGCAGCGGAAAGAGCTTCAAAAACTACCACATCACTGAGCAGACTGATGGCGAACGTGGGGGGACCAACGGCCAGTAAGCGAAGGCTACTGATGGCGACAACTCACTCCATCCTTCTGTACGGCAGCGAAATATGGGCGGATGCACTTAAACAGGAGAAGTACCGTAAACAGATGGCAGCAGTGCAAAGATGCGGAGCTTTACGTGTGGCAAGCTCCTATCGAACGGTGTCGGAACCAGCTGTTCTTGTAATCGCTGGAGTGACACCTATTGATCTCCTAGCGACAGAGAGGAAGTATCCACGACAAAAAGGAGGAAATGGGAGTGGAAGCGGCATCCGAAGAGGCTAAGCAGCTGACGATACAGAAGTGGCAAGAGCGTTGGTGCTCACAAAGCAGAGGACGATGGACGGCGAGGCTAATCAGAAATGTGGCTGAGTGGAAGGACCGGAAACACGTGAGGTCAACTATTACGTCACCCAGTTACTTACCGGACACGGATACTTCAACGCCCTTCTCCACAGGATCGGCAAAACGAGTAGTCCAGCCTGCCAGTACGGGGACTCTCAAGAAGACGACGCACAACATACCTTCTTCGCCTGCAGAAGATGGGCAACACAAAGAGAAGAACTGGAGAGAAACATTGGCACCATCACTCCAGAGAATATAGTCGAAAAGATGCTAACCAGCCAACATAATTGGAATGTGATCTGTATATACACCAACCAGATCCTCAGAACCAAGAAAAGGGAAGAAGAACAGTTCCGCGTTCCTAACCTACCCTAACCTATTAATCTGCTAACCCAACCAGATCTAACCTAACCAACTTAAACTAACGTAACCTAACTTCACCTAAAAAAACTAACTTAAACTAATGTTACCTAACTAATCTAACCTTATCCTAACCTAACCTACCTAACCTAACCCATCCTTACCTAGGAACGAAGAAAAGAGGGGAAGAAAAGATCCCGCTAGAATACGTGAGCCCAGAATGGGCAGTACAACAGGCCCCCCCTTGAAGAAATGCAACCCGTAGTCCCGAGGGGGGTGATCTTCGAGACACTTTTGGAGGTTTAGCCGGTATGCCATTATAAGGTTGAAATTCCTTGGTGAGTCCGGCACACGGGGAGGTATGGATACCTCCTTATGGTGCGTAACGCATTCCTCCACAAGTAAAGTAAAAAAAAAAAATTATTATTATTATTATTATTATTATTATTATTATTATTATTATTATTATTATTATTGTTATTTTTGTTATTATTATTATTATTTGTTTGTATTGTCATTATTTCTATTATTATTATTAATATAATAACGTGAAGGGGACTTATAAAAAACGCGAAGGGCGGGACCAACTGTTCGACTTACTAATTGATTAAAACAACGATTCGATTTACAATTCAAAGATATATAATTCTCGATAGTTCGGTTGTACAACCATTTGAAACTTATAAAATTATGCTGTCTCAAGGTGATTTGCTGGATTAGCGACCTTCGGTGTTCCCGTGCATATACCCCAATGCACCGATATTTGATACCCACCCACTAATCGTGTGATAGGCAAACTGGTTTAATGCATGATTTGCAGGTTCATTAAATCATATAACGCCGCATATAGATGCATTATTATAACTCCTCCCTGCTTGAAAATCTACGTCCCGTAGATCAATGACGTCAGAGTTGAGGGTCATGGTAAATACCGTGGTATTGGACGCTACGCAGTACCAAGTGTTTCATCTGTTAATGTTCGTAAGGACGAAAAAGTGGATTTTGGGATGTATTCTACTCCATAGGTAAGCGGAAGTGGCTATGAATATAAGAAAAAAGTGTTCCTAGGGTCATGAGCGAGATCTCAAATTGTACGTCGAAATTGCATTGGCGTTCGAAGTTTCCTATGGCGATGTTATGAACATATACAAGGTCTAATTTATCTTCTTGCGGGTGATACCCTTCAGTGCCGGAGGAAGAGCTTGTAGAGTTATGTAGTAAAGCTTCTAAATGTTCCATTTCCTACTTGCATTGTTTCGTTTTACGATGAATGTTCCTTACTTTAAATATTTCCAGTTTTCACTTCTCCTTTAAAATTAGTTAGCAAAATTGTATCTCCATAGATAAGTTCGGTGATTTCTTTGGTGTTCGATGCAAACCGTCGTTTTGCTTATGGAAAGACAGTTTCCTTTTTTGCCGTAAGTCTTCTGGTGGTAAACTAGCATTCTGTCGAAGTTTAAACCAATTTGTTTGTTTTCTCTGATTGATGATCTTGTTCGTAATGGATTAAATTCGTTCTTCTTTATTTTAGGCAAAGACAAGACGTAGAGTAACATTGTCTCGTTGGTGAAAACAGATGATGTCCCGTACTCAATAGCTTCAATCTCATTGGCATACGTTAGGGTTCCGATTTCGTTGACGAGCCTTGCAATTTCTTTCTTGTCCAAAAGATTAGCGTTGATCAACCCATTTTTGACCACGTGACACGCTCGCACAATTTCATTTATTTCCCCTTTCACGACTAGGAATTCGTTTAGGAATTCCCGAAATCGTGTCCTTTATTTAATCGTTCACCCGGTATATAATGAGATTCATTTTTTTGGTTATCTCTTGGTGACGCCGAGAAGTTTGTTGTTCATTTTATACTGCTAATTGTTATTGGAGGCAATTTTTTCTTCCTCTTGAAGGATTTGGTCCCAATCTGCTACATCTGGATTGCCTGCTATTTACTTCCAGGCACTTTCAATCCAATTAATAGATCTCGTTTTACGAGACGATTTAGCATTTAGAAGCTCAATGCGGTCTTTTGCCTGTTTAAGATGAAACTGAATCACCGGCTTGCGATCTTGGACCTTGAGGTTGGTTTCTATTACTTACTTAGTCTTCCAAGCATTTGCTCAAAAATCCCCAAGTCAATCACGTGGACTAGTTTGTAGTTTCCACCAACTATGAATCCTATTCCTTTCTTGATTGATATGAGTGGTGCTTTGTACTTAAAAATGTTTAGGACTTTGACGGCTGCCAGTAACATTAATCTTTTCCGTATATAAAAAGGTATTTCAAATTTGGTTAACTAGCTTTAAGTATTGTAAAATACTATCTTATAATCTAGGGTACATTATTTCTATGATTTATACGCTTACAAGCTATAGTACAATGTCTCTTATGATATGTTAAATAGATTATATAAATCACGCTAAAAAAGTATATAAAAAAGTAGTTAATAAATGCTAAACGCTAAGGGAAAAAAATTAAATAAAAGGATTAATGAATTGATGTATGCTAGGGAACAAAATTAAAGATTAATTAGTGCTGAAAAAAATACAAAACTTAGTGTGAAATTTAGTTATATAATATAATAATTTGTAATTAGTTTTTCTATATTTTTTTTATAAAAAGGATAAAGTGGACAAAATCACCATTCCTTTTTTTTCCAGTATACTTCATGTTCAGTATAGCTTTTCTATTTGCTTTGTAGGTTTCTTATGATTTCTAAATTCCTTTTTATATATTTTTGAATGTATGTATATATAATTTTTATATGTGTTGGTTTGATGTGCTTTATTAATTTTATGCTTTAGCTAATTCTAAATATAAACTTAATATAAACTGCTTAATATAAACTTTTTTATTTCGTGTTCCTTTTCTTATTTGAATGTGCTTAATCAATTTAACGTTCTGTTTTTTTTAATTTTTTGTTGTTTTTTTTTTTGTTGTAATTAATCTTATGTGCTTTAGATTATTTTTAATACTTTTGTGTGTACTTTTGAATATGTTATGTGTTTCTGATTTGAGTTTTATGTAGCTTGCGACCGGTATTTGTAATTAACTCATCCCGTTTATTTTTCATACTTGCTATCAAACTTTGAAACTCGCTCCCTACTGCAATCAAATTAATAGTAAACCACAATACATTTAAACTTGCCGTTTTCCTTCACTTTTCTTCACTTACAATCCAACCGTAATTTTGTTTCTTCTTCCCTCTCCCTTCCTAAACAAAGAATAGTCAAAAACATTGATTTAATGTTTTTTATATCAAAGAAAAACTCATTTAATTAAATAAATATAAGCATGCTATTACCTAAGTACTATAAAAGATTTATCTTATTGTACATACCACTTTTGTTAAATAAAGATTAAAGATAAAAAAGATTAAATATTAAATATTGATCTTATTATACTTGGCCACAACGTCCTAACCATTTAGTGGCTTTTGTTTGCCCTGAATCTTCTTGAAAGAAGTGATCTCTCCTTTTTTGAATTTGTTAGGTATTGACTTCTTTTTGTTTTCTGTATTTTTTCTCTCAGCTCTTGGTTGACTTGTATTCTAAAATGTGCAATATTGTGAAAATTCACTCTGGTACTGGCTGTTGAAAAACATAGTGGTCTATTTCACCAAATTAAAAATACAATTATAATTTTATTTTATTTTTAATTTAAAAAAAAAAAAAAATTGGTTGAGATTTTGGTATGCAGTTTTTTAGAGTTTATTAATATACAGCTGATCATGAAATATAAAATAATTATTTTTGGATAGTTTTAAAAATATTAAATTTTGAAATAAAACAAAATTTAAAAAAATTATTCAAAATATTGGTATGCAGAAATAATTTGACTGTATAGGTCTCTTCAAATATAAAATTTTATTGAAATTCAATGAGCCATTACTGAGAACTCGGAAAATTAAAAAAACGTTAAATGAAAGGTACTGTTAATATACTTTTTCCGTAATTTTTTTTCGGATACAATACAATACAAATATTTTGTGAAACAGAATAAATCGATTTTTTCTACAAATTTGTTGAAATAGTGCTTGTAAATTACAATTTGCAAGTTGGTGAAATAGGCCACTATTTCAACAAATTTGTAGAAAAATCGATATATTCTGTTTCACAAAATATTTGTGGTACAAAATTGTAGTTGTAGTTTACAAAGGGACATTTGTAGAAATTTCATTATTTCCGTTTCACCAAAAGCTAATTTTCTTTGTTGTTAACAAGTACAAATTTGTTAAAATTCACATTTACTTGTAAGTTTGTGTTTCACGGAATCAAGAAATTTTACAAATTTGTTCAGTTACTGAACATTTCTAATAACATTTTGTATTTTTCGAAAGTAATTGCATTTCAAACCTAAAATTGTCCTTACGTCGAAGGCATTGTTGCACCGATAGTGATATAAATGAAGAACTTGTGCTTAAAAGACCGAGAAGAATATATTGTCCGCGAATTAAATATATAATAATTTTTTTTTTTTTTTCAAAGTAAAGTTTCGGTTAAAACTTGTTAAGGAAATACAAGAAGGTATTTTTTGGAGCGCAATTAAATGATATGTTAATCAAAGAAATGAAAGATATGAACATTATACAATTTTTTCAAAACTTCACTGATTTAAATTGTGTTGAAAGTGCAAACATTTTGAAATTTCGTTTCTTACTTGCGATTATAGGTACTATTATAAGGCAAGTTTAGGATACGTGAATATGAAAAAAATGAGATAACAATCAAAAATGAAATTACGATAATAAAACACCCAAACAAGTTAGTGACAAAAAATGTCTGTCTGTCTGTCAGTCTGTCAGTTTGCCTGTCTTCCTTTGTGTCTGTATGTATAACAAGCTGCAGCCTAAACAGCTTAACCGATATCTCCTGATTTGGTATTTGTGATTTTTTGGCATTAAGGGGGAAATTGAAATTTAACTTTAGGGCTAAAAATAACAGTACCTGTCATATAACCGTTAGGTAAAACCTCATTTTTCTCGAATACAGTTCGAAAGATTTTGATGAATTTTTTTTAGTTACTTGCTATCATCCTATTAAAACCAAATTTACAGAAAAATTCTATTAACGGTTTTTTTTAACTTTAAACTTTAATAAAAAACAGGATTTCATCAAAATCCGTCCTACAATTTTCGAAATATTTTTTTCATGAATTCATTGTTATATAAGTACTTCTTTCTTACTAAAAACCGTTAAGTTTTGTAGTTTTGACACTCCTAATAGGTTTAGACCATGTGATTTTTCTACGTAAATGGTACTTGTTTCTGTCAAAGACCTTGCCTTCCAATGTGATTACGCACATAAGAGCAAGTACGTGCAACCCAGTCGTGCCCATTTTTGTGTTTAAATTCATGATTCATAAAATGGTTCATTTGAATGTTATTTAAATATGATGCATACACAACAAAGAACAAGCATTGATAATATGTTTCAATTCAAAGGCACCTCAATCAGACACACAGTTTCTTTAAAGTAACGCACAACCGGACCCAATGAATGCTATTATATTGGGCCTATTAGAGTTTACAAATTTGTAAAAAAACACTTGTTGCTTACAACTTTGCAAAGTAAATGGTGAAACCACATTTTTTTGTATTTGTAAATAACAAGTACAATTTCCCATAATTTTGATCTCTTTTTAACAAATTTGTTGGAATTAATTTTGTAGTTTTTAAAACAGAAAATCAGTAAACAAATTTGTAAATGTAATCAACATATACAAATTTGTATTTATACTTGTAATTTGGTGAAATAGGCCCCAGGTTGTTTTCGTTGAGCAATAGAATGGATCGCGTTGTTATAACGATCAACGGAGATATTTAAAAAATCTATTAGTTTTAGCTCTTTATATTCAGCTTTCAAGCATCGATAGATTTCTAAAATGGTTGAATGAAATCTCTCTACTTGATCATTGACTTCACTACGGTTGACGGTCGTTTAGTACATTTGAATATCGAGCAATTTAATGAAATGAAACATTAAAGGACTAAGAAAACTTCTCTCATTTTCAGTTACAAGCATCCTTGGGACAGTGAAGTAGTGAAGGATTTTTATCACTTTGTTCCTCAGCTGGAAAGAAGACTTATTCTTTATATGGAATAATTTGGCAAATTTAGAAAATTTTTCAATGCATGAGATACATTTTTCTCGTTGGATTTCCATAATGTCCATATGAAGTATTTCACAGGGATAGGATGGAACTGGGGTAGGCTGATACATTGGATTTGCCAGGTGTCTATCGTATTTATTTTCAAGACAGATTTCATAGGACTTCACATATCGTGTTATCAAGCTATTAATTTTGGGGAAATAATATTTTTCAAGCAGCTGTTCCTTGTTTTCTCGAGCATTTCTATGTGCTCCCTTATGTTCCCTACTAATGAGTTCCCTTACTTGATTCTCAACTTTGACATCTTCTACCAATTTTTGGGTCAGTCTGATTTTATAATTGTAGAAAAAGTAGACCTTCTGCAACAAATCCATACAATGTTCCGAAATCTTAATCAAAACAATTGTGGGTTGCAGCCTTGCCTTCAGAATATTTGTCAAGGCTTTCTCATCTAAAAATGGAATAGCAATGTAGTGTCGTGTGTAGCCGGGATGCGGTTCTTCATGAGAATCAACCTGTTGATTCGCTATTATTTATTTGATTCCGAAAAACGTTAAGTGGTGCCTCAACGTATGAAATCATGTCTGTTGTGTCCTGTTCTGCACTATGAATTGTTTCACTAGTAGATATCGTGGAAACCGCTTCATCATCGAAAAGTGCAGTAGAAGAGAAATGCTCCAAAGTAGTATCAGTTTGAGATTTATCAATTTATCATCTATGCAAGAGGATGATGGATGAGATATGGGAGAACCATATCAAGATTTTTTAAGTGCTTTTCTGCATTCTCACTGAAAACGATTACATCATCAATATAAACATAGCATATTTTTCCTATGAATGACTTAAGCATTCAGGTTTCATTGGGATCTGGTGAAATCCCGAAGTCAAACCTAGAATTCTAAAGTATCGAGTGTTGCCTAGGCTAGCAAGTGTGGCATTAATATCCGGTATTGGATATGCATCGGATATTATCACGCTGTTCAGTCTTTTATAGTCAATGACCATTCTATATTATTTCTCACCATTTGCCTTGGTTTTTTTGGCACAACGCAAATTGGGGAATTATAAGGACATCTCGAAGGTTTTATAATCCCTTCGTCGAGAAGTTTGTTTATTTCATGCTCAACAACTTCTCTTAGGCTAGATGGGTATGGATAGCTCTTTGTATGTATGGGTTCGTCTGTACTTATTTTTATTTCAGCTTGAACCGAAGTGTCATTTATATCATTGACATTGCTCGCTTCCGAGAGCGATTCGTATTTCTCGACCAATGACTGTAATCCCATCCTAACATTATGGGAAAGATCTTTGCTAAAGACTATATTTACCTCCCGCGATGTTTTTTCTTTCAATGGAATTTTGATGTTTGATTTAATTGTCAGGAAATTACTTTTTCCTATCGATAAAACCCTCAAGTTCTTTTAACGTGTTATCCCCAATAATTCCATCAAGAGATGAAAGGGCAATCCTGACTCCTGAAAAAGGATATAATTGAGTCGATACCAACTCCTTGATAGAATAGTACACTTCTTTCTTTTAATTTCTATGTTTCCAGCTGCAGAATGCACCTTGAAAGATTTGGTCAAGCGGACAAGATTTTGAGCAATGGAAGGCCTGATAAAGTTTTTATTAGCTGCAGTATCGACTAGGACCTTAAGTTTTCTTCCATCGCCCGCTATAAAGTCTAAATATTGGTACGCTACACTTCCGACCTTCATAAAATTTACTTCATACTGGAAGTTATCAATTGCTTCTTCCTCGTAAGCAGGTCGATCATCTTCAATCTCTTTTTGGGTCACTGCGTGATATAATCTCTGTTGTTTTTGAGGAAATCGGTCTGAATTGCTTTCGTTTGAAAGCGTTATTGAAGCAAGGTCAATTCATATAATTGACCTGTCGTGATTGGGTTGAACTACCCAATTCCATCTTTTCTGGAGGTTTCGTTTGGTGGAGAAGTGTTTTCTCGAGGAGAATTCCAGTTATAACGCGTAACTCTTCCTGGAGTAATCTGAGTGGGTCTTGTTTCTTGAGTTTTGTGAATTTGATTTATAGGGGCAGTAATTGAGTTTGAATAAACGGAGGAATGTATAACGTTAGTCCGGATATTAAAATTTTGAATTTTTAGACATGCTGAATATGCCTCAGCGAAAGTTTTTGGCCTCTGTATAATCAACATACGTGATATATCACCGTTAAGGTCACGCACGAACACGTCGAGGAGAATGGACCTCCACTATAGAAGCACTTGTGGAAGCTGTCATATCAGTGGTTACGGCAATTGTATTGCTTTCTTTATTTGATCAATTAAGATACAAATTTTCAAGCACAATTTGAAATTCTTTGTGATCCAAATTTCCAAGCATAAATTGTACAATTTCTTTAAATTTTTTTCGATTTGCACACACAATAATTTTTTTTCCTATTTACTTGCAAGTTTATCTAAGACAAGTTTAGGATTCGTGAATATAAAAAAAAATTGAGATAACAATTAAACATGACATTAAGATCATAGAGAAGCCTAAAAAAGTCATTGTCAACAAATATCCGTCTGTCTGTCTGTCTGTTTGTCTGTTTGTCTGTCTGTCCGGGTGTATAACGAGCTGCAGTTTAAACGGTTAAGCGATTGTCTTAAAATTTGGTATGTGTATCTTTTGGCATTCCTCAAATGGGAAATTGAAATTTTCTTTTTAGGGCTAAAAATTATTTTAAATTTTATAATCACATGTATATTAATAAACTCTAAGAAACTGCATACCAAAATAAAAAAAAATAAAAAAAAAAACTAAAAATAAAAAACAGGATTTTATCAAAATCCGTCCTACAATTTTCGGAATACTTTTTATAAATTCTTTGTTATTTAAGACGTGTGTGGTGTACTTCATTTTTACTAAAAACCGTTAGGCATTGTTGTTTTGATAATTTTTATAAGTTCAAACTTTGTTACTTTCAACTTATATGTTATTTGCTTT
Organism: Platycheirus rosarum; assembly: GCA_963971375.1. Taxonomy (NCBI): domain Eukaryota; kingdom Metazoa; phylum Arthropoda; class Insecta; order Diptera; family Syrphidae; genus Platycheirus; species Platycheirus rosarum. Next base: position 87,411,678 of record OZ020508.1, on the reverse strand, counting down.
TCTCAAAGATCTTGCTTTCCAATGTAATTAGGCACATTTTTTTATATTTTTTGAGGAAATTTCAAAGTATATATTTCATTTTATAGGATTCTTAACTTTCTTAACTCCTTTTCTTATGTGTATTTTTTATTTGCTCTATGTTTTTTTTTTATTTTTTCACTCACACAATGAGCATTCTAAAAAAAAAAATAGTTATAGTTATGTTAACTTCAAAGAAGCGTACTAAGCTTGGCATCAATCCGTGGGGCGAAAGGATGCAGTTTGCCAGTCACTGAGACTTATAAAACTCATAAGGGCCGGCCTAACTGTTCGAGTTACTAATTGATTAAAATAACGATTCGATTGGGAAAGGCAAACTGATTTTTGCATACTTGGACATGCATTGTGATAACTAATAAGTATTATTGTTATTATTATTATTTTTATTATTATTATTATTTTTTGTTATTATTATTACTACTATTAATTTTATTGTTGTGCCCCGTGGCTTAGTGGTCAGTGTGTCGGACTGCTAAGCGAATTAGCCTGGGTTCGAATCCCGCTCATAGCCATCTTCTTTTCCGGGGTTGTGCCTCTTGCGAGGAACTGACAAACCTCCAAGAGTAAAATTTGTCTCGAAAAAGTGCATCTTATGTAGCCGTTTGGACTCGGCGGTCGGCGGTAAAACGTAGGTCCATTCCATTCTTGCAGATTAACAACACACACACAGGAATGGTTGAGAGTATAAGTCACTAGGCCTTATCTCCTTAAGGAGCTGTCGCGTCAATAAATTTATTTATTTATTTACTATTAATTTTATTATGACAGCTCACTCTTTGACAGGAAGATACGTTCTTGGAAGATAAAGGAGAATATCTTATGTAGGATATACTCAACAATCAACAAGGTTATAACACCCCTATAATTTCTGCAAAATGTAATATCCCCTAGTTTACTAAAAATTAGTTTACTAAAAATAGGAGCGAGCCAAAATGGCTTCCTTGGAGCACTCCAAACTTAACACACTTCGGTCTTTTATTCAAATAAGACTCTATCTTATGGCAAAAGCCTACGACATGACACCATCGAATTCTTAAACCTTGATAGTGCATTTTTATTTATATATATACAGCCCAAAACATTTCATCTATGCGATAGTAAATTTAAGATTAAAATTTGAAACAATCAATTAAAGCAGATAAGATATCCTAATTCACACCCAGCAATCGTTTTTTAAAGAATTTTCATTTTAAACCAAATTGTGTGATTAGTTCCTTTAAAATGCTCTTAGTGTTAGCTCTAGTTTCGCTTTTGTCCGTTTTTGGTTGTTATTTGTTTTTCGAATTCGCTCGGACAAAAAAACTTGCAAAGGCATTTGTTGGTCCACCAAGTTTGCCAATTGTTGGCCATGGTCATCTATTTTTTGGGAAAAAACCCCATGAGTACCTCAATCTTATGACGGGTTTTTTAAAAACTTACGGCAACACTATCAAAATTTGGATTGGTCCGGAATTCAATATTCTCACAATTGATTTGAATATCGTTGAAGTTGTTTTGAGAACAACAAAATTCAATGACAAGGCTGGAGAATATAAAACTATGGAACCATGGTTGGGCGAGGGGCTGCTAGTTAGTCGAGGTTTGTGTTCCTGTAATCATTTGGTAATTAAAACTTTAAAAAAGAAATTCATCCTAAAGGTAAAAAATGGTTTCAACGCCGAAAGATTATTACACCGGCATTTCATTTTAATATTCTTGAACAATATATTGACGTGTTTAACAAGGAAGGCAACAAGTTGGTTAAAAAATTTAAATCCCAAATTGAAATGGAATCGTTTGATTTGTATTACTTTGTGAACCTCTGCACTCTGGACACCATTTGTGGTAAATATTTCTATAACATATTTGAAAAGCTTTTTTTTAGTGTAAACGAGAATTATTTATTGACAATCTTGTAGGTCCAAAGGCTATTATTTGTTATGCCATAATATTTCTGTTTTTTTATTCTGGGTCGATAAGATAAGAAAATGTTATGAAATTTTTCGAATTTATTTTCATATCCACGAAATCTGAAAATTATATCCAATTATTTGTTGCTTTTCCCACCAATTCAAAGGCTAATCAGGTTTATTTGAAGTATTTTTACCGGCGATTATAGGTGGTATGAGGCAAGTTACGGATTTGTGAATATGAAACAAATCGAGATAACAATACAAAATTGCATTACTATGACAGAGAAGTCCAAGCAGTAAGTGGACAAACAAATGTTTTTCTAACCGATTTCTTTCAATTTTGTGTGTGTTTGAATATGAATACTCCCTCTAGAGGTTTGGAAAATTTATTTTTAACAATAACAATACCTGCCATATAACAGTTAAGAAAGATATTATTTATATTATTTTTTTGTCAAAAACGGTAGCGACGATTTCGATGATTTTTAAGAAAGTTGTTTGAATTTTAAACTTTCTCGATAACGGCTAATTAGATTTCTACAAAATTTAAAACTTGAAAATATCTATGTTGATTATATTAATTAACAAGGTGGCACCCGGCGCTTTGCTGCCGCTCTGTTTGTTTATATGAAATTTAAGCTTCTCACATCTTCAATGGTCTTTTCAACACATTTGCTAGTAGAATACCCTAAGTTTATTTGTACTATGCCTATCACCCTCAGAATCAATACATGGGCGCTTGTCTGGTTGATTTGGAGAAAGCTATCGACACCGTACAGTTAGAAGGTCTTTATCTGAAACTAACCAGATGGGGCATAAGTAAACCACTGTTACATATATATGCTTTACGACATGCTTATTGGTAGAAAGTTTGTTGTCATCAAGAGTGGCAATGTGACTTCTACCCCAATATTTTATATGAAAAATGGTCTACAATAGGGAGCGATGAACTCGCCGATTCTCTTCAACGTTTACACCAGCGATCTCATAGGCAGTCTTACGCAAGCTATTGGGTATGGCGACACGGGTTAAAAAAAGTCCCACATTGTCGAGGTTATCAAAACTCTTTTTTGCAGTGTGATTTCGACCAGATTCAGAGATATTGTGATGAATGGAAGCTGAAAATTAACTTCCAAAAATTTAAAACTATGCTGTTTAGAACCCCTTTATCTAGGGCTTCTAGGAATATGAGAGAGAGAAATGCTAGTAATCGCTGGGCCACTTGCACATCCACATCCACTGACGAGTAAAAGTGTAGTAAAATACCTTGGCGTCTGGCTGGATCAGTTTCTATATTTCAACCGACATGTAGAGGCCGCTCTGAACAGAGCTAGGGGAGATTTTGCCCTGACAAAAGTAAAGGTGATCTGCTACATGGCCCTCTTTAGGCCGATGATTGCCTATGGATGCCCTGTGTGGTTCAACGTTGCACCATCTCAAATGGAAAAGATTCCAGTGTTTGAGAGGCAGTGTCTTCGTACCTGTCTTGGGCACACCAGAGCCGGAGTACAAATATTACTATCCCAACCTTTGGTTCTATACCACGGGTCCAATATAAACAGGATAGATAACTTTTTAATTAAGCTGATTCGGAGTCACATTGCATGAGCGATAACCTCGACTAATGGCCACATTTTCGAGGCTTACTACCCCATAGATGAATATTTTCAGAGTGTGCGTCGAAGTGGTTTTGTACGGCCCGAAGCATTTCTCATTTTAGACAGTCGGGGGTTGATACAGGATGGATTGGCCATACGACGTTGCCGCAGGAAGCTAAGGTGAGAGCCTTCGGTTCAGCAGTGTCTAATCGGGACCTTAATAGATATAACAAGCTAACAAGTTTTGGTGGCTTTAACAAATCATATTGAAGCCGTTTAGATGGTTGCCTTAGTCGGCTTACATAGGTTTAGGTTTAGATGTAATAAACAAGCAGTCATGTTGGCACACAAAAATACAAAACACAAAAAAAATATATAGACAAAGTTTTTTTTTCATTTAATTAATTTTAATTTAATTTTCTTGGTTTAACAAATAATCTCTTTTTTAAAATCAATAATTAAAAGCAGGCTGAAAGTGGTGAGAAATAAGGCCGCAGACAAAACGGCCCCAAAAACAAAAATGTAATAAGGCCCCAAAAGTTTATTAAGAATACAACAACAAAATAATCTTTGTTTTGGGGTGTAATTTCACTTTTTGGGCCCTAATTTATTTTTTGAATTGGAGTTATATTTCATTATGAAAAAAGCCCCTAATATCAAACAACAAATTTAAAGATATGTCCCACTTTGATAAATGTTAATATGAAGAAGGTATAGGGGGCATGCTGCCCTCCAGCAACCCCCCTGCTTGGGCTCACTATAGGATTTGGAGAAGGTGCAAGGTTGGGTATGTGCAAAGTTTCTTTTGATTTAAAGAACTTTTTCATAAGTCCAATCTCGCACATACTCCAAATCCTATAGTGAGCTCATATTGATTGGGAGATAAAATCTCAAGAAATGCCTAGACAAAACTAGTTTAGCCTATTTTATTTTTTTTTTTATAAAAAAGGGGGTCTTCTTTTATTTCGTTTTTGGGGAGTTTTTTTCATTTTTTGGGGCCTAATTTCATAAAGAAAAATAATGTTTTATTTCATTATGAAAAAGTACCCCATTTTTGCGGCCTTATTTCATTTTTACTTGCGATTTAGGTACTAAAATGCAAGTTATTGATTTGTGCAAAAAAAATCTAACAATCAAACATGACATTACGATAATAGAGAAGTTGAAAAAAGTGAGTCCGGAAATTCCGTCCGTCTTTCTGTCTGTCTGTCTGTCTGTTCGCGCCGCTACAGCCTTAACGGATAGGCCGATTTGTTCCAAACTTGGTATTTAGTAATTATTAGGTAGTATCTCGGGTGGTGTTTTTTCATGCTGTAGGTCGAAAAATAACGGTACCTACCATACAATTTTTAAGAAAAAGTTTGATTTTATCGAAAACGGCTCTAACGATTTTGATAAAACTTTCAGGGTGCTAATTTTCTTTAGTAATACATCTTTCAATTAGAATACATTTTTCGAAATTTGTTCTATAACGGTACCTCTCATGTAACCGGTTTTTTCAAATGCGGTTTTATCGTAAACTATTATCCCGATTTCAATAAAATTTTGCACACAGGAAGTCATTTATAATTCAATTAATATAGCATTTCAAAATCTTTTTTTTCGATTTTTTTAAAATAAAAAAAAAAATTTGGTTTTCGAAATATTTTGAAAATGGGTGGATTGAATTTTTTAAAATAATTTTCCCAGATGAAAACTACAGATTGCCTTATAATGACATACTAGAAAAAAATTTCAAATATTTTTTCGAAAAGTTTAAAAAAAACGACTTTTTAAAAAAAACTGGTCGAACGATTTTCAATTTTTCTTTCTTCGATAGACATTTAGTTTTCAAATTTTATTGCATACTTAGTTTTTCCAAGAAAACTCTGAAACTAATTTAAAAAAAAATAAAGAACTTTCTAAAAAAAATGTTTTTTTATTTTAATAGACGTGTTGGTTTTCAATCTGGCAATACTTTTTTCGGAGTTGGTCTTTTCGACAGCTGTCTCTTGATTTATGCTGTTTGATTTGGTTTGCGATTTCATAACGAATAGACTATCTCCTGAACAAAGCTTGCAAATTGTTCAAATTTATTACCAAAATAATGGTTCGTTTCGGTGGAGCAGAGTATCGAAGAAGACCCAAATGAGGTCATCCGCCATCGCGCGCGGAAGGATCTTGGTTTGCAGGCTTACAAAATCCAACTCGTTCAAGAATTGAAGCCGAACGCCCATCAAGCTCGTCACACGTTCGGTGAATGGGACCAAAACGAAATGGCCACCGATCCCGATTTTTACAAAATTGCATTGTATATACATTGCCTATAGTACTATCATGAGACGAGAAAAAATCTTTTTCCCTAGAGCCGCTTGGAGTGCTAGTGTAGGACATTTTATTTGAGTGAGAGAGAATTAAGAGCAGTGTTTTTAGTGTTATGCTTTGTGCTTAGTTTCCTGCGCATGTGCAATGTGACAATGTGAGGCAAGAAAAAACTGAAGGAGAACATGAAATAATTCAGTATCTTGTTTTGTTCATTGTATATATGTGTATAAACTGCTAGCAGTTTTGAAGTTAATATATAATGGTTTTGCTTAGCTGAGGCTAATAGTTTTTTGTAAGGATTTATACACGATCCAACATTTTCATTGTTTACGTTTTTTTATAAGGAATATGTAATATGAAAACTGGTTCTTACATAAGTATTTATACATGCGTACGTCATTGACCAGACTTTTGGTTTGAGTTTTTTAGGATTTTCAAGTTTTGTACAAGCACTACCTACATACATATTTGTCATATTTGTACATATATACATCATTGACCAGACTTTTGATTCGAATTCTTTAGGATTTTCAATTTTTTTACTATTATGAAGGTTGTCGTCTTCAAATAATGTACACATTCATTCTTGAAATTTAAACACAAACTTACTTCTTGCTATATTTATACAAAGATACAAACGTCCTTGCAGTGAATGGATTTTTGTTTTGAATTTAACTTTCCATACAGATAGGTACCTACATATACATATAGGTACATATATGTAGGTACCTATCTGAATGAACTATGTGCAGAAATTCAATCAAAAATTGTTTGTAAATTGATTTATATTATTATTGATTGATTATATATTATAGTAACAAAGATCTTTTGTTTGTTTGAGGTTTATATAATAGGTACTAGTTGACCTTCCCAGCTTAGCTCGCGGGAAAGAAATTTATAGTTAAACCAAAATATTTGTTTAACTAATCTTCTATAGAATGGCTAAAAATACAACGGGTTTTTTTTATATTTGTAATAGGTACCTAATTGTTTAATTTTTACTTGCAATTATAGGTAGGTACTAAGTACAAGTTATGCATTCGTGCAGAAAAAAAATTGAGATAACATTCAAATATAACATTACGATGATAGAGAAACATACTTGAGTCACTGGCAAAATTCTGTCCGTCTACTAAACGGTTTGGCCAGTTGTCTTTAAATTTGGAATATAAGTTTATTTTGACATTCGACAAAGGATTTTTTTAGTTTCTTTTTTAGCTGAAATATTTACGGTACTTGCGATATAACCGTAAAGTAAAAGCTTATTTTTGTCAAAAACAGCTCCAAGAATTTTTGTATGTAATGTGCATTCTATTTTGGTTAAAAAAAAATATGACGGTGGGCTAAAACTGGTACCACCCATAGGAGTTTTTTTTTTGGCATCGAATTTTCTGAGAACTGGTAACCGATTACAACCAAAATTGATATTCAGGAAAATGTAAGTAGCCTATGTAATCTTACACTAAAATATATTTATATAGGTATATTTAAAAATAACGGCAACATTTAAAATAATGTGCTATACCTTTTTTAAATCCAAAAGTCTTTTCAATCATATTATTTTTTAAATAAAGAATTTCAGAAAAAAATAAATATACATATAAAAGGCACGACTGGGTAGCACGTACTTGCTCCTGTGTGCTAATTTGTTTATTTAGGGGCAGGTGTAAGCTTTCGTTTTCTCGATTGAAATTTTTGCATTCAGTAGTAATCGAATAGTTTTTTACTTGCGATTTATAGGGACTATAAGGCAAGTTATGCATTCGTAAAAAAACTTCTAACAATCAAACATGACATTACGATGATAGAGAAGTTAAAGAAAGTGGGTCCGGAAATTCCGTCCGTTCAGAAAAAGTTTTATAACGGTACCTCCCATATGACCGGTTTTTTGAAATTAGACTTTCTCGTTAACTAATTGACGGATTTTGATAAAATTTTCAAAATATGTAGTGTTTTATGATATAAATAATATTGCTTATTAAAATTTTCAAAAACATTTTTTTTTAATTTTTAAATTTTTTTTAAAAAAGTTATTTTGTTTTTTGAATATTTTGAAAACGAATCTATAGATTTTTTTAATTTTTTCTCCTAGTATAAACTATAGATTTCTTTAAATTGACATAGTCAAAAAAATTATATATATATTTTCGAAAAGTTTTTCAAAAAACTGATCGAACGATTTTGAAATAAAAAAATTATAAAATAGAAAACAGCAAAAGAAATAAGATGGCTTACAACATTTTTTTCCAAAAAACGTTATGAATAGGGTTTTTTGATTTCATAAAAAAATTATTTGTTTAATATTTTCCCCCAACTTTTGCCACTAGTCTAATGAAAGCAAACTTCGTTATTTGTATTATTATTTATTTTAAAGCATTTTATGATCGTAACAGCATACAGCATACAGAATAAATAATAAGGACGCCTATGATAAACACATAAACATGGAAAACAACTAACGAATAAAAAAAATACTCGATTACCTACTGAATGCAAAAATTTCAATCAAGAAAACAACTCAACTCAACGGTCATATGGCACTTCCTTTACTTTTAGGCCTACAATTTAAATTTCAATGTCCCCTCTGGGGAATGCCAAAATAATCACACACACCAAGTTTAAAGATAATCACTTAAGCCATTTAGGCTGCAGCTCGTTATACATAACTACTGACAGACAGACAGTCATTTTTTGTCGATCACTTTTTTAGACTTATCTATGATCGTAATGTCATGTTTCATTGTTATCTAAATTTTTTTTTATATTCACAAATTCTAAACTTGCCTTATAGTCCCTATAATCGCAAGTAAAAATTGAAAAAACTCCTGTGTAAAATGTCAAATAACCTTAAGTTCTAAATTTGAAGACGATTGGCTCATCTGTTTAGGCTATAGTCCAAAATACATCCGTATAGACAGACCTACAGACAGACGGACAGAATTTTGCCAGTAACTCAAATATGTTTCTCTATCATCGTATTGTAATGTTTGATTATTATCACAATTTTTTCATGTTCACGAATCCTAAACTTGACTTATAGTCCCTATAATCACAAAGCTACTTGTGCATAAAATTCAACATCAACGATAACGAAGCCAATGAAATGAAAATTCAAAAACTAAAATCATTGTCGATCCTCTTCGTTGTTCACCGTCACCGAGAAAAGGATATACACAATACACATACACATGTGCTTATTAAGTTTTCCTTGTTAGTATCTCCCTCACACTCGCTCTCACCATCTACCACACCGACGACCGACCGATCGAATTTAGCTGAACATTTTATCAAAAATAATATCACAAGTATACCTACGTAAATACACACATTATGTAGGTATGTATGTTGGTACATACCTAAATATCTACCTACCCTCGAAAGTTTTATATGAACAAAATATAAAACTCAAAATAAACTTATCAACCAGCTTAAACATATACCCACCCCCCAGACACCATTCATTTACAAAAGTAGTTTTTCTTCTTTTTTTGTCATTTCTTTTTTAAAACTAGCCATCCACCCTGCTTGTGTGAAGCAATTCAGTTGTGCAAAAAAAACTATACTCGCATCATTGTATATATGTAAACTGCAAACTGCAAAGAGTAAAGTACATGTTCACAGAGTTTCTCTTAGAATTCTCTTTGTTCGACTCGTTCGCCTCTTTCAATTTACCAAGTTAATTTTCCCTAGAGCCGCTTGGAACGCCACCGTCCACCGGTCGTCATGATAGTACTATAGCAGTCTATATACAATGCAAAATTGGGAAAATTGGGCCTCGGCTGGAATTTATTCGAGCCAGCCACGGCGGCCACTCCCTGAAATAATTTTTAGAACATAATGCAAACCCTTATCTTTATAATAAAGCTAGATTCTTGGCCATAACATTAAACTATATGCGTTTTATTTCTTCTTGAAAACCACACGTCTAAAAAAACACCCTTTATATACATACATACCACCTCAAACGTGGTAAACATCTGACAGCTGTCTATACTCGAAAAGTTTATGTTCACACAGCAAGCAATCCCACGGAAGCTCACTTCATAAACTCTTATCATGATCTGGACTGGATTCAATAATGCAAGTGCAACATGTTGAGAATTTACCTAAGGCTGGAGGCACACATAGTAAATAACTTTATTAGCTGCAGCCGAATTTCACCAGCACAGATGATGTAATATGCATGTACAAATTTTAAAACAGTTTAAATTATGTTATTAATATTTTTGCTTTCGATATTCAGAATGAACTTGTTAAAATTGTTTTATTCATTGAAATGTATCGTTATTAATTTATTACTGTATTATTATTATTTTTTTATAGTATTAACTTTTTTGTTTTGTTGTTTTTTTATTCGTTTTTGTAGCCAAATATTTAGTGTCTCATTAGTCATGGTAGTTATGTTCGTTTTGATGTCAATATCTCGTGTGTTCAATGGTGTGTTTTTGTGTTCATTAAGTATTAATGAACGCAATTGATACGATTTTGCAATCTACCGATCAAATATAAATAGTTTTTGTAATATAGAAAGGGGATTTCATGTTTGTCACTTTAATGCACAAGGCTTGTACAAGAAATTACATGAGTTTCGTAATATTTTTGTGGGCTCAAATGTGGATGCAATATGTATTTTCGAAACATGGTTTAGAGAAGGAGTAAACGACGAAATCTACAGTTTAAGCGGCTATAAACTTTTTCGAGTCGATAGAAAATTCAAAGGTCTAGGTGTTGCGATGTATGTCAAACAATGTATAAATTGTCGAACTGTGGTTGAGTCACCCGCAAATAATCCGATAGAATTTTGTTTTATTGAAACTTCCAATGGAACAGTAAAGCGGCTTCTCGGTTGCGTTTATCGACCAATTAGGTCTACAAACTTATCTAGTTTTTATAACATTTTAGAAGAGTACTCATTTTTTTATATAAGGACATTATTGTGTGTGGTGATTTTAACTGCAATTTGTTGTGCAATGAGATGTCAAAATCCTTCACTGAAACTCTTAATAGCTTATCCTTAGAACCAATACATAAACCAAACCTAACCCATTACACGAGCACTAGCAGTACCTTACTTGATATTTTTATCGTCAATCAATTGGAAAACGTTCTGTTTTACAATCAAGTATGGGCACCATGTTTTTCTCGACATGATCTAATTTTTGCTACGTTTAAAGCAGACTCAGTAGAAAATGAAAATGAACTTATACTTTTTAGAGATTTCAAAAATATTGATATGGAAGGGCTGGAAAGAGATGTAGCTTTTACTGATTGGCATATGATTTATACAACTCCATCGCCAACTCACAAGTAGCCTTTCTCCAAGAAAAATTTCTCAAACCACTGTTCCTTTTCAAAATCACCAGTCTGCTGAATCTTTAGATGATTATGAATCCTTTAGCTTTTTAAGAGTTGATGTATGTGACTACGTCTTCTTTTCCTGTTTTATGGAAAACAGCCAAAGTGTTGCCATTAGTCAAGAAAAAAGCTACCCGTAGCACAGCAGCAGAATACAGACCCATTTCGATTTTACCATTCTTGTCCAAGGTAATGGAAAAATTATTGCATCAACAAATAACGGAGTATATACAAAGTAATAACTTAATTAATAGCATCCAGTCTGACTTTCGGGCAAAACACAGCTGCGTGACTTCATTGGTCAAGGTAACAGAGGATATAAGGAATGCAATTGATAAGGATCAAGTAACTTTCTTAGTTTTACTAGATTTCTCGAAAGCGTTCGAAATAATTAATCACAATATCTTATTACATAAATTGAAAAATCTTTTCAATTTCTCCTCATTTGCTTGCAAGCTCGTAAATTCATATCTGTGTGGAAGATCTCAAGCTGTTTTTGTAAACAATAAGACCTCAAATTACTTGCCAATACAAAAGGGTATTCCACAAGGATCAATTTTGGGCCCCCTTTTATTTTCACTGTTTATAAATGATCTACCTCTTTGCACTTTTAATTCTTTCAAACATTTATATGCCGACGACTACCAGCTTTACTTTAGTTGCAAACTGGGAGTGACTGAAGACGGTATATGCAAAATAAATGAAAATCTTGAAAATGTAAGCAGTTGGTCTATAGAAAATGAACTTAAAATAAATCCTACTAAATCTAACTGCCTTATTATTTACAAAAAAGATTTGGATTATAGCTATTTCTCTCCAATACTTCTTGGTAATAGCCAAATAAAATACGTTGAAAGTAGTAAAAACTTAGGTTTATGTTTTAATAAAACTCTTAGATGGGATGACCACATTCAACAAATCATTGGCAGAATATTCGGGATTCTCAGAAATCTTTCTTTGTCGCAACAATTCACACCTCTCAGTACTAAATTATTAATGGCTAAATCGCTTATCGTTCCTTTCATAACCTATGGTTGTGAAATTTTTTGTAACTATAGTGCTGAAACTAAGCGTAGATTGCAAGATACGTGTATAATCTCAAGAGGCGTGATCATGTCAGTAGGTTTTCCAAAACTATATTGGGATGCACAATACACACTTACATTAACTACCGATCACTTATTTTGTTGTGCAAGCTTATAACCATTAACGAACCCTCGTATTTATACAATTGTCTGTCTTTTGCAAGATCATCGCGTTCTATTATCTTAATACAACCTCGCTTTACATGCCGCACAAATGAAATGCAGTTTTTCGACAATACCATTAGATTGTTTAACTCACTGCCACAGAGCATCAGGAGACTTATTGACACACCTAATTTTGAGACTGTCTTGTTTAAGTATATGGCTAAAAATGAAAACTAATTTAGTTATTTTAAACTTCTTTTTTTAATAGGTTACTGTTTTTAACTAAAACTTTGAGAATATTGTCAGATTCAATTAAAATTAAAATTAAACTAAATATACTCGACCAATTATAAAGGATTGCAAAGTCTATGTAAGACATTTGAGTTTATCGAATAAATAAATAAATAAAATAAATAAATAAATATGCAGCCACTAAGCAATTATCTAGCATAAGAACAAGTTCATGCGACCCAGTCGTGCATTTTATTTAAATTTTATTCGACGATGTGACCGTACATATGAGCAAGTACGTGCGATCCAGTCGTGCAATTTATTGTTTTTGGGGCCGTATTGTCTGGGGCCTTATTTCGCACTGCCAAGTTAAATAAGCAAATAGTTTAGCTAGTTTTTTAATATTTTTTTCTAGCAATAAATTAGTTATAAATTGTATTAAAGTAAAAATGAATTAAAAATGAAAGCGAAATGACCAAAAATTACGAAGAACGCTTTTGTAGTAAGTTCAAGTAACCCAACTGCATATCAAAGATGCAGTTCGTGATCTAACAGTAATTTTAAATGCATATTTAATTGTTTTTCGTAACTCTCTCACTTGAGGGGAAGTATTCTACTCTCCCATTATTTCTCTCTTTTATGAAATTTTTGTGTTTGGCAACTAGATTAGGCAGTTTTTAGTAGCTTTCGGCAACTTGAAGTTACTTGAAAAAGTAAAGGAACACAACTTTTGTTTGTTTGTTAGTTACGCTTTAACTTCTAACCGATCATCATGAAATTGTACTAAACATTTGCCAACTGTACAAAAAATAAAATACGGTACTTTTATCTCCAAAAAAATATATGTAGTTCTCGAGGGATAGAAAAGCCGTAGCAATGAACTCTCCACAGTACAGTGCGAAAGTTGATTTACACTATTTAAGGTATGCTATGCAACATGCATAAACACGCTACACAAAAGGTTTCTTATATCTAGTTTTCGCAGTCTAGCAGCAAAAAAAAAACAAATTAAAAAAAGATGACGAATAGTAATTACTATTAACTATTAGAAATACAGACTTTTTTTTTCTAAATTTTTTACGTTTTTCAAAAGTTCGCGAATTATTAAATAAAAAAAGTTTAAAAACTTATATAAATGCAATATTTCCTATATCTTGGTAAAATTTGTTATGAAATATTGTTTATGTTTGCTTACAGAGAGTGCAATGGGCGTTTCAGTGAATGCACAAACGAACACCGATTCAGAATATGTTAAAGCTGTGAAAACGTAAGCTTTTTTTTGAAAAATGAAAATACCATTTTTGACTTTTTATTTTTTTCTTTGGCTGCCCATAGTATTTCTACAGTTCTTCATAAGCGAATGTTTGATATATTTTATCGTTTTGACTTCACATACTGGTTTACACAGCTAGCCCGTGATGAAAAGAAAGCTTTAAAAATTCTTCATGGTTTTACGGAGAAAATAATTATTCAACGCCGAGAAGAAATAATCCGGGAAAAAGGGATCAAAACACAAAAGGACGCAAACGACGTGGGTGCCAAACGTAAAATGGCTTTCCTCGATATTCTTTTGCAATCGGAAATCGATGGAAAACCTCTGTCAAATCTTGACATTCGCGAAGAAGTCGATACGTTTATGTTTGAAGGTCACGATACAACATCTTCGGCCATAACATTTTTGTTTTATAACATCGCTCGCTATCCAGAGGCTCAAAAGAAATGTTTTCAAGAAATCTTTGAAACATTTGGAAAAGATACGAATAAATCGATAAGATACGAGGATCTTAATAATTTACATTACACAGAACTGTGCATTAAGGAAACACTGAGACTGTTTCCTTCGGTACCCCTGCTAGGTCGCAAAGTTACAAAAGAGTGTGAAATTAGTAAGTTTTTTTTTTGGAAAATAAAATAAAAATATTTGTATTAACATTATATATTTCTTATTTAGATGGCAAGATTATTCCAGCTGGTGCAAACATAGGAATTTCACCACTTCACTTGGGCCGCATGGAAGAAATATTCCCAAAAGCAAATGAATTCATTCCTGAACGTTTTGATGTTGTTACAAATACGGAAAAAATGAATCCCTATGCTTATATTCCATTCTCAGCCGGTCCAAGGAATTGCATTGGTCAAAAATTCGCTATGTTAGAGATTAAGAGTGTCGTTGCTAATGTTTTAAGGAACTTTGAGGTAGTATATGTAAGCACCGCATCAGGAGAGCCACTTTTAATAGGCGAACTTATTTTGAGGACTCGTGATCCATTAATGTTTAAGTTGAAACCAAGAATTTACCCTTGAAAATTCGTTGTAAAGTATTTAAAACTATTTTATATAAATAAAGGCTGGGATATTATTTTTAAGCAACACAAAATGTGAAAATTAATTGGTTTAAATATTTAGGCATTATAATGAACGTCACATTTATAACCTGTTTCATTCAAGAAAAGATTTGATCGTTTTGAATTTTGAGAGTTTCATTGCAAAAAAAAGCTAATCTAGATCAAATCTCAACACGAAAGATTTGATCTCTGATGGAGTTGAAAATTTGATTTAAATGAACACATACATTTGAATGTATGTACATGTATGTACCTAACTTATCTTTTCTTTCAATGTCAATAGGAATGCAAGCGGTAAACCGATGTTTTCAAAAGTCAATGATAAACATCGATATCGTAACATCGATGAAACCCGATTAAACACCGATATATCGTTCTTGGTGAAAGATAATAATGCCACGTGTGTCGAAAGGTCAAATATCTAAAAAGGAAAACGAAGTGATCTCAATTTAGGTTAGGGAAATTTCATGCGAAACCAGTTTTGTGTTATCAAGTATAAGCTCCGATAGTTCCAATCCATGGTAAGGGTATTGCTTTTGGGTATCGGAAAGTGGCTGGTGTTGTATTTGTATGTGTTATTTTGTGGACAGTCAAATGTAATATTTTCTGTGTAGATTTTTTACACATAATCACATTGTTACTTATATCATTTTTGTTTGGTCTTCGAGAACAGTCCCGAAGCATTTCGAATGCTTCTAAAAGTGTTTGTTCGGCAATTAATGACAATTTTTTGTTCTGAATCGATTCTGTTAGAATCAGGAATAAATGAAATATATTTTTATATCTGTATCATATATTTTGATTATATTATATATATATATTATTATATATTTTTACTTCCGATGGCGTGGCAAAATCGCATCGTCACCTCCTCGCGGTGCCTTTTTCTTTTTCTTTCTTCTTCTCCTATCTTTTCAGGAACTAGGAGCAAAAGAACAGAAATATCGCTCTGAATGCACCAGCTCACAACTAAATCCAAGAGCGTCTGACACATATTGTGCGGCACACTGGTCAGCGTCTGTACCCTGTATGGCGGCTGAATATAAACTATAGATAGAAGTAACTGACCTATTTATGGTACGTAAACAAAGTTAAAAAAATGATGGCAATGAACAAAACGACTAGATTAAATACCCCAGGTGGCAATCCAGTTAAACTGGTAAATCCACTCTCTTTAGAGGTCGGTCCTATGGATTCTGGGGAGGACCAATTATTGCTTATAAATATTGAGAGACGGAGTTCAAAGATGCAAAGAACTCCCCCAAACAAATTTACTTCAGGGGTTACATCACATCAGACAACCCCAAACAATACTATCGATGTTAAACACATCAGCGAAAAAGGGACCAAGAAAAATGAAGAGATCGACATTACAGATCAACAGAGTTCCATCGAAGACAAAGAAATAGACCAATCAAAATCAAAGAACTACTTTGAAGAATGGCAAATTGAAGTAGCGGCAAGAAAACAACTTGAAGTTCTTGTTCAAAGTCTTCAGCTGCAAGTGAAAAACTCGAAGAGAATGTTTCCTTACTTGACAAGAAAGATTCAGAGTCCACGCTTCAGTTAAGTCCAAAATATATTGAGCGTGAATATCAAACTGATGAAGAAGAGCTCTTGTTTGAAACTGAGAAAAAGAAAAATAAGCGTATCACAAAGAAACGTTAACTAAACGGGAGTCCTGAGATTTGTTTAAGAAATCAGAAAAACTCTAAAATCGAAAATAATAAAGAATTGTTTACAGAAACTAAAGAACCGAATAATGTGGTAGCTGTTGTTAAATCAAATTCACACGCTAAAGGCAGCAAAAAAATTACACCACCACCAATTATGATCTCAGGATTTCCAATTTTTGGAGATCTTAAGAAAATAATAGAAAAATGTACTAAAAAAGCTTGCAAATACACATCGTATAACAAAGACAACTGGAAAGTCACAGTTGAAGAAGCCGACGAGTATAGATCTGTCACTGAAGAACTGAGCAAACTCCAAATTCCATGGCACTCATATGAGAACAAAACTACAAGGCCAATAAAAGTAGTAGCCAGAGGTCTTCATTCCTCGTGCTCTCCCGAGGAAGTAGTGGAAGATCTTGTACAAAAAGGCTTCCAAGCCCTTGATGCAGTCAATCTATTTAAAAATGAGACAATTAAAAACTCCTCTGGAGAATCGACGACAAGTAAGAGGTTACTACCTTTATTCATGCTAACTTTTGACAGTAAGCAAAGTGTCGAGGAGATTTATAAAGTAAGATCAATCTTGGGCATAGCTGTTAAAATTGAACCACTCCGAAAATCTAAAGTTGTTCCGCAGTGCAAACGTTGCCAAGCTTATGGTCATACCCAAAAATACTGCAACCGCGAGTTTGCTTATGTAAAGCGCGAAGGAAAACAATGCAACTAAAAATTGTCCGATGAGCAAAGATCAGAAAGCAAAATGTGTGAACTGCCATGGTAATCACCCGGCAACCTATAGAGGCTGCCCAGTTGCCAAAAAATTCCAAGAGTTCAGAAGCAAAAATACATTTGCTAGAGACAAACCCAGAAACACAGTAAATACCGATTTAACTGCTGAAAACAATACAACCGCCTAAAAAAGCTGTTCAAAGTAAAAGCGATGAAAATAAATCCTATTCTCAGATTCTAAAAAATGTGCGGAAGAATGAAGAGACTTCCATAAAAGAAATGCTACACCTCATTCTCCAAAGAATTGATAAACAGGATTTGAATATCAAACAGTTAAGTGAAAAAGTCGCTCTCAAAAAACAATGATGGACAGAACACTTAAAATCGCTACATGGAATGCAAACGGTCTTTTACAACACTTATCCGAATTAAAAATCTTTTTAGATCTAGAACATATAGATATTTGCCTGGTGTCCGAAACTCACTTCTCCTATGGGCAAAATCTAGATAATGTAATAGAAAACTATTTATGTTACCACGCTCCACATCCAACTGACAAGGCAAGAGGTGGATCGGCAATTCTTATAAAAGAAAGCTTAAAACATTATGAAGAAACCAAGCTTACTAATGAAAATATGCAAGTAACAATTATTAGTATTGGTATGAAAATGAAAGAGTTAAAGATAGCAGCTATATACTGCCCCCCAAGGCGCTCCCCGACAGAAGATGACTATACAGATCTATTAAATCTTCTTGGGCATAACTTTCTTGTTGGTGGAGACTTCAATGCGAAACACACCCATTGGGGTTCAAGACTTATATCAACAAAAGGCAAAAGACTTTTCCAAGCAGGCCGTAAATACAATTGCGAATTCTATTCCTCCAGGTCGCCTACTTACTGGCCTTCCGATACTAACAAAATACCAGACCTTATTGACTTTTTCGTAGCTAAAGGAATCAAACGAAATCACATTAGTGTCGAAGGTAATTATGACTTGTCATCAGATCATACTCCAGTGATTCTATCACTAAGTGAATCGGAAGTAATAGAAAAAAGTAATCCAAAGCTTGTAAACAAGAAAACAAACTGGAGTGATTTTAGAGAAAGGCTTTTAAGTTTTATAAATTTAAGATCTCCCATGGATACAATCGAGCAAATTGACCATGAAGTGGAACAATTTATTGCTGATGTGCAACAGGCCGCTGAAGAAAGTACTCCAACATTTTCTAATAGAAGACAAAATGAAATAAAATATCCTTTAGAGATAAGAGAGTTGATAATAGAGAAAAGAAGAGCTCGAAGAAAATGGCAAAATACTAGATTTCCAGATGATAAAACAACGTTTAACCGTATAAGCAACAATCTAAAAAAACAAATTTATAAATTCAAAAATGATTCACTCAGTACATTCCTAAAGAATTTAACGACTGATGCTTCAACCGATTTATGGAAAGCAGCCAAGCGCCTGAAAAGACCGCAGTTACTAAACTCGCCCTTGAAATCTCAAGATGGGAAATGGATCGGTAACCCAAAAGAAAAAGCTAACCTTTTCGCGGAGCATCTTGCGAATGTTTTTAAGCCATATCCAACAAACGCGGCTGAAAATAGCTTACAGTTTGTTGATAAGATAGATGAAAGTGAAATACCAATTGTAAGCTTAAAAGAAATAAAAAGTATGTGTTTACATCAACTATCAAATAAAAAATCACCAGGTTACGATCTAATTACTGCCCAGGTTATGAAAGAAATGCCTTTGAAAGCCTTCATAAAACTCCAATATATAATAAATGCATGCCTTAAGCAACGGTATGTCCCACACCAAATCATCAGTTTGGCTTTAGAAATAAACATTCCACGATAGACCAAGTTCATAGAATAACGGATGTAATAGAAAAAGCATTAGAAGAAAAACAAGTATGTTCAGCTATTTTCTTAGATGTTGCTCAAGCCTTTGACAAGGTTTGGCATGAGGGACTTGAGTACAAACTGCAAAGGGATCTTCCCAGACAGTACTATGAAATATTAAAATCGTACATCTCAGACCGATTGTTTAGAGTAAGGTACGATCAAGAATATTCGGAATTGAAGAAAATAGAAGCCGGTGTACCACAAGGAAGTGTCCTAGGTCCTACCCTGTATTTACTATACACGAGGGATATCCCAGTTGGTAATCACACCATAATGGCTACTTTTGCAGATGATACCGCAATTTTGGTACCCCACAAACGTGTCTCTAAGGATGCAAAGCTAAAGTGGAAAGAGCACATCAAAAAGAAAAGAGAAGAACTAAACTTGAAATATAGGAAAATGTACTGGTTACTTGGTAACAACTCTGATTTATCATCCCAAAACAAAATAATGCTGTATAATCAAGTACTAAAGCCAGTTTGGACCTATGGTATCCAATTATGGGGCTGTACAAAGAAAACAAATACCGAAATCATCCAAAAATTCCAAAACAAAGTCCTTCGTGGAATAGTTAATGCACCTTGGTACATAAGAAATAGCGATCTACATCGTGACTTACAAATAGAAACGGTTACAGAAGTTGTTAAAAAATACGCTGTATCGCATAATCAGAGACTACAAAGTCATACCAATTCCGAAATGGTGTCCGTCTTGAATACCAGAAACCATGTTCGGAGATTAAGAAGAACCAAGCCTCATGAGCTTATGGTCTAAAAAAACATGGGAAAGTATTAAAAGTTTAAACTTCCCCCAAAGTGATTTTACAAAGTTAAGAAAGAAAAATCTGATGTCGATCTCTCAAGATTGGTCCTGATAAAGAGGTGGTTTTAGTGGTTAAGAGTCCCACACTACTTGGTGTCGAATACTGCCAAGTGTCTTTTGAAGATTTCCTCCTGTCAAAAAAAAAAAAAAAAAAAAAAAACTTGCGATTTATAGGGAATATACGGCAAGTTATGCATTCGTAAAAAAAAATATCTAACAATCTAACATGACATTACCATGATGGAGATGTCAATCCGTCTGTCTGTCCGTATCGATTCCTACAGCCTAAGCGGTTGGGCCGATTTGATTCAAACTTGATATATAGTATTTTTAGAGTACTCTACCCGACTGTTTTTCGAATTGGCATTCTAGCTCCAAAACTAACCTATGGCAGGTAATATAACTTTTAATGAAAAACTTATTTTTCTGGAAAACGGCTCCTACGATTTTGATAAAACTTTCTGAATGGTATTTTCTATGCAAAATCTATCTCTCAGTTTTAATGGATTTTTCAGAAAAAGTTTAATAACCTCCCATATGACCGGTTTTGATTTGATTTGCTTAGCTTATTAATACGCTAAATGCTAACGTTAACATTACAATATTTTTTTTTTATATTTTTTTTTATTTTTTTATTAATATAATTCTTTCAGACCAAGGAATAAAACGTAGAGAAAATCTTAAAAATGTCCGTTAGATGCTTTCTATTCTATTAATGTGAATAGAGTAGTATGGCGCCCATACAACGCAACCGTATTATAGGATTGGCCTTACAAATGATAGAGAGTTTTGACAACATATGGATCACAAAACTCACGAGAAAATCTTTTGACGAACCCAAGTGTTTTGTTTGCTTTTTTTTATGATGTGGTTATAGTGATCGATAAAAGATAGTTTTGGGTCTAATAGGATTCCAAGATCGGAAAAACTAGATAATTTACATAAATTAGTTATAAATAAGTAAATTACGTTTGGGTGTGAAACACATTGTCTTACACTTGACAATAAATAAATAAACCGGTTTTTTAAAATCAGACTTTCTCGTTAACTAATTGACGGATTTTGATGAAATTTTCAAAATATATGGTGTTTTATGATTTAAAAAATATTGTATATTAAAATTTTCAAAAACATTTTTTTTAATTTTTAATATTTTGTTTTTTGAATATTTTGAAAACGGATCTATAGATTTTTTTTAAATTTTTTCTCCTAGTATAAACTATAGATTTCTTTAAATTGATATACTCAAAAAAAATTTAAAATATGTTTTCGAAAAGTTTTTCAAAAAAAACATTTTTTTTTGAAAAAAACTGGTCGAACGATTTTGAAATGAAAAAATCATAAAATAGAAAACAGCAAAAGAAATAAAATGGCTTACAACGAGCGACCCAGTCGTGCCTTTTATTTTATATTTTATACTTTTTCCATAAATAAATCTATTATGAATCAAAAAATCAGTTTTAAAACATTTTTTCTTAATTATAGCGAAAACATATACTCTGTTCAATTTATATTTTCAGTACAGACCTTAGAGGCCGACTCCACATAATATCTGTATTGCTAACCAGATCTCCAACATAAATATCAGACCATTTTCTTTTTTCTTCTTGATATTTCATTAAAGCAAGAGAGGCTTATGTGTTTGTATCTCTGACAAAAGTCAATAGATAGAAATCCTTCTTCTTATATTTGTTAATTTTATCATTTTAAAACATTTATTCCATTAAAAATATATAGATGTTGTCTCATTTACTCTTGTTAATACACATAAACTAATAAAAATACTGTATGCAGGCTTTTTCATTGCAAATTAAATTTTTAAAGCGCACAAAAAGAGCAACTACCCGCATGAGAGACAAAAAATAATGAGATGAACCCTAACAAAAGAAAGAAAAAACACAAACGTCAAATTGTTATCAAGACATCGATGTCAAGATAGAACCGCGGTGAAATATTTGTAACATCCCAACAGACTCCGAAACAACGCCACTCCATTGGATATTTCCTCTCATGTTGAAGATCCTGAGAGAAATTTTATCGTGTGGAGTCGGCCTGTTATGGAATAGAGCTTTCAAACACACTGGTACCTGCATGTGTTTGCATTTTACTCAACTTAAGAAATTGCCACTTAAATATAAAAGAGAACCTTGGCTCCGATAAAGCATCGCTTCCCGTAGCTACCAAATGAACTTGTGGTCTTGGATTAATTTGTGCCTGCGCGCTCTTACAATTTTAGTAAGGCACGCTGGCCACGTTTCTCCAACACTTTGACAAGAGAACTCCTCTCTAACGACATTGTGCCTCCAAACGACAGGAATTTATCGAACGTAGAGATCGATGGATACCTGCTTCAGATGGATGGTGTCATAAAACAAACGATGGACAGAACGATCCCACGATACAAAGAACATAACGCAACTGAAATGTACAAGAACGCGACAATAGACGCACTACATAGACAAAAAAGTGGCCCCCTGACAAGATTAAAACTCTTGTACAGGCGGTTTACTGACAGAAACGATCTGGAGATTAGGACACTGAAGTCTTCAATCAAAAATATCAACTCGCTCTTTAAACAAAACTATCGATTGTCTATTAACTCTTACTGGGATAACAGAATTCGAGCCGTTAATTCTAGCGACCCGAGCATGTTTTCCGAGATTAATAAAATCTTTAGAAAGAACACTCAAAATGATCTTCCGTGTCTTAAGCTCCAAAGAACGACAGACAACGAAAACATACTCCTGACCGCAAGAGTATGTCTGGGGGACGCCGTCTTGGACGACGACTTCTTTGTGATCGAAGATCCATTGGAGAAGGTTGAGACAGTGGGTTCTGCTTTTCAGCAAGTGTATAAGGTGAATTAGTCCATTCATCCAAATCACGATCTGGAGAACAGAGCTCTGCTGAATCACTTCTACCTGCGAAATAGCATCACGCAATGGCGATCTGAGAATCTTGGTTTTACCGGATTCAATGAAGACAATCTGGCAAACGCCACCGTCGCCGAGCGAAATGGGCCAAGTTCCCTTCTCATCTCGAAGGTTGAACTACAAATGATCTTCGCATCATTAAAGAAAAAGAAGTCAGCAGGAGTCGATGGTATACCCAATGTTGTACTACGACATCTCCCTGAGGAAGCAATAGACATATACACAACACTCTTCAACAACGCGCTGAATAATGCATATTATCCTGTGAGCTGGAAAACAGCTGTGGTACATCCTCTCCCGAAAAAGGGAAAGGACAATTCCAATCCGGCAAATCTCCGGTCGATAAGTCTTCTTCCGAGTATCAGTAAGGTATTTTAAAAGGTTATCAATAGAGCTCTGTCCAAGTGGGCCGAGGACAAAAATATAATTCCAGACAAGCAGTTCGGCTTTAAGGCGAGACATGACACAATTCATGCCGCGTCTAAGTTAGTATCTGCTGTCCAATGGAACAATGCTAAAAATCAATGCACGGGTGCCTGTCTGGTTGATTTGGAGAAGGCTTTTGACACCGTATGGTTAGAAGGTCTGTATCTGAAGCTAACCAGATGGGGCATAAGTAAACCACTGTTATATATGCTTTACGACATGCTTAATGGTAGAAAGTTTGTTGTCAAGAGTGGCAATTTAACATCTACCACAACGTTTGATATTAAAAACGGTCTGCAACAGGGGAGCTTTTGCCCTGACAAGACGGTTGTTTTATAGCAGCCGCCTTGATAGCAGGGTGAAAGTGATTTGCTACATGGCCCTTATCAGGCCTATGATTGCCTACGGATGCCCTGTGTGGTTCAACGTTACACCATCTCTAATGGAAAAGATTCGGGTGTTCGAGAGACAGTGCCTTCGCACTTGTCTCGGTCTTTATAGAACACCAGAGTCGGAGTACAAACATTATTATTCCAACGAGGTCCTATACAACGGGGCCAATACAAACAGGATAGGTAACTTTTTAATTAAGCTCATTCGCGGACACATTGCAAGGGCGATGACCTCAAATAATGGACAAATCTTCGGGGCTTACTACCCCCAAGATGAATATTTTGAAAGCACACGTTCGAGTGGTTTTATCCCGCCCGAGGCTTTCCTATACCTTGATAGTCGAGGGCTGATTCAGGATAGATCGGCGGTTCCGTTGATCTACAACGTCGGCCGCATAACAGTCGATAGGCGGCTCCTCTACGACCGAGACATAGTCGCTGGGAGCGAAGCAGAGCGCCTCCGTTTCAGTAGGGCCGTGCCCGATCGGGATCGGAAGGAAGCCCTAGATCAATTTTGGTGGTTGAACTAAAACCCGATAATTTTCAGTCGGCAAAGACGAAATATCGCCTATGGCCGACTACATATATCTATTGTAGCTTTAAGTTAGGTAGGTAGGTAGAAAAAAAAAAAAAAAAAAAAACACAAAAATCAAAAAAGCTTGCTGTGGCTGTTCTAATTTTAAGTAATTTTAAGTATTTTAGGTTTATTTTAAGTAATTTTAAGTTTATCTTTAGTTTATTTTAAGTTCGTTTTTAAGTAGTTTAAGATAGATTAAGTTAAATAGATAAATATAAACCAGTTTTTTTTTAACTTTCTGGGAAAAAATAAAACCCCATATAGATAAGATAAATTTAAATTATTTTTAGGCCGAAAGGCAATTAAAATTAAGTTAGAGATTAATTTAGAGCGCCCGCATAGGGCCAGTAAGTTAATTTAGATGATATTTTTAGCTAGTTTTAAGATTTTTGTCTAGCACTTAAGTAGATATAAGAAAAAGTTAAAATAAAAATCTCTTAAAAGTAAAAAGCATCGCTTCCTGTGGATCAGCGAAATCAAGCATCGTTGCGCGTGGTTAGTAGAAAGATGGAGGACCGTCTGAAAACCAACTGCGTGCTGTTGACATGTGTTATGTGTTTTCTATTTTCCGTTCTCCTTCTGTCTTCTCTTCTGTCCTGAATCAATGTCGTCTTGTGTGTTGTCTTTGTAATTGTCTGAGCCGATGGCCTCAGTAGCCAGTGCTCATAAATGTGTCTACTTCGTAGATTTATCTACAGAGTAGATTAAAATGTAATGTAATGTAAATTGAAATTGTTGTAATATTTCATTGAACCCAACCCACGTACATTCCACCAAGACCTGTCTACTCCCCGGCTCCTGGCTGCGAGGGCGAGGAGACTGATTATCAATCTGCCACTCGGTTATTGTGTTTATTTTTTAACAAAGCACTACTGCAGAGTTACCATTCGCTATTAATGGAAATTATAATACCTTTTTCTTTGGTTGTTGTTATAAAAGTTCCAGAATTGAGCGAATGAGAGCATATTTTAACTTTAAAGAAGAAGGTGTTGTCGCTATGTTTTTTTTGCTTACATCTTTTCGTTTTTATTTTTATTTTTAAAAAAAACGTTTAAAATAAAGATACATAATGCAATATTTGTTGGTATTTTTTTTACTTGCGATTATAGGTACTTAAATGCAAGTTATACATTCGTACACAAAAATAAATTACGATAGTAATCAAACATGACATTACGATTGAGGAACGTATTTGAGTTACTGGAAAATTATGTTTGTCTGCCTGTTCGGATGTATTTTGGACTACAGCCTGAACGGATTGGTCGATCGTCTTCAAATTTATAACATAAGATTATTTTGACATTCTACAGAGGCCTTAAATTAATCTTTTTTTAGCTCAAATATTGACGGTACCTGTCATATAACCGTTAAGTTAAAGCTTATTTTCTTGAAAACGGCTCCAAGGATTTGTATGAACAAAAATTAGTTTACTTTTGAAGGTGTAGTTTATATTTTGGTGAATAAAAATTAAAGTTGGTGGGTTAAAATGGTACCTCAGAAACTGGCTATCCGATTATATTAAAAATTGTTATAAGCAGTTGGTAACCATACGTATATTTGTGTGAGAAGTATACCAATTTATAATGCCCAGTATGGCAACCATTTAAAATGGAGATAGCTTATTCAAATCCATAACAGTAAGAGTGAGAGGCAAATATCCTATCTTCCCTGTACTGTAAATATAAATTGCACAGAGTATATGTAGATGTTTTTATGAACGATGTGTCATCCCTAAATGAAAGTGACAGAGGAAGAAGGAAGTGTGTTAGTCATTCACCAATACTATACAATTGAATCTTGAAACAAGATCATTGAAATCATTGAAAAGATCAAATCTTTATTTTGAGAGCTCATCTTTGAAATTATAATGAAACTCGCTATTAGTCTGTTAATTACAAATTGTCGTGGGGCAATCTATAAGAACAACTTACCTAAACTATACTGATTTGTTAAAATGCAAAAGCTATTAAATAATTTATGACTATGATTTCCTAAGATACAGATCTGAGTTTTTATTTCACATTAAATTAAAATTTTACTTGTGTAAATTTGTATGTTATTTTGTTATCTTATTTTTTTTGTCTGTTTATTAGCGAACGAATACATTTATTTATATAATTTAATGAGAAATATATTGGTTAATTGCCTAAAAATGTATTTAGAGAAATGTATTACAAATCAATTATCTCATAAAAGTAAAATCACAGTATAAGTGCGAAATTTCATTCATTCTTTACCTTATTTTAGGTGGTCCTACATTTTGAGGTGGACCTTGGTGTCAACAAATAAGCTTCTCCAGCCAGCTCGGTCACTAACTAGCTGCCTCCAGTTTCGCACGTCAAGTTGATGGAGGTCCTCCACTTGCGTGTGTCACTTAAATCCCAGTCTTCCTCTACTGCGCTGGCGCCGTCCCACCGAGTGGAATCAAATATTTCCTAGGCCGAAGCATTGGATTCAATCCGCTTTAGTCATCTGAGACGTTTGTTGGTCTTTTAAGCAAGTATTAGATGGTTCTTGTAATGTGTCATTTCCGTGACACTGTAACATCACAACAAAATAGGTCATACCACCGTCATTTGCCGTGACAAAGGTAATCGTGTCAAGGCTATCTACAGTGACTATCACACGAATGACACATGTCTATAATTGCTGTCCCAAAATACAATGAACGTCAAAGTGTGTCAAGGTGATCTTTATGTCTCGGTGTCACGGCAATGACATTCAAAACAATGAAGATCACACGATGTGACAACTCTCAAACACCTAATCATTGGCGGTGAGCCTTAAGTGCAATGACATTTATCATTTGTAGCAGTACGATCACACACGTCACTCAAATGAGTCATCATTGTGTCTTGGTTGTTTTGGTTAAATATGGACGTTAGTTTCTGAAGTGTTTCAATTACCTAAATTAATTTAATTAAAAAAATAAAAATAAATAAATAAAACATTTCCAATTACAGTGATTAAAGGCAAAAGTTAAAAGCCACGTTAAGTATGTCCACACGAAATATGGTAGAGGTGGCTATTCTCGCGGTCTGCATCTTTGAGCTCTCAAAACAGCCGCGTAGTATAAAATTGTTTTTGTCACGTCAATGACATGCAAAACAATGACGATCACACGACGTGACACTTTTAGGATAGACAACTACGTCATAGTGACGTCAGAGTGTCACGGCAATGACACATTACAATGACCGTGTAATACTAGCTTTACTCCTTTACCTAAGTGTGGCTGCATACAGTCCGTATAGTTCCTTGTTGTGTTTTCTTCACCGTTTATGCAATTTGTAGACAGTGTTATGAAAGAAAACTGATGAGTTGCTACATTTTTCTAACCAAGTCTTTGCCTGTTGCTTATTGCTTTATTCGTCTAGATCGGCAGAATTCGTTTCATCATCGTCGTTATACATTTTTTCTGTTTTATCACCATTGTTCGCGATTTAATTTTGATATTCCTTTGTCCGCCTTCGTAGGCTTCAGTTCGAGCAGTTTCTTTTTGACTTTTGTTAGAACTTTAAAATTTCATTCCTACAGTAACATCTCTCTATTTCCTCAATCACATGCGTCCCATGCTACCTTTTTACTTCCGATTATAGGAACTATAATGCAAGTTATGCATTCGTGCAGGTTAAAAAAATGTAAGATGACCATCAAACATGACATTACGATGACAGAGAAACAAATTTGAGTTACTGTTAAAATATTGTCAGTTTGTCTGTCTGTCTATCTGCACGGATGTATTTTTAAACTGTTCAGTAAAATCTTATTATTTTCGAAAATGCCTCCAAGAATTTTTATGAACAAATCTCAGTGCATATTATTGTAGGTTTCGGTTATTTTCTAATAAAGAAAATTAAGATGGTGGGCCAAAAACGGTACCTGCCATAGGACCGGGTTTTTTTTCGACTTTCTCGAAAAGTAGTTAATCGATAATAATCGAAATTGACATTCAGGAACATGTAGGTAGCCAAAGTAATTTCACGTTAAAATATTTTGGAAAACTTTATTTTTATGTGTATAAAACAATATTTTAATATTTTACCTCTTTTATCAAAAATCAATATTTTAAAAGCGGGTATGTGCATTTTTTAAATTTTGTTTTTAAATGTAGGTTATTTTTGTGCTTAAATTTATATTCTTGAATTATTATTTTTTATTTAAAAAACAAGTTGTTAAAAAAACGCGGTCGACTTGCTGGCATTTTAGCAATGTTACGACTGGTTCTCAATACTTGATGCTGGGTGGTAAAGGACTACTTTCGAGTTTATTACAGACTCCATTGGAAAAGGATAAATAAATGACTTGAAATATAATAAAATGAGAATTTACCCAATTACGTTTAAATAAGTTAATCCTACTTTATCAGTTCGTTAATGAGCTGATATTTAAATAAATATGTTAACGAAAAACCGGAAAAAATTTAAGCAAGCTTTAAAGATCTGCAAAAAAAATGGGCAACAAATACTGTAATGTCCAAAAGGCGGTAAACATTTATGGTTATTTGTCAAACACCTACAGAATTCTTCGTCGTGAACGGTTCCAATCCTAGGCTAGTCCTAAACGATAATCCTAAGTCAGTTTCCAAAGAAAAAAAGATTTGCTTGCTGCCTAATCCACAGCAAACTCAACTCTGCCTCCTGGTGTGTACTCGAGATAATTAATGTTCTTCCTCAACGCTTGTAAAAACTCTGCATAAGCTTTTCTATCGGGCCTATTCCGCTGGGTTCATTGTGAGTGAATGGAAAACCGTATTTGACTAGCATGTCCCCAATTTCCAAGGTCATGAAATCGTTGATTAATTTCCAGCTTATGAAATTTCAAAAAAATCGAAAGCTTCTTAATAACCAGCAGTACGGCTTTCGTAACAACAGGTCCGCTGGTGATCAGATGGTATATCTCACAAATAAGTGGAACCAATCTCTTCACCGTTTTTGTAGAAGTAAGATTATTGCACTTGATATTTCTAAGGCATTTGATAGATAGGCACTAAGCTCATTTATTGAAAATACGTGCATTTGATTGATGAGTATCTTAGCTGTCTTTCGAAACGCTCAACAAACGTTATGTTGGGCGATTTTAAATTTGAATTGATAAAACAAATATTCTCCTTTGACAAAAATTCACCATAAAACTCGCACTGCTAGGAATACCATTGGTTTGCCTTCACTGAACTTCGGAAATATTGTAAAGGTATTATTTCTTTAGTAGCATCACAGGAATGTAGAACTCTTCCCCTGGCTATGTTTTTCCTCGCGTTTCCATTATGCTTTTCCTCTCATTTCGATGTGCAGAACTTCAAAACTAATTTGCATCATTCATACTAACATTTTAAGTGTATAAGAAACCACGCGGACAAATTGTTAAATAAAACCGCACAGGAAATGACCATGCACTTTGTTTTTACTATTTATTTTGTTTGTTTTATTTTTTCATACATATACGTAAATTAAAATGCAAGAAAAATTTACGTATATGTATGAAACTGACTTAATCACTCTAATGGTCTAATTTTGTATACAGCTATGCGTTGAATGTAAGCATTATTTTGTTTGAAAAATTCTATGCAAAAACATGCTAGCTCATTAAGATTTTTTTCTGTTCAATATTTCTGAATAATTATGAAAAATAATTTTTTTTTTATTTCAATTATTATTATTTATGTAGGTATCTCTTCTTTTGAATGCATCAACAGTGACGTGATCTGTGATATTCTTTTGACATTTGGCACTAAAATAATTATAAAAATAAACTGTTGCACTTTCAAACTAATAAGGATAACGCAATTCAAAGTCTAATTAGGAAATCTGTGAATGAAACTAAATTGGTAAAATTTTGTGACGCTAATAGGGCAAATATGTGTGGCTCATATGAATTATTTTGATTTTTTCTACAATGAAGTATTTTAAATTGAAGACGTTTACATAATGTAAATAATAAGGTACATTTTGTACTCTCGATTATTAGCTGCTATCGCACTGTGAAGTTTTGGCCGACAAATAAAACTCAATCAAAATTCCAAAATAATATAAAAAATCTCTTTATTTTATGAAACAATACGTCTTTTAGCTTAAATAAGAGCAAATTTAACTTATTCTACTTATTCACAATTCAACTACGTTTTTATACTTCAACACTTTTTATTTAATATCAATTCAATCACTTTTTACTATCACTTCCAGTTGTTAACAATTCCACTTTTGAAAATAAACTAAACTCTTAATGCCATCTACTCTTATATTTATGTGGGATTCTTAAAGGAATCCTACTCGTTCCTAGGGTGTAGATTAAAATAAACACTCATAATTTATTTACTGAAATTATTTATTTATTATTAACATTATATAAAAGAAACTCGGGTTCGGCGGCGACACGACTTAAAACTTTTACTCGACTGGCTTGCTTCGACTATCAAAAGGAACTGAACTGACTGTGGTTTACATAATTCAAAACTTAAGAGGGATGCAATTCTGCTTTCGCGTGTCTGATCGGTTTATCTTCGTTGTTTGTTTCTTTTGGTTAGTATTGGTGATGCTCGTTCGTTTGGTTAGTATTGGTGTTGTCTGTTCGTTTATTGGTTGTATTCATGCGCAGCGTCGCGTTGTCGTCGTGCAGTAAAACCCCTATCCCACATTTATACAAATTACAAAGATTCCATCTGGTTCTGGCACAATTTAAGATTTCGATTGTTTGCACTAATTCGAGTTCGAATTAGTACTCAGTCAAAACATTATCGCATTTGATATTTCTAAGGCATTTGATAGAGTTTGGCATCAAGCTCTTTTATCGAAAATGCGTGCATTCGGACTCGATGAATCTCTTTTCCGTTGGATTAGTAATTACCTTTCGAACCGCTCAATACAAGTTGTGATGGACGGATTCAAGTCCGATATTCAAAACATAAATGCTGGTGTGCCCCAGGGCTCTGTGTTGTCTCCGACTCCCTTCCTTTTATTTATTAATGATTTATTAACTGAAACAACTAATCTAATATATTGTTTTGCAGACGACAGTGCTCTCAGCTTTTCATATTCGTTTCTAGATTTACATCCATGTTCTTCGGATGTGGAACTGCAACGGCAGCGTATGATAAGTTCACTAAATTCTGACCTTGACAGCATTGTACAATGGGGAATAAAAAATTGCGTAGAATTTAATGCTTCAAAAACTCAATGCTGTCTTTTGTCGTTAAAGCGGAATATACCCCCAATGCCACTATCCATGAGTGGCACTTGCATCGAAGAAACTGACCAGCTCTCAGTTCTCAGTGTGTGCATTACAGACCACCTTTTGTGGAATGACCACATATTTGACGTCGCCAAAAATACTGCTAGGTGTTTAGTTTTCCTTCGTAGATGCAAGAAGTTCTTCACCCCGTCTGATCTGGCTACAATATATAAAGCATAAATTTGCCCAAAACTTGAGTATAATTCCCACATTTGGGCAGGTGCTTCAATAACGCACTTGAGTTTTCTGGATCGTATCCAAAAAAGAGCTTTAAAATTAATTGGTGATAGAAATATTACAGATTCAATTACATCTCTTGAACACTGTCGTAATGTAACGTGTCTTTCATTATTCTATCGTTATTTTTACAAACAGTGCTCAAGTTAAATAGCCAGTTGCATTCCTGCCTAGTTGGCGAAATTTGGATGATGGTCCTAGGGGCATCGATTTCATCAACCAACTTCACCCCCGCGAAGTTGGTTCTTAGGCGTTTCCCGCCTGCTGTTGATCAGAAGCTTGTCCAGCAGTGTGAGTGTTATTCCTGCCAGATGCTTTGTCATTCTGCCCCCTCCTTGCGCAATGTGGGCAGCTTACCTGTCAAGGTGGAGATCAGCATTGTCGCTGTAGGTGTCCCAGCTTGTTGCAATTCCAGCATCTCATTTGACCTCGAGCAGTGTTCGGGGTTTGTCTTTCAATGTCGACGCGTTGACATGAGCACTCTAGCGTAGCCATTTCCATGACGCGATGGCTACCTTGCGAAGCTGAGTCTGCTGCTTCCATTGCGAGCGTTTTCTTACCTGCCATTCTTACAATAATTTGTAGTTTTCCATCTGCAATGACATTAGTGAACGCATCGGTTGCCAGTTCGTTTATGATTTCCCTACTTTTTACCTACTACTACACCTTTTGTCTGGACACTTCGGCGCAACTGGACTCGCTAAACTTGCTACATGGCGACCACATGCAGCAAGTTTGCCAAACTTCATCTCGATTAACTTGACCATCGCATCATAATCATCATGTTTGTCTTCAGTTGTCCCAGTTGTTCGTCAATGCGGCAGCTTCGAACTGCCTCTTATAAATTGGTTACGATGTTTGACCATCGAAGACATGGGGCTGCATTTCTTTTCTTCGTGCACCGTCGCTCGAATATTCCCGAACTTTCTGCTTCTTCTAAAGAAAAAATTCTAAAGAATTCTTCTGCTCATTCTTTGCACGTCGAATTTACTTTCGAGAACTTTCTTTTGTTCTTCGAGAACATTCTTTTGTTCGATTAGTTGCTTCTGCAGCATTTCTGACGAGTTCTTTTGTTCGTCGAGAAAGTTCTTTTGTTCTTTCGAGGCACTTTCCAGAGCATCGAATTTCAACAGAAGCAACTTCATGAAAGTAGGCATTTCATCGATGTACTTACTGTGTTTTCTCTCCCTTCTTTTTCAACATCGAACAGCATGGTATCAGGGTTTCCACCATCCTGAGTGATAGCATTCTGAAGTCGGAGCAATAGTTCTCTTTTTACTCCTGAAGTCTGAAGATTCCTTTCCCAATTCTTCTTTTAACTCAGCGAGTTAATTATAAAAAAAAGCTGTTGTCAATTGTTCTAATTTGCGACCCATTTTATATAACCGAAACACAATTTTCGCGATACAGTCAGTTTTATTTTAATATCTCTTCAAGAAAAATCTTTTTCAAACAATATTTTTAACAAAAATATTCCCTATTCACAGTTTTATAGCACAATCAGTTCACAGTTATGTGAGTCACCGACACTGTTATAGAAAATGTCACGTCACTATGTAATTTTCTAGCACTTTACTGAGTTTTATCCCCAATTTCTGACACCAATGTGAAGTCAATCGAAATTCTAAAATAATAGAACAAATCTCTTTATTTTATGAAACTCAACGTCTCTCAGTTTAAATAACATAATAATAACTTATTCCACTTATTCACAATACAACTACGTTTTTATACTTTAACACTTTTTATTTAATCTCAATTCAATCACTTTACTAACGCTTCAAGTTGTTAAGTGATATATTCGAGCAACACTTGACACCTGTTGTCAAGATGATACCACCTTTCTTTTTTCCCGTCTAACATTCATTCTAATCCCCTCCTTATAAGCAATAAAGACGAGCTCCTCCAATTTTCCACCTTTTTACCTAATTTAACAATAAAATTAAGATAAGAATAAATCTGAGTTGTTTTAAATCGCGATAAAACACAACATTATTGGCGACGAGGTACACAATCGAATACCATGGACGTAAAACTGGTGGAAAAGTTACTACAGCAGCAGATGGAGTGGATGGGGAACGTGCTAAAATCCAACGCAGACCGCATGGAGAAACTTTTCCAGAGTTCAACATCATCCACGTCTGCGACATCCAGTTCTATATCACAATTTCGGTCTTTTTCTGTAGAAAAAGAATCTTGGGAAAACTACCTTTTCCAGCTTCAACAACATTTCAAAGCCAACGCAGTAGAGGACGACAATATGAAAAAGGCACATTTTTTGTCAACCTGTGGAAACTACATCAATGAGGTACTCCAAAAACTGTTCGAAACCACAGATGTGAATATACACACGTATAAAGATTTGACTACAAAACTGACAAAGCATTTCCAAACTAAATTACATGTACTCGAATCGAGATGCAAATTTCTGCGAAAGAAAATGGCCCAAGGCCAAACGTACGCCGAGTGGATTGCCGATTTAAGGGGACTAGCCAGAGGCTGCAAAATCGTATGTGCAAAGGAAGGCTGTGGTACATCATACGCCGACTGCATGATAAGAGATATGATCGTCTACTACACCCCACATGAATCCGTCCTCATGGCTGCTACCCAAAAGAAAGACCCAACCTTAGGAGAGATTGAAGAGCTGGTGACAGCATTTGAGTCAACCCAAACTGCCGCTGAAATTTTAAAAGGAAAGGTTGCTTCGTCAGCACCAACAACAGTTGATATTAACCAACTCAGCCATATGCGTGAGCAACAACAGTCAAGTAAGTCCAATGTAAATTATCTCGCTAGAAAATCTTGCCCTGGATGTATAATCCACCACAACCGAGACCAGTGCAAACATTTGAATTCAGTTTGCAATAATTGTCACCGGAGAGGGCACATCAGTACAATTTGTTTGTCAACAAAAAATAATACATCAGGTTTTCGTAGTAAGTCACTACAGCGCTGCAAAAATCGCAATCGTAGGTCATCGTCACATTCCGTTGCTATGCATGAACATGAGAATCAAACCTCAAAAGTCGCTCCAATCACACGGAAACAAATCATTCAATTAATGAGATAAACGAAGATAGTTTATTTGATCAGGTTTCGTCAGCTCATTGGGAGGCTGGACAAAAAGGCCGACAAATTTTTGTGTCGCTTCACGTTAATCAGCAACCAATGCTTTTTCAGTTAGACACTGGAGCAACATGTTCAGTCGTAGGCCTCGAAGGGTATCAGGCACTTGGTAATCCCCCTTGTGAACCTACTAGTCGTTCATTAAAGGCTTATGGGGGCGTAAACATACCTATCACATACCTATCAAGGGAGTTGTTAACGCATCAATACAATATGAAAACAAAATACACAATCTGTATTTTTTGGTAAGCGAGTGTCGAAATGGTGCAAATATTATGGGTTAAGATTGATTTGAGACATTTAATTTTTCTATTAATTATTCAAAGGGAGAATCACTTTTACAATTAGCAACCGGAGATAGTTTGGCAACCAATGCAAGGTCCATCTGTGAGAAGTACAAAGCTGTTTTTAATCGAGAGCTAGGTGGCAGTAAATTATTTGTGGCTCATTTGACTTTAAAATCGAATAGTCAACCTAAGTATTTTAAGCAACGTCCCGTACCTTTTGGTTTAAAAGAGGCCGTCCGAGCTGAGATAACACGTTTGCAAGAGTTAGGCATCCTTCGTCCTGTCGAAACTAGTCAATGGGCAGCACCTATTGTAATGGTGAAGAAAGCTAATGGCAGCTTACGTATTTCTGGGGATTTTCGCATAACAATAAACCCACAATTAGAGATCGATCGTCATCCTATTCCCAGAATACAGGAACTTTTCCACAAACTTCAAGGTGGTCAATACTTCACAAAAGTTGATTTGTCTGACGCCTACTTCCAAATTCCTTTAGACGAAGAGTCAAGGAAACTTTGCGTTATTAGCACAGAATTTGGTATTTTTGAATACCAACGGAACGTCAAGTTCCACTGGAATTTTCCAAAAGTACATTGAGCAGCAATTAACCTCTGACATAGATTTTTCCACATCTTATTTAGACGATCATTGTTTCTGGTCGAACCGATACTGAGCATTTGCATAACCTTACAACTCTACTTGAGCATTTGGAACGACATGGATTGAAATGTCGGCTTGAAAAATGTCAATTTGCTAAAACTGAAATTAATTACTTAGGACATATCATCGATGCATCAGGGATACGCCCATCGGAGGCACGGGTAGCAGCGATTCATAATTTACCTGAACCAAGGAATTTAAAAGATTTAGAGGCGTTTATCGGAAAACTGAATTATTATAATCAATTTATCAAAAAATTTGCTCAAGTAGCCGCTCCACTTAACAAACTACGTGCATTAGATCAGCCTTTTATTTGGGGAGAAGATCAAAGAAGGGCTTTCAATCAATTCAAAAACGACATATTGAATGTAACACAATTGATACATTTTCGTGATGATTATCCATTAGCCACGGACGCATCTTCACACGGAATTGGTGCAGTGATTTCGCATGTGTATCCAGACAAAACGGAAGGACCGATTGCGTTTGCATCGAAAACGCTTGACGAATCACAGAAAAAATACAGCCAGATTGAGAAGGAGGCTCTTTCCATCATTTATGGAGTTAAGAAATTCCATCAATACCTTTTTGGACGTCACAATTTTCAATCCATCCAAAAAACTGCCACACATGACAATTCAGCGTCTCCAACGATGGGCACTCATTCTGATGGGATACACATATAGCATACGTTACACAAAACAGCACGGGAATGCAGATGGCTTGTCGCGTCTGCCAGCAGGATCGGATGAAACATTTGACCGTGCTGAAGAATCTTGTCACCATGTGGATGAAATGAGCTCCGCATTAATTGACGATTTTCCTGTAGATTCCCATATGATAGCCAAGGCTACAAATAGCAACCGTGAGCTTACAAAAGTCATTCATTATATTCAAAGGGGATGGCCAAACGAAAAGCTAAAATCAAATAATTCCTTATTACCCTATTTTCGTAGAAGATTTTCTTTTGAAATACTAAATAATGTACTTCTTTTCCACAGTGGAAGTCCAAGAGTAGTTGTACCCAAACAACTACAACCAACTACAACTAAATCAAGGACACTGGGGACTTACCCACATGAAGCAGATATCTCGTAGGTATTGCTGGTGGCCCAGCATTGATGATGACATCACCAAGACTGTTTCCAGGTGCGTTGCGTGTCAAAGCAATGCAAGCAGCTCACCACGACAGTACACCAGACAACTGAAGGAGTGTGGGAACGTATAAACACTGACTTCGCTGGCCCATTTCAGAATCAGATGTGTTTAATTGTTGTTGACTCCAAGTCAAAGTTTCCATTTGTTATTCGGATGGCATCTACCACATCGGAAGCAACTATTAAAGCATTAAGATCAATTTTCGCTTTAGAAGGACTCCCCAAGATGTTAGTGTCTGATAATGGCACCCAGTTCACTTCAAATGAGTTCCAGGAATTTAGCCGAAGCCACAATATCAAGCACATAACATCAGCACCTTTCAACCCCGAATCCAATGGATGGTGCGGACATTTAAGACCGCTCTTCGGAAAATTTTGCTGGATACACCTAAACGGGAAGACTCCTGGTTTTGCTCTCCACATATCGCTGTACACCAGATGATTTTGGAACTTCACCAGCTGACAAATTGCATGGAAGAGAACATCGCACGATTCTTTCCGCTATGGTACCAGAAGGAAATAAAGCAACTACAAACAAAACAACTATAAAATTCAAAACTAAATTCAAAATCGGTCAACCAGTTTTTATACGCCAATATCAACGTAAAAATAAATGGATTGCTGCAGTCGTAGAAAAAAACCTAGGCAGAAGAATGTATTATGTCCGAGCTTGCACAGAAACATTCCGACGCCACCAGAATCAAATGAAATGTAGGTCTTCAACTGAAATTAAGAATGTTCATATTTTTACGCCATGTTTGAACTCAAAACACCAGCCCAACGCAGATTTCGGTCAAGCAGCATCAAACGTTGATAGACAACATTCGAACGACCCTGACATCATGGTGCAGCCGGATCCGTCTCCAATTAACATTGATCTTGATTCTTCCTCACAAGCAACATTGAATGTAGATCCAATGACACTTTCTAGAAGCACTGCAATAGATACGAATTCATCGGATTCTACACCAGAGCTTAGAAGGTCCGAGCGGCCACGAAAAAAAGTCGTATTTTATCCTAATTAAGTGGGAGGAAGCTGATATATTCTGGCAACACTCTTCGGCAATCAATCAACTAACATTTAAGCATCAAAGGAACAAAAGATTGGCCAAGAACATTATCGCAATCCGTGGAAGTGCACCGCATATAGCAGAACCCATGACATTCGATTCCTCGCCGTGCACAAAAACTCGGACTTTCGTGGAATTCAAATTTGTGTAGGACTTAGGCCTACACCCGTACAAGTTGTAACAAACTCCAACTCAGGAGCTTAAAGTTGATGATTATAGACAACTCTGATTGTTCCTGACTAGGATTCGGAGTGAAAATAGGTTTTAGCATCGAGGCGCATTTTTCGATGAATTGCTGTGTTAACAAGCAAAATTGACATATATGCAATGCAACGAGTCGGCAGCGTCATGGGTGCACGTGGTGAAGCGGTAACCGTCAATAGCTAGAATTGCAGAATGCAGACCGATAATAATCAATTTATTATGGCCATTGCAATTGAACCATATGTTTTTTTTTAATACCTGACACGCAGCTTATTTTATACAATTTCAGTATCTAACAGCATTTTTCTGGATGCGTATGAAAGTGTGTACGGTTCTAATAATGAGAACGCAATTTTTAAACTTTTTGTTTGTTCTGTCTGTTTGTTCCCGATAATCTCGGGAACGGCTTTTCTATTCTAAGGAGGAACCTAGGCTATTTTAATTACGCACTATGTGGCGCTGGTGTGTTTTTTTTTAATTCGTATTTATTGACCGATTTTGATGGGACTTTCACAGTCGGAAAGTTGATATTTTAAGGAATAACTTATGCTGTTTTAATTATTTAATTTTTTCATGGGAAAGATTTTTTTCCGTACTCGTACAGTAGAAAGAGTTCTCAAAGATCTCGATATACACAAATCCGCTGGCCCAGATGGTATACCCCCGATTCTTCTGAAGAGGTGTTGTTCCACACTATATCAATTATCCGTCAAACAATCAATTTATTTGACGGTTTTATAAAGGACATCTCTATAACAATTCCGCAGCAACGAAATCACGATTCCATCACTTCAAAGTTTGGGCAAACTTAAAAGCAACGGTCGTAATGCCGTTT
Source organism: Platycheirus rosarum (assembly GCA_963971375.1). Lineage (NCBI taxonomy): Eukaryota > Metazoa > Arthropoda > Insecta > Diptera > Syrphidae > Platycheirus > Platycheirus rosarum. The sequence continues at coordinate 87,372,454 of OZ020508.1, read as the reverse complement.
ATTGCTGCGGTTGTTGTCCCCCTATTACATCCAGTGTTGTATTAAAATTAAATAATTAAATTAACTTATCGGGCGCGACAGCTCCCTAAGGAGGCAAGGCATAGTGAATTATAGTTTTAACCATTCCTCTGTGTGTGTTGGTTAACTGCAAAAATAGAAGGGACCTACAATTTACCGCCGATTGGGACAATTTTTTACTCTTGGAGGTTGTATCAGTTCTTCGCAAGAGGCAGTACCCCGAAAAAGAAGGTGGCTATGAGTGGAATTCGAAGCCAGGCTCATTCGCTTAGCAGTCTGACAAACTAACCACTAAGCCATGGGGCCTTATTATTATTTTTTTAACACTTCAGATTTTTTGATGTAGTAAGCTTGGAGCAATAGTCCATATATTTCAATCATACTCAAGGTGGGGGCGTGCGTAGCAATTGTACAAGGAAAATAGTCACATATGGATCACTAATTTCTTATTCCCAGCTTTTCATGAACTCTAGCATAGAGGTAGCTTTATTTGAAAAAATTAGTGTTGAGTAAATTCAAAGTTTGAGGTAAAATGGACACCCAAATCCTTAAAACTAAGACGCGACAGTTTGTGCTGCGAAATATGATAATCGAATGCACTTACGATACATTTTCTAGAAATGGTAATCGTCTGGCATTTTACAGGGTTAAGGGATATACCACTTTTTCTGCACCAAATGCTAAATTTATCAATATCTGCCTGCAGAAGACTGCGATCATGGCTAGACTTAATTATCTTAAATATCTTCATATCATCGGCGAATATAAAAATGTCACTTGATTGTATGCATGAATTTATTGCCAAAATGAATAGTAAGAGGCCAAGAGCGGCTTCTTTCTGCAGCTTCTTTGAGCATCTACTCTTCTCTATTACCATCTCAATGTTCGCTTCATAGCACTCCGAATCATTTTCAATCACATAATTTATTCTGATTTTCTGTGGATAGAGCCACTACCTTTTCGCGATTAGTTTGGAAACAATTCGTCAATGCATACATAATGCCATAGTATACATTGGGGCTAAAAACTTGCGTGGCCAGTCTTACTGACATTTTATCAAAAAGCTTTGGACGGATATGATACCAGACAGTTTGAAAAACACCTAGAAATTTCCTTCAGTGTCTGCGTCGTAAATCTTTCCTAAGATTTTCCAATCTACAACATCATAAACATCATTATTGATTATTATTTTGTGCTGAACAATATATTTCGTACGCTCTTGAAGAGGTGGGCATAATCAGTAGTAATCATGGTGGTCCAAGCTTTTTGTAGGCTGCCACGTTGTTAGATCCTTGATCGCAGCTTGTTGCAAGAACGCTTAACCCGCAACTCAAAATTTCTTTGACAATTGTCACTAACATCTTGAAAAGAACTTCTCCTGTTGGTGTTCCAACGTAGTAGACAATTGTTTGTTTCCAATTGCGATTCAAACCTCTTAGGGTGAATACCATTACTTTGGAAGCTATACTATTTTTTCTTCCATACACTCCAAAGTCAGTGTTTCCATAGATAATGTCGTCTTTGATGTTGTATTCCAACTCCTTTTTGATGCCCATTTTGTCGAATATAAGGATACCATAGCTGTCATGCTTTTGGTTTTTTCTTTTAGCAAGTCTGATATCCGCCTGCTAAATCCAGTAGGTAACCTTATTTCCGAGTGCCATCGGTAAATGGTGCTTACTGATGGTTTAAATCCTGCACTCAACAAATATGTGTAACATGCTGGGGACTTATAAAAAAACCTCAGAAACAAATCCTTTTGCTTCTGATCCCAGGAAGCGTTTTGTATATGAAAAAGTTGCGTCATAACAAACGTTTTAAACTCCTCTGTCAAATTTCCCATTTGTTTGTCGACGTCTTTTTCTAAAACGTATTCCCTATTCTCCCTTAGCTTTTTTGTTAGTTAGCTTATGACGTTTCCAACGAGAATACGCAATATTACGTTTTTGTATCAAAACTAGCAAATTTTTGTTGAACCAAGGTGCTGAACTGGATAAAAGTGTCTTATGTCGTAGTGGAACATGATGATCAAAAAGATTTCTTATGTTGTCTTCGAAGAATAAAACCTGCTGATTTACTAATGACTTTAAACAAATGTCAACCCACGGTATTTGAGAAGCATCAGATAATAGTCTATTATAATCTATATTTTTGAAATCTCTGTAGGTAATTAAATTTTCAGTTAAATCTAGTGGAATGTCATACGTTAGTTAAATCAAATCATGTTTCGAAAAACCTGCTGCTGCAAGTTGACTATAAAGCAAAATTCTACTTTTATTATTAACAAAAATTACATCTAAAAGAGTAGGAGGATCATATGCAAAATGGTTAGGTGTACTTAATTTAGCAGATGTTAAGCCGATGCTTTTAAATCTATCAATTAACTGAGCAGAAGCATGAATATTTAGGAGATTGCAATTAAGATCGCCACAAATAATAATGTGGGGAGTAGAGCAAGATATGTTTTCTAAAATACTGAATATAGGCGAAATATCCAATAATTTATTTGGCCTGTAGATAACACCAACCAACAAACATTCTGATCCAACCAAAAAATTAGCAAACAGAAATTCGAATGGGTCATTTGCATTTGATTTGCACATAACTTTACTTCTAAGTCCATTACGCACATAAACAGCCACCCCTCCGCCCACCCAACCACTTTGATCACCTTTAAAAAGCTCATAACCATCCATACTATAAATGACGTTTTCAAAATCAGGAAAAAAACAAGTTTCTGATACACAGACAATATTTACACCAGAGTTAATGAACAGCAGACGAAATTCGTCAAGCTTAGGTTTTTTGATATGGCAAACGTGAAGCTCTTTTTTTGTGAATGCAAAACTCGAATCATATGATATAGTTTTATTATCTTTTAAGGGAAATGAAATGAAAAAAAAACGACTTTCGACAAAATTTCAATGACTTTATTTACCAAAAAAAGAACGAAACGAAAAAAAGTTAACAAAACGACAATTAAGTGTCGACCAACATAAATAAACTTACATACTAGAGTGCACAAAAAGAACTGACTGAACTGACTGCACTAATAGTTAACAACATAATACATAATACATAAGTTTTCCAGGTAATAAAATCTCTCCAGCATTATCTTCTAAAGAAGATGATATTGGAAGGAGAAATGACTTTCCAATGAGCTCGCTTATCGTATGTTAAGCATACGATAAGAAGAGTTAAACAATAACTATGCAAATCTCTTATACTTATGGGGTTTAGGTCGTAAACAGAATATAGGATGATCCAATTATGTAACAATATAGATTTGCATCCAGAGCCAGACCCATCATTACAAATAAAATTTAAATCTGTAGACAGAGGAACGAATATAATCTAAGTTTAGGAGAAACATAAACAAAATCAAAATGAGAAAAAGAAAAGAAAATAGAGTAAGAGAAGATAATAAACATTGGCCATTGATAGAAATAAAAATAAAAAGAGAAAGAGAATATTTTTAAATGATAACAATTTGAAAGGTTAAGGGAAATTTTAAAATAGCAGTAAATATTGTAAAGTATGTACATATCAATGTTGTTGAGTTGCAGGACTTTGGTGATGGTGTTGCTTATCATCACTCATCTGGCATCTCTCGACAACGGCATTTAAACAATCAATGTCGGCTACAGTTACACTCATTGCATCAACAGGAGATTTCACACACACAGACCCATAGTGTGTATAAACGGAGATCAGCTGTCCTTTTTTTCATACGCACTGCATGCTGAAGTAGTGTCCGATTTCTTTGAGATAAGCTCTCGTTCACAAAAACATGATTATTTGAGTCAATGCCAAAATCGCGCAAAGAGATGGAGCGCTTAGTCTTTTTTCGGTAGCCGCAGCCGGCAAGTGCTTTAAGCATATTATTCCTTTCTCCTACGCTATAAAATTGTAAATTTACAGGTGGCTTCTCCTTATCGTTGCGATGTTTTGTGCGGAAAGCATTTTTAAGTGCGGGTGGTGTTATTTCGATAGTGTCGCAGAGTTTATTGTACAAATTGTTTAACTTCTCATCGGAAATTTGCGGGATTCCAAAAACAACAGCATCTGTTAAAAATTCTTTTTTTTATCCCAAACTTTCGTACTAATTATGAACGATTTTCTCCTTTAAACAAAATGTTTACATTGTTTAATATTCTTAATAATAAAAATTAAATTTTCATCTAAATTTCAATCAATTTTCAATTTTCAATTTTTATTCAATTATATAATTATTTTACTCTTATTTTTGAATTTTTTACTTATAACTATATGTATAAAGCTAGTCTTTAGCAATGTGAAATAAATAAAACTTTGATTTAAACTTATAATTAATGCTAGACAAAAATCTTAAAACCTACCTTAAGTATCAATCTTAAAAAACTTAATGGACCTCTGCGGGCGCTCTAAATGCCTCTCACTGAAGATGCCTCTGTCACTCTGGGTAGTGGTTACCGCAGAGGTTGCAATTTTTATATTCGGAAAACTAAATTTCATATTATAAATTTCAGAATCAGTTATAAACCACCCACCCCACCACCACCATTTAAAACCTTACTCCTAAAGTTATAAATACCTAAAGCTACATTGATCAGGTTTCGAGCAGCATTGACGTCTAATTCCATGCTGTTTACAGTTTGTGTTTGTGCAAATTTGAAGCGATGGTCATGACGCTGACAATTTATATGCTTCTGTTGCGGTGCTCGAGTATTGGTATGTTTCCGCGGGAATTTTATTACCTCAAAACATTTTGAGCAAGACTTCATCATCATATACTCATCAACATCGATAACCCGACAAATGTCTTTAAGTCGATAAAAAGTTTTTTTATTTCCTGTAGCAAGTTTTAAATTGCGCAGGTAACTATTTCCTTGTTCCAAGGACGATTACAAATATTTTTATCAAAATTATTGATCTTTTTTACATGCGGCTTTTGGAAAAATTGTAGCATGACGTACAAACATGCACTTCCACTTAAAATAATTAGATAACTTTTCAATTATGTAGATTGCCAAAGTTTTCTAATGCAAAATTCGAAGACCCACATAATTTTCCTAATAGTTCGTAAGTCTTATATCCAATCCAAGAAAGCAAATAAGCACGTTATTAAACTGAGAGAAACGATACCGCACCGACAAGTGAAGGAGCGGCCTAAGTGGAGCAGGAACATTAACCGGAATCAAACATGCAGAGTTCTAAGCATCGACTCCAAGGTAGTGGCGGAAATATTTTAATTTTACAATCGAGAAAGAACCGAAAAGCGGAAAAGCATTTGGAATGACTTTACCCCAGTATTGATGAAAAAAGGAAACCAACGAAAACACAACAGGAGGAGGATTATTCAAGCTACAAATATTTCTTAGGTATTGATCCAGGTGTTGTTAATTATGTCGGCGTATGCTTTTTGGACAAAACAACAAAAAATTGCAAAACAAACTTTCTTTTAAAAGCGACTACATTTACGCAACAAATAGGTAAAGGAAGAGCACATCAAAGGAAAAGAAATAGAATAACATATATTATAGAAAAAATAATAAAAACATGTCTTCTAAATGTTTAATAGAATATATTGATGATTTTATTAAGTATATATTAAAATTTAATGAATTGAGTCAGTGTGTATACATAAACAAAAAATATTGTAGATTACAATTTGATTCATATATTTGCCATCGTCACTCAAGTTAATAAGTTATTGGTAAAAAATTAGCCTGGTGATAAGGTATTGGTATGTTTCGGAGATGGTTCGTTGGAACAAGGGAAGAGTTACGGGCGCATGAGGACGGGATCTTGCTCAAAATGTTTTAAGGTAATGAAATGAAACATATCAATACTCGAGCATCGCAACAGGAGCAGCTTTTTATGCTCCTGTTGCGATGCTCCTGTCAGCGTCCCGACCATCGGTTTTAAAGTTACAAAAAACACAAACTGTGGAACAGCATAGAATCGTGACATCATCGCTGCTCGAAACATGACCAATGCAGTTTTAGGTATTTATATCTTTAAAAATAAGGTTTTAAATGGGGGGATCGGATAACAAATTCTCAAATTTATAATATGAATTTTAGTTTTCCTAATACAAAAATTTCATCCCTGTGGATATCTTAAACCAACACTGAAGTAATGGAATCGTTTTGTCATTGCTGCGGGATTGTAATGTAGATGTCACTCTTAACATCGTCAGATAAAATTGATTGTTTGACGGGTAATAGAGTATGTAAGGCTTCCAACATTTGAATTTTGAATTTTTTGTTTAAAGATAAATCGTTTGCATCAACACCATCAAACAATATAACCTACATCGATTCATATGTACAAAATAATGGAACGTAGAAGTTCAATGTTGCACGAGATCATAGAACCATTGAAATTCCTCTTATAAAATTCCGTCTGAATCTGTTATGTACACAAAACACAAAGAATGCTTTGATCATGACTCAGGCTCCTGAATTGTAGAATGGGTGGTTGGTTTCGGTGGTATTCTTAAAAACACCCCCTATTTGCTTCCACATCCCTTGCCAAGGTTTATAAATCAAAATATTTTCGACATTTATTTTCAGGCGGCTTTGAATGATTTTGAGTAAGATTGCGCGCCGGAAAAGCGTTTTCACGATCAACATATTGCGGAAGCTGTTTTTTCCCCTTCATTAGGCACGCAAACAAACAAACATGTTTGTCCATTTTCTTGGCTAGTATTTTTTGGAATTTTAAAAACAACGACCTTGTTTTGAACGGAAAAATTAAAGCGAAAATATATTGCAAACGCTACGGCGCCATAATTATTCACATACTTTTTGAATTTTTTTTTTTATAAACGTATTTGAACGCAGTCGGAAGAACGTTCTCTTCTTAAGTTAAATGCAAGTGCGGGAGAGTTTCCTATGCGTGTGTAAACACAAAAAATATTTTAGTTTTCTGACGTATGTAGATAATATGACGACATCAGTGCTTGTAAGATTTTCCAAAAATAGATTTTTTGTATCCATTTATACGGAGATTGAAATGATTTTGCTAATGATTCATGAAACTTATTTTGTATTAAAAGAAAATAAACTTAAGTATTTAAAACGCATTCAAAGTGAGCAGTTCACGATCTTGATCTTCTTCTTAATAGTGGTGTATGTTAAATTTGAAACCTATAACAGAATTGTGCAAAAAGGGATTTTTGAAAAACAAATTTTCTGAAGAGTCACACAAAAACAAATGTAATAAAATTAAAAAACAAGAAATAAAATTAATTAAAATTTATTCAAATAAATACAAAAAATATAATAATTAATTGATTTGTCACCCAACAAATGCCGCCCTGATATGTACCGCCCTAGGCCTATTTAACCTATAGCTAAATCCGGCCCTGCTAGGGCGTATACTTAATATATAAACAGATGGTGAAATACGTCTGAAATTCAAAAACCGGATTTTACACTGTGTGTCAATTGCTGGCTATATTTGATCCTCTGGATACATTTTTTGACAGTTTAAATTCGAATAATTTACAGTTTAACATGACTGACGAGCAGAGCCGCCGATAACAGAACACACTGCGCGGGCATTAGAAAGATAGGGAGGGGAGAGATAGGAGGTGTCGATTAACATTGGTTTTGAATGTTAGCAGATCAAAATGGCAAGGGAAAATCTCGCCGGGTAAACTATTTCAAATTCGTGTTGTTCGGCTAAAAAAAGAATCTATATATTTAACGGTACGTCCGAAATTGGGCTCAAGGGTGAACTGATGAGCATTCCTTGCGAGACGAGTATTACGGGAGAAATTTTAAAGGAGAGGGAGAGTGAACATTTTTTGTAAAAGAAACGATAAAATAAGGAAAGACATGAAACATTGCGTCGCTGGTTTTAGCGGCAGTTCTATTTTCTATCAATTTTAATGCTCGATTTTGTATTTCAATCAAGCAGGTGAAGCGATGTTTGCGAAGCACCTGCCCAGAGGTGGGAATTATACTCGAGTTTAGGGCGTATAAACGCTTTATAAATTGTAGCCAGATCAGATGGGAAAAATACTTCTTACACCGATACAGGAAATCTAAGCACCTATCATTATTCTTAGCGATCACGAATATAAGGTCGTCGTTGACACACATACCGAGTACTGAGAGCTTTTCGGTTTTTTCGATGTAAGTGCCATTCATGGACAATGGCACTGGGGGTATGTTTAGCTTAAACGACAGAAGACAGCATTGAGTTTTCAAAGCATTAAACTCCACACGATTCCTATTACCCTACTTGACAATGCTGTATAAATCGGAGTTTAATGAGCTTGACATACGGTACCGTTGCAATTGTACGTCGGAGACAGAAAAGAGCCCTGGGGCACACTAGCATTTATTTTGTGGGAATCAGACTTGAATCCGTCCAATACAACCTGTATTGAACGGTCCAGAAGATAGCTTCTAATCCAACGAACAGGAGTATTATCGAACCCAAAAGCACGCATTTTCGATAAGAGAGCTTCATGCCAAACTCTATAAAATGCCTTGGAGATATCAAGAGCAATAATCTTACTTCCACCAAAGCGATGTAAAGATTTGTTCCACTGTTCGGTGAGATATGCCATCAGATTACCAGTGGAACGGTTGCTGCAGAAGCCATACTGACGGTCATGGAGAAGCTTTCGATCTTCGAGATATTCCTGACGGTTAATCCAGTCAGCTGCATTCCTCCCCTTAAAAGTTTCTCCCGTAATACTCGTCTCGCAAATTTTTTAATTTTTTTGGAAAAAGTGTGCTACGTTTCTCCGAAATAATGTTAATCAACAATTCAAATAGAGGATGACAAGGCACGAAATTTTCTACATTAATGTTTTTTGTTTTGCCAACAATTGGAATAAAGGCTATTATGGTCATAAAATCATAGAAAACTGTATAGACAAGGGAACCCAAACCGACTGTACTGTGCCGCACTTAGATTTAAACACGGTGGCACTAACATACTTTCCTGCTAGAAAATGCTCGAAGGAAAACCAAGTCATTAACGCTGCTAAGCACCTTTTATCTTTTCACCTGGAGAATAAAAATATTGATATTATCATAGACAGCCAGGTGGCAATCATGGCCACATTGTTAATCGTCTCCAAACTAATTGTCCGCTCTTGCAACGATCTGCGAAAAAAATCAGTGAAACAAACATTGTGACATTCACGGAAAGGAAAGGGCTGATGAACTGGTCAGAAACTTTTCATCCATGGAAGCAAGCCAAACTGTGCCTTGAGAACATTTTATCAAATGCATTTCGAGCTCATAATCACGGTTCACAATAAGTCTTTGGCTTTCGGATGCCGAATCATCATCCCATCCAACCTAACATAAGCTATAAATGTTAATACTTAATACGTGAATGATTTCTGTCGATAATCCTTGAGTCACGTCAACACCGTATTTCTCATCAAAACTGGTTGTGGCATTCATGATATATCACCTTCTTTTATCTTTGCATACATCCACAAATAAAAAATCGACAATATTTAAAACCACGGAAAATCTATGATTGACTCCTGATATCGTTAAATCAATTATTACGTAATAATATCCCTCTTGAATCCGATTTCGTCTCAAGTGTTTTTTTTTTTAAAGAGCAGTTACCGTTTTCGATCTTTGATTTTGCAAAAGCTGCAAATCTGCGAGAACGCTGGCGAGATGTACTTCAATTTCAATGGTCGCGGCTTCTGACCTATAGTAGAAGGCTTCTAGTATTGATGGTGTTGAAAATTTTGAACCATATAGACGCCATTGAAACACATTTAAATTTGCCCATGTATTTGATGCATGAGATCGCTGCGAGTTTCAGCGGTCAAATTCAGTTTTTTACAGAAAAATGAGAGTATTAATAGTAATTGACGAGACCATTCGAAGGGCCCTCTAAAAACTACGAGCCCGGGGAAAATCCACCCGTTACCAAACCCCCTCCCTTCCGGCAGCCCTGCTCCAAATCTTCTTACATTACATCACTGTCGCTATCATCGCTGTCTGTCGAGCTTTGCAGTTTTGGATTCATATCTGAATATTTCGACAATATCTTTATCTGTGGGAAACTTCGTCATCCACTGGAAGAAAATCATTATACGTACCTTGAATATTTCTGGTATTTTTCCTAGCTTTAATACGTTACATTACTCTGTGTGTTATGCAATTTTTCTTTCTCTTTGTGTTTTTAGTAGGCGCCCTATGTTTTTTTCCAAAATTAAAAACAAGCTTTGAGCTCGTATCGACCAATCTACTAAACTAGTAATGTGTATGTGTAGAAATTTTACAATTCGTACTCAATAATAAAGAAGTTACGGTTTTATACAAGTAAGTATGCTAGGTCATAGAAACATACATATAAAAACGAAGCTATAAAAATACGCAGAACTTGGGGATTCCTTCAGAATTCGACTTATCGAATGTGATGCCAAATAATTTCTTCGAGTTATGAAGACATTCGAGTAATAGAAGTTCGAGTTATCAAATGAAAATTACATGTAAATTTCAGTATTGGCACTATTGCCAACAAATTTTTAATTCGAGATATTAAATATTTGAGTTATCGAAGTTCGACTTATCGAAGTCGATGATGATGAAGTGTAAATACCATTACATTGGTAGCCACACTACATCCTTGGCCAAAACCCTTAAATTCCGAACACAACCCACAAATGACGTATAGAGATAAAAACATATTTGACATAAAATCAGGATAGCACAAAGATAAATGGGTGATAAACTAGTGCGGTGATGAGCCCGATCTATTTTGTGTATTCCCGCAACCACTAATGTTTCTCACCAATGTATCAGAAAATTTCAAGGGAAAATAGCAAGGTTTAAAAGCTGTCTAGGACTACTTTTAGATCTGGCAATATTTTAGCTGTGATTCGGTTTTGTTTCTCCTTCCGAATACGAATCACTTTTAGATGCTGCGATTTCACACAAAGTTTACGTTCAATACTTCTCCGTTTCGTTGCGCGTATGCGCCCTATCTTCTGTTCTGCCCTGTATCAATTTCGTCTTGTGTGTTGTCTTGTAATTGTCTGAGCCGATGGCCTCAGTAGCCAGTGTTCGTAGGTGTGTCTACTTTGTAAATTTATCTACGGAGTAGTTTAAAAATGTAATGTTATATATTTATTTCAACAAATTCAGACCGAACAGCCGACCACAACGAAGAATAGAGATAAAACAGGTTCACCCGAAATCAGGATAGCACAAAGAAGAAGAGGTGACAAACTAGTTCGGTGATCAGACCGAGCGATTTCTTGTATCCCCGCCATCACATATGTTTCTTACCTATGTATCATAAAATCTCAGGGGAAAATCGCAAGGTCTAACGAAGACTATGCATTATCACAAAATTGATATTCTTTTTTTTCTATATTTTTTTTATAGAGAATTTCGACCACGTTGAGATCGTTAATTTAAGGGATATAATCACTATAGCCGTGTTTTATTGGTAATCTATACCTAGCGCAGTATTGGAAATCCCAATAAAACGCTATATATTTAATCCATAATTTACTTTTATTTTAAACCTCCGAATTCCAAAGTAAAAACTGACGGCTTGTTGAAAAAATGTATAAGAGTGTGTTCCAAAGATGTGCAATTAATTTTTTAGGTTGAGTCTACTTCGAGTTTGAATATGCAAGGTGGGCAAAAAGAAATCACCCTATTAGAAGATGCTCTCATTTTTGCAAATGGCCGCCAATGTCAAATCTGTTTTAACATTTGTGGGCTAGACAGATGCAGAATACAAGTGAACAAGCCATGGAGCGATACATGAACTGATATTTTGAAGGACGCGTTCCCGGGTCGCCTCATCTATCGTTTTGGCGTTTGCACTGGCCCGCAAGATCGCCCGATTTTACCGTTTCATACTATTTTGCGAAGGTTTTTGAAGTCCCGTTTTAACGTGAACAAGTCCGAGACTCTGGAAGCCCTCAAGAACAACATTCGACACGAGTGCGAGAATCTGTCGCCCGAAGTTCTCGCTGAAGTGATGAAAAATGCCATAAAACGAGCCCGTATGGCAATCAATTGTGACGGCACCCATTTGGCCGATATCATCTTCTCGACTTGACCATTACAATTCTAAAGGTTCCAATAAACATAATCATAAAACAGAATAGAGGTTTTTCATTTAGAAAAAAAAGGAAGCCAAACAACATCGGATGGATGATTTCCTTTGGTCCACCCTGTACATCGGAGTTCAGGAGCCAAATTACCGCATCAGTTATCGAGCAATAAGTCACTGAATTATATGTGTTTGGCATTACCGCTTAAGTTATCGAGCATTCTAGTAGCATTTTTTGACATTTTCACTTTAGCCATCGAGCAGATTTTTCATTCGATAGATAAAGTGCTCACTGATGGATACTTTAACGAAAATATATGGGCGCACAATTATAGACAGTTAAAGTCGACATTATGAAAAACTTAGTGTAAAACTAGGTCATATTTTAATATAAATTTCAACCTAGTTTACCACTTAATATGTTTTAGTGTCGAGTTAAATGACTATAATTTTCCGCTATGAACTTCTATTACGTTTACGTTGTTTTTTTAGGCATTTCTCCTCAAAATTTCAAATGTTTTACATTCCTTTGATGAATATGAATCATTTTACATGTTAAAATAATTACAAACTGTTCACCTTCTTTTTAATCGCAACAATGAAATTCTTTTATCCAAAACGACATCTGTTAGACAATATAGAAATCAATAAATACACCATTAAGTTGAATAAAGCTAGTACAATTTATAATAGTTAAACGATACGTCAGATTACGAATGCCAACATCCTAAAGTGGTAACTCGTGCATTCGATCACTGATGGCACTCACTCACTCGCTCACTGAAGCCGTAATTCGGCGCCAGGTCGAGAATGTTTAGTTTTTATTTTTGGTTTTGATACTATTAGAGCAAGAACAAAAATACGTTTTTCTGCGCGGCATTTTTGCAAAGAAAACAGTATTCTATGAAATACCCATCACGAATTTTCCAGCATTCTATTTTTCTTTCTTTTTTTCATGAAAATGACAGAAATAAAATAAAAATCGTGGAGACATGGTGTAAGGATACAAAATTAAAAATATCACACTACTTCGATAGAGAAAGAGAAAGAGAGAGAGAGAGACCAAAATGCAGTGAGTTCAATGAGGAGAAATAAGGAGAGACCCGCATAAGAGCAGGACCAATATAAATGTCTATATTATAAGAGGAAGAAAGGGACATACTGAAAGCAGTATTTTGCGTAGTTTTACACACAGTTAAGTATATATACATATATATGTATATACGGCAAGGTTTAAGTTTTTGTTGTTGCTGTGCGTTCTTTTATTATAAATTTCGTCTTCAGTATATATTGCAATCTTAATTACTCGTATTTCTTATAATCTTCAACCATGAAGATCTATGTATTTTAATCTCCCCTCTATATCAAAAAAAGTATGATTTTTATAATTAGTATCTTTTTTTAGTGGAAGTCGATATGGAGATCACTGTGAAGCATCTTTTAACTATTGTTTGAAGAGTTGAAAGCTCTTCTACATAGGCTTAGAGCCAAATTTGACAATTGCGAAAAGTTCAACTTCAATTCAACTCAGTTCTTGGACAGAGACATCCAGATAGAATACTCAACCATGACGTCAACAATGACCCTTGATGACATTTAAATTCGGTTTTGGGAAAAAAGTGCAGTTATTTGAGTTTCAATTAATGTAGGTTTTGTCTAATGTCTTATCTGATTGATTTAATATACATTTTAAGTCAACTAACACTGGATCCTTTCCAAAAATGGTATTTAATTTAGTCAATTTGGGTAACTGATGACATGATACTCAACGAACATATCCTTAAATAATAAAATCTTGCCAACCATCAAGTACATTTTTTTTATACATTCCAGTTGGTAGACATTTCTTTCCAAGCTTTATCTCAACTTATTATATTCTCTAATTTCACTAACCTAATTATCGACACTTATTGTTTGTTGTTGTTTCCCGTATAAAATTTTACTGCGCTGAGTGTACACTTACCAATAAAACAGAGCTTATATATTGTGATATTTTCGCCTGGGTTTCGACCAATAAAACTCAATCAAAATTCCACAACAATAAAACAAATCTCTTTATTTTATAAAACACAACGTCTCTCAGTTTAAATAACACCAATTTAACTTATTTCACTTATTCACAATTCAAATACGTTTTTATAATTCAACACTTTTTTTTTAATCTGAATTCAATCACTTTTTACTAATACTTCCAGTTGTTAACAATTCCACTTTCGAAAATAAACTGAGCTGTCAATGCAATCTACTCTTGTATTTATACAACTTTAAAAGCTTCTGGAAGCTTCTGTCTGGTTCTGGCACAATCTAAGCTTTCGGTACTAATTCGAGTCTCAAATTGTTTCGTCAAGTTCGATTTAGTACTAAGTTAAAACATGTTGCAAATATGTAGCATACTTCTAGGGGCATGGTTGTTGTACACAATAAATGGTGGTTGTTGTACACAATAAATGTTGGTTGTTGTACACAATGAATCCAACAGATGGCGTTAATTTACAAAATGTATCTAAACTTGTTGCCACATCACATTGTCCCCCTCTTAGTTTTGTTCGTCCCGAACAAGCACATCATCATTGTTTCCGTGGTAACGATGCAGTCGATCCACATGGACAATTTTCATTTTTGCTCTTGGTCCTCGTTGGATTCGGAAAACGACGTCATTAATGCGCGTAACTATTTGGTAGGGACCTTCCCAGTCCTGCTGAAGCTTGGGCGATTTTCCCTTTCTGCGATGTGGGTTATAAAGCCATACCAGATCTCCCTCATTGAATTCAGGTGCTGTTGCTCTCGCATCGTATCTGGTCTTCATGCGGTCACTCGCAATGTTTATATTGCTTTGGGTTCTTTGGTGTGTGTCGTTGATCCTTTTAATCGGGGCGCTCACTTTGTTCTGGTGCATCTTAGCGCTTGCCTTGACTTTGAGTCCTTTACTAGCTTTGCACGTGGTGCACTTTCGACACCATCTCTCGACATCTTTTCTTACAGTTAACCAATAAAAACGTACCCGTACCTTTTTCCGTGTCTTGTTGATTCCTAAGTGCCCGCCGGATTCTTCATCGTGCATTTCCCTTAAAATCTCCTGCACTTTCGACCGTGGCACCACAAGCTGCATCTTAAAGGATCTTCCATTCGGCATTTCCCATTTTCTCCACAAAACACCATCTTCTACATGGAGAGAGTCCCACTGCGCCCAGTATGCCTTTAAAGTAGGACTTCTGTCGGAGATGTCTCTTGCATTCGGCTTATCCATAGATTCCTTCCATACAAGAATCGGCTCGATGTCAGGATCTTCCTTTTGTGCATTACGAAGTTCTTCCGCGGTCCAACCCTTTACAGGTTCAGCCCTTAGTCTCTGAACAGAAATACTTTCGTCCTTCTTACCGTTCAAACACTTAGGATGCGCTCTTTCTGAAGATGGCCGGAGAATTTCATCACTGGCTATGATCGTCCGAAGATTTACAGCATTCTCGTTTCCGTACATCATTGAAATCTCGACGATTGAATACCTTAACACCTGCATTCGAAAGTCTAGGACTACTTCATGCGCCTTCATAAAATCCACACCTAGTATGCAGTCGTCGCATATGTCAGCTACCAAGAATGCATGTGCGAAGGTCAGCCCTGCCAGTTCTATCTCCAGAAGTACCTCTCCTTATACTTTTGCTACTTCTCCCGTAGCTGCCTTCAGACTGTTCCAGCTGGTGTTGTGTAGCCAGGACGTCTGGACAAGGCCTCTTCTAATTATGGAGGCCGTGGCACCCGTATCGATAGTGGCCACACATTTTCTGTTGGCGATGACGGTCTCCACCGTCAAACTCTGGTTGCAGCGTTTCGTTTGCGCAACTTGGATAATGGTCCTAGGGGCGTTCATTTCATCAACCGACTTCTGCTCTGCAAAGTTGGTTCTTACGCGCTTTCCACAATGATGTATCCCCAAATCATGCCCGGTAGGGTAAGCGATATCCCTGTCAGTAGGCCTTTTTCTCTCGCTATGTTGGCAGCTTACCTGTGGAGATCTGCATTGTCGCTGTAGGTGTCCTAGCTTGTTGCAATTCCAGCATCTCATTTGACCTCGAGCAGTGTTCAGGTTTTGTCTTTCAATGTCGACACGTTGACATGAGCACTCTAGCGTAGCCATTTCCCTGACGCGATGGCTACCTTGCGAAGCTTGGTCTGCTGCTTCCATTGTCAGGGCAAATGCTAAAGCCTCAGCGAGCGTTTTCTTACCTGCCATTCTCACAGCCATTTGTAGTTTTCCATCTGCAATGGCATTAGTGAACGCATCGGTTGCCAGTTCGTTTATGATTTCCCTGCTGGTATTGGGATAAGACAAATTGGCCAAGCGCTCGATGTCAGCTTGCAATTGTTGTAGCGTTTCACCTCTTGCCTGGACCCTTCGGCGCAACTGGACTCGGTAAATCTACTATTTGAAGTCTTTCGCTTAGTTGATTCTGGAGAGTTTCTAATGAATTCTTTTGTTCGTCGAATTTACTTTCGAGAACGTTCCTTTGGTCGCTTAGTTGTTGCTGGAGAATTTCCAACGAATTCTTCTGCTCATTCTGTTGTTCGTCGAATTTACTTTCGAGAACGTTCTTTTGTTTTTCGAGAAAGTTCTTCTGTTCGCTTAGTTGCTTCTGCAGCATTTCTGACGAATTCTTTTGTTCTTTCGAGGAACTTTCCAGAGCATCGAATTTCGACAGAAGCAACTTCATGAAAGCAGGTATTTCATCGTCTGTACTTACTGTGCTTTCTTGCCTGGGTTTCGACCAATAAAACTCAATCAAAATTCCACAATAATAAAACAAATCTCTTTATTTTATAAAACACAACGTCTTTCAGTTTAAATAACACCAATTTAACTTATTCACAATTCAAATACGTTTTTATAATTCAACACTTTTTTTTTAATCTGAATTCAATCACTTTTTACTAATACTTCCAGTTGTTAACAATTCCACTTTCGAAAATAAACTGAGCTGTCAATGCAATCTACTCTTGTATTTATACAACTTTAAAAGCTTCTGGAAGCTTCTGTCTGGTTCTGGCACAATCTAAGCTTTCGGTACTAATTCGAGTCTCAAATTGTTTCGTCAAGTTCGATTTAGTACTAAGTTAAAACATGTTGCAAATATGTAGCATACTTCTAGGGGCATGGTTGTTGTACACAATAAATGGTGGTTGTTGTACACAATAAATGTTGGTTGTTGTACACAATGAATCCAACAGATGGCGTTAATTTACAAAATGTATCTAAACTTGTTGCCACATCACAATATAATGAAATTGGAGAAGTTTCGTCTGAACGACTCAAAGAATTTGAACAAATCTTTTTATAATTAATAGGAAATTACCTCCAGTAACATAATAATAAATATTTGTAAATTTGCAAATTGGCCGAAGAAAAAATTGGGTTACCTTTACCACATCACGTAAAATGACAGAGCGTATGAACGATCTACGATGTACGTATATTTGTTTTTTGCTTTTTTAAATACACGCCATACATTGGGTTGTTGCGTACTTCTACTCTTAAACAGATGGAGTAGGTATTGTTACTTTTTATTTTAAGGCACATCTTCTTTTCTAAGACAGATAGCGTAGGTATTGTGATATTTTGGCCTGGGGTTCGACAAATAAAACTCAATCAAAATTCCAAAATAATACAACAAATCTCTTTATTTTATAAAACACAACGTCTTTCAGTTTAAATAACACCAATTTAACTTATTTCACTTATTCACAATTCAAATACGTTTTTATAATTCAACACTTTTTATTTAATCTCAACTCAATCACTTTTTACTAATGCTTCCAGTTGTTAACAATTCCACTTTCGAAACTAAACTGCCCTTTCAATGCAATCTACTCTTGTATTTATACAAGTTTAAAAGCTTCTGGAAGCTTCTGTCTGGTTCTGGCACAATCTAAGCTTTCGGTACTAATTCGAGTCTCGAATTGTTTCGTCAAGTTCGATTTAGTACTAAGTTAAAACATGTGGCAAATATGTAGCATACTTTTAGGGACATGGTTGTTGTACACAATAAATGGTGGTTGTTGTACACAATAAATGGTGGTTGTTGTACACAATGAATCCAACAGATGTCGTTAGTTTACAAAATGTATCTAAACTTTTTGCCACATCACATTGTCCCCCTCTTAGTTTTGTTCGTCCCGAACAAGCACATCATCATTGTTTCCGTGGTAACGATACAGTCGATCCACATGGACAATTTTCATTTTTGCTCTTGGTCCTCGTTGGATTCGGAAAACGACGTCATTAATGCGCGTAACTATTTGGTAGGGACCTTCCCAGTCCTGCTGAAGCTTGGGCGATTTTCCCTTTCTGCGATGTGGGTTATAAAGCCATACCAGATCTCCCTCATTGAATTCAGGTGCTGTTGCTCGCGCATCGTATCTGGTCCTCAGGCGGTCTCTCGCAATGTTTATATTGCTTTGGGTTCTTTGGTGTGTGTCGTTGATCCTTTTAATCGGGGCGCTCACTTCGTTCTGGTGCATCTTAGCGCTTGCGTTGACTTTGGGTACTCTACCAGCTTTGCACGTGGTGCACTTTCGACACCATCTCTCGACATCTTTTCTTACAGTTAACCAATAAAAACGTACCCGTACCTTTTTCAGTGTCTTATTGATTCCTAAGTGCCCGTCGGATTCTTCATCGTGCATTTCCCTTAAAATCTCCTGCACTTTCGACCGTGGCACCACAAGCTGCATCTTAAAGGATCTTCCATTCGGCATTTCCCATTTTCTCCACAAAACACCATCTTTTACATGGAGAGAGTCCCACTGCGCCCAGTATGCCTTTAAGGTAGGACTTCTGTCGGAGATGTCTCTTGCATTCGGCTTATCCATAGATTCCTTCCATACAAGAATGGGCTCGATGTCAGGATCTTCCTTTTGTGCATTACGAAATTCTTCCGCAGTCCAACCCTTTACAGGTTCAGCCCTTAGTCTCTGAACAGAAATACTTTCGTCCTTCTTACCGTTCAAACACCTAGGATGCGCTCTTTCTGAAGATGGCCGGAGAATTTCATCACTGCTTATGATCGTCCGAAGATTTACAGCATTCTCGTTTCCGTACACCATTGGAATCTCGACGATTGAATACCTTAACACCTGCATTCGAAAGTCTAGGACTACTTCATGTGCCTTCATAAAATCCACACCTAGTATGCAGTCGTCGCATATGTCAGCTACCAAGAATGTATGTGCGAAGGTCAGCCCTGCCAGTTCTATCTTCAGAAGTACCTCTCCGTATACTTTTGCTTCTTCTCCCGTAGCTGCCTTCAGACTGTTCCAGCTGGTGTTGTGTAGCCAGGACGTCTGGACAAGGCCTCTTCTTATTATGGAGGCCGTGGCACCCGTATCGATAGTGGCCACACATTTTCTGTTGGCGATGACGGTCTCCACCGTCAAACTCTGGTTGCAGCGTTTCGTTTGGGCAACTTGGATAACGGTCCTGGGGGCGTTCATTTCATCAACCGACTTCTGCTCTGCAAAGTTGGTTCTTACGCGCTTTCCACACTGATGTATCCCCAAATCATGCCCGGTAGGGTAAGCGATATCCCTGTCAGTAGGCCTTTTTCTCGCGCTATGTGGGCAGCTTACCTGTGGAGATCTGCATTGTCGCTGTAGGTGTCCTACCTTGTTGCAATTCCAGCATCTCATTTGACCTCGAGCAGTGTTCGGGTTTTGTCTTTCAATGTCGACACGTTGACATGGGCACTCTAGCGTAGCCATTTCCCTGACGCGATGGCTACCTTGCGAAGCTTGGTCTGCTGCTTCCATTGTCAGGGCAAATGCTAAAGCCTCAGCGAGCGTTTTCTTACCTGCCATTCTCACAGCCATTTGTAGTTTTCCATCTGCAATGGCATTAGTGAACGCATCAGTTGCCAGTTCATTTATGATTTCCCTGCTGGTATTGGGATAAGACAAATTTGCCAAGCGCTCGATGTCAGCTTGCAATTGTTGTAGCGTTTCACCTCTTGTCTGGACCCTTCGGCGCAACTGGACTCGGTAAACTTGCTGCATGTGGTCGTCGCCAAACCTCATCTCGATTGCCTTGACCATGGCATCATAATCATGATGTTTGTCTTCAGGAATGGTCTGCAGCAATTCGGCAGCTGTTCCTCTGAGCGCAAGCGTAAGAGCAATTGATTTGTCTTCGCTGTCCCAGTTGTTCGTCAAGGCGGCAGCTTCGAACTGCCTCTTATAAATTGGCCATGATGTTTGACCATCGAAGACAGGGGGCTGCATTTCCTTTCTTCGTGGACCGTCGCTCGAATATTCCCGAACCTTCTGCTTTTTCAAAGAATCAAATTCCTTAGCCAGATGTTCGTACTGTTGTTCTACACTTTCTATTTGCTTTCCGAACTTTTCTTCTAAGCTTTCTATTTTGGCTTCAAATTTCTGATCTACTATTTGAAGTCTTTCGCTTAGTTGATTCTGGAGAGTTTCCAATGAATTCTTTTGTTCATCGAATTTACTTTCGAGAACTTCCTGGAGAATTTCCAACGAATTCTTCTGCTCATTCTTTTGTTCGTCGAGTTTCGACAGAAGCAACTTCATGAGAGCAGGCATTTCATCGGCTGTACTTACTGTGCATTCTCTCCCTTGCTCTTCAACATCGAACAACATGGTATCGGGGTCTCCACTATCCTGAGTGATAGCATTCTGAAGTCGGAGCAATAGTTCCTTTTTCAGCCCCGAAGTCTGAAGATTTCGTTTTCCTAATTCTTCTTTCAACTCAGCTGTTGTTAACACTATTTTCGCAACACAGTCAGTTTTATTTTAATGTCTCTTCTAGAAAGATCTTTTTCCAACACTATTTTTAACAAAAATGCTCGCTATTCACAGTTTTATAGCACAATCAGTTCAACAGTTTCTGGAAAATTCCACTTTCACAATTAAATGAGTCACCGAAACTGTTTTAGAAAATGTCACTACGGAATTTTCTAGCACTTTACTGAGTTTTATCCCACTTCTGACACCAATGTGATATTTTGGCCTGGGGTTCGACAAATAAAACTCAATCAAAATTCCAAAATAATACAACAAATCTCTTTATTTTATAAAACACAACGTCTTTCAGTTTAAATAACACCAATTTAACTTATTTCACTTATTCACAATTCAAATACGTTTTTATAATTCAACACTTTTTATTTAATCTCAATTCAATCACTTTTTACTAATGCTTCCAGTTGTTAACAATTCCACTTTCGAAACTAAACTGCCCTTTCAATGCAATCTACTCTTGTATTTATACAAGTTTAAAAGCTTCTGGAAGCTTCTGTCTGGTTCTGGCACAATCTAAGCTTTCGGTACTAATTCGAGTCTCGAATTGTTTCGTCAAGTTCGTCAAGCATACTTTTAGGGGCATGGTTGTTGTACACAATAAATGGTGGTTGTTGTACACAATAAATGGTGGTTGTTGTACACAATGAATCCAACAGATGTCGTTAGTTTACAAAATGTATCTAAACTTTTTGCCACATCACAGTATTTTAAACATTTTATTTTAAGTTACAATAATACCGTGTCTCCAAGAGCTGTATTTTATAGAGAAAAACTTTAGTTTAACAATCGAAGATTAAATAAAAAGTACCTATGTTACGTATTTTTAAAAAATTAAAAGACGATTAAATATTTTTTTACATTTCTCACAACAAAAACTTAGTTTTTACATACGATTCAATAACTTTTTAAAAATCGGACATACTTAGAGGCCAAGATTTTGGAAATTTGTGTGTGGTTAAAAAGTCCAACAGGTTTGTAGTTATTTTAGTCAGATGCCAAACGTAGTCGACAGGTTGCTGTTTTGGCATATACTTTCTTCTTCCAATTTTTATGTTTCGCAGGACTTGCGACAAAGCTACTTTATAACTTGGAATCTTTTCGAAGAAGCTGTCGTGTTTTAAAATGTTTTTTTTATAAACTTAAGATAAAGTGATAGACTTGTTTAGATTAAAGAAGAAAAATTCAATTAAATTATAAAACATTTAACCAATCTAACGATAATCACTCCTATTATCTGTCCACAAGACCTTGGTGCTTAATTGCCTCTTCTTTACCTGCTGCAGACATCGTATGACCAGACCAGAATAAAATGTTTGCGGAAAATATATAAGGGCATCTGAATTTGTCCTATTGTGTTAAATGTTTGAATTGATTTATTGTATGTAAGCTGTCTTATATTTTAACACCTGGGACAGTTTGTTTATTACACAAATTAATTTAGGCATTCACTCACTGCACGATTGGAATTAGTCAGAGTTGTGTTTTGTGTACAAGTATTTTTAAATGATAAGTGATATTAGTGTCGTCTATTACAATGTCTTGGTAGGGTTGCCCACCCAACTGATTGAAAGCGTAGTGTTTAGGAATAAAAAGTGTAGTAAAAATGTAGTACAACAAAAAACAAAATAATTTTACAGTTTTGAATCCATTTATTTACTTTTAAATATATACATAGGTATATATAAATAATAAACTATATGTATACACAATTTATAAAATAATCTAATATAATAATAGATAAAATATTTTGAATTATTTCTTTTATAATGACTTGCATTGTGGTAGTTAAATGTCTTTCAAGAGTTCTTTGGATTACATAATAGCATCAACTTACTGTGCACAAAGTAAAACACAGTTTGGAGTAAATACTGATTTATCAGAATTTGCTCTGCATGGGTATAACTTTGTGTTTCTTCTTTTTTCTCATCATGATCTCGTCGTCTATGTTAGGAATGATATCGCTTCTCAGAGCCTTCCCCAATACGGACAATGTTCCAAAACACTAAGTTCGTGTGGCTCAAATTCACTATCCGCAAGCAACAACACCCAAAGGAAGCTATGTGGAGCTCTTTGTAGGGTTACATCACCTTATCTAACTGATCGATGTGCAAACGCGAATTGCGGATGTTGCTGGGCAAGCCACCCACACTCTTGACTTGTTTCTTACTTTTCACCCTGTTAAATTTACCATCAGTGTAAATTCACCATTTGGCACTTCGGACCATTTTGTCATTTCAGGAAATTTCTCGTCCTCCACTCATCCAATTATAGAAAAACTTCGCACAAGGACCGTTTGGCAATACAAGAAAGCCAACTGGGACGGCCTGAATATTTTTTCCGTAACTTTAACTGGTCACTATGCCTCCTCGATGGTGACATTGATGCCAGTGCTGAAATGATCACAAATGTGATTCTTCTCGGGATGCGTACTTTTAATCTTAACAGAGTAAAAAGCATAAATCCTAAAGAAAAGCCCTGGTTTAACTCTGAGTTTAAAGAAGCTATCAGGCGCAAAAAAGTAAGTTTCCGATCCTACAAAGCCAACCCTACAGAGGAAAATCATAAAAAGTACAAACAAACAAGGAACTCGTGCAACCCCATTATTGAAATAACCAATTTTTTGTATGAACAAAAATTTCGGCAAAAAAGAGAAGGCACACTTGCTCGTAGCCCATTTCGCTGCCAACTCAACGCTGCCTTACAGCAACGTTGACCCTTCTGTACTTGAGAATGTTATTTTGTCCATGGGACATATTTTTTTCCGCACTCGTACAGTAGCAAGTTCTCAAAGATCTCGATATACAAAAATCCGCTGGCCCGTATGGTATAACCCCAATTATTTTGAAGAGGTGTTCTTCCACACTGGCAAAGCCACTGCTTAAGTTTCCCATCGCTCCTACTCTTCTGGAATCGAAGAAACCAAGAGCTCTTAGTACTCGAGTACTTCCAAACTAATACTTGTAAATGGTGCAAGTACTACTATTCGTCTTTTAAAAGAAATG
The DNA here is from genome assembly GCA_963971375.1 of Platycheirus rosarum. Taxonomy (NCBI): domain Eukaryota; kingdom Metazoa; phylum Arthropoda; class Insecta; order Diptera; family Syrphidae; genus Platycheirus; species Platycheirus rosarum. The sequence goes on along the minus strand of OZ020508.1, from coordinate 87,348,575 downwards.
TTATCATTAGTTGAGCTTCGAATTAATATTTACCTTTTAAGACATTAAAGTGTTTACTTCGAATACTTAAGACATCCTCGATAGTGTTTGTAATTCCAACCGCAGTCATGTGGAACTTCTTTGAGCATCAATCGTTTTGTAAGTGACTTGCAGTTTTGAGATTTCTTCTTTCGCCCCTCTAAGTCTTTACTTCGCGTAATTTTTTTTTATCGAATAACAATTATATTACCTTAGTTCGCTTGGATCATTAACGTTTCTTTCCCGAAAAGTAAATTTAAAATTATTGAGCTCAGCTCTAAAGTTTATATAACCATTCTGACCAGTTTCACCTCTATAACGCCCATATGCCGATGACGAAGTAATGTTTTGTGTGCTACTATTCTGTAGTGATTTTTTAGTTTTTATATATACTCTCACCCTGTCGACAAGTTTAGAGATTAGAGGATGTTTTTTATAACTAGCTACGGTTCTCGAGATTTTTTCCGGCGCACTTTGATTAACTTGAAAGAATCTGTTGGCAAAAAGATGGCATCCATTAAAATTCCTTGCGTCTAGCGCCTGTGGGTTCGGGGGAGAAAGAATAGGCCCAGGGTATGGATATTCCTGCAGTAAGAGTCTGCTAAAGCTCCTCCTCTAGAGGTTCGGGGATGACAGAATTGGCCTATGATTGTGAGTGCCTGAGGTAAGAGTCCTCTAATCTCACCGCCCTATAGAAAGTGGCGTAAGAATTATTCTATAGCCGGGTTGCCGAAGTAAAAGTCTTCCAAGACCAAGTCTAGGTAAGCGCTCTACACATGATCCTTCGCGGACGGTGTAGTAACACATAGCTTGCTAGGCGGGGTGAGAAGGAGAATCCGGGTCTTCACTGTGATTGATAGGGTTTGAATCTGTTGCTTTCTGGTTGGTAGGCCAGCGGCTTTATGGAGTCGATCCACAAATGTGTTTCTTCGGAAATAGGTGAAGCCTTTCCTAGGGTTTGATTAGGTACCATGGGTAAGCAGGAGCCCCAGCTGATTACACGAGCCTAGTTCGGTAGCAGCTGCCTATTAAAATTTCGGTAGGCCCCCTCGTGGGAGCTACGTGGTGGCTGTGGTTACTCCAAATGCGGAAGCGAAAAGGTATATTTGGTTTTTGGGAGGGTGGCACGGCTTCGAAAGAAGTGTGTATACATTGTCTTATATAACTTTGATACTACGGATGCTGATAGGCCTTACTTCTTAGCAAGGAGAATGGATTTACCGTAATAAATTCATTATTTGCAACTAGAGTGGTTTGGGGATCCACTTTAGTAATAGGTTGGTTTGACCAACCGCTCTAGGGGTTTTGTTGCGCCTCAAGATGACTCCAAAGTGGGTAGGAACACCGTGAGACTAAGCCATAATAGGCAGGTGCTCACGTAAAGCCTTTTCACTGCTTGTTGTCAGCGTCTATGTCTCGTATGTAGAATTATAATTGGGCACATTACACTATATCCGTATTTGTTTCATCGCCTCGAACTGGACACTTAAATGTTTAAGTGATTCTACGTTAACATACTATAATCTGTTCAACAAAAATTGTCAGTGCAGGGAAGATAGGACGTTTGCCTCTCAGTCTTGTTGCATTGGCTTGCATATTTCTGTTTCAAGTAAAAGCTCTAACAGCGTGTCCGTACTTATCATTATAAATTGTCCCAAATGGGAGAGCAATGTGCTTAGGGTTACCACTTGCTGATTACAATACAATACATTACTATTAATTTAAAAAAAAATATACATTCACACAACAGCAGTAGGATTATTAAAGCTACAAATATTTCTTAGGTATTGATCCAGGCTTTGTTAATTATGTGGGCGCTTGCTTCTTGGGCAAAACAAACAAAAAGGAAACAAATTTTGTTTTAAAAGCGGCCACATTTAAGCAAATGGGTAAGGTAAGATCCCGTCGAAGAAAAAGAAATAGAATAGTGGGTTAGGACGAAAAGTAATTGTTAGATTAAAGAAAAAAAATAAAAACATTTCTTCTAAATGTTTAATAGAATATAATACTGATTTTATTAAGTATAGGTTAAAATTTAATGAGTTGAGTCAGTGTGTATATATATTTCAAAAACGGCTTGAAGCACAATCAAAACATTTATAAATGGAACTCCGCGGGCACGTTTGCAGCGGTCGATTCGTTGGACCCAATTTTCGATGACTCGACTACATATTTCGGCCGAAACGGCCGCTATTTCGCGTTCAATGTTGGCTCTGAGCTCTTCCAACGTCATCGGCTTGTTTGCATAAATCAATGAATGAACGTAGCCGCAAAGAAAATAGTCTAGAGGCGTTAAATCGCACAAACGACGCGGACAGTCAACTGGCCCATTTCTTGATATAACACGCTCATCAAACTTACTTTTTCAATAAATTGATAGTAAGGTGTGCTGTGTGGCTTGTGGCACCATCCTTTTGAAACCACATGTCGTCCAAGTCCATATCTTCCAATTCGGGGCAAAAATATTCGGTAATCATGGCGCGATAACGCTGGCCATTCACAGTAACGTGACGATCGTTATCGTCGACGAAAAAATATGGCCTAATATGGCCGCCGGCATGCAAACCGCACCAATTAGTTATTTTTTGTGAGTGAAGTGGTGATTCATGAAGCAAATGTGAATTTTCACCCGACCAATATTTTGCTTATTGACGAACGCATTGAGCCTAAAATGAGCTTCGTCACTGAAGCTAATTTTGGGATGAAATTCAACAATTCAACGTTCTTAAAGTTGGGGTAAATTTTTTTATAATTTGCAGACGTTGCTCGCTCGTGTACTTTACCATACAAATGTTGAGTTTACCGAATATATTGACAATGAAAGCTCGAAGATTAGTGAAAGGGTGCGTTCACAAATTTAATTCAAAGTTGTCAAGAAAACTCGATACACAAAAAAAATATTGTCGGTTAAAATTAGATACAAAAATTTTGTAATCGACGCGTAGGGCTGTTTTTTCATAATAGTTCTGGTCCCGCTATTTATTCGCTGAAAATTGGCAGCTGTCACATTTTTAAGTAGAGGGGATATTTCCTCTCTTTGAGAGTTTTTGGGAATACCCTTAATAGTCGAAGATCCCACCAAACAACGATCTGCACCCAGCTGTTTAATAGATGAAAATTATATTAGGTCTAGTAATATATTGCAAAAAGGTTGCCTGAAATAAATCAGGTACCTGGACTTATTCAACAATGTTCATAAAAAGTTCATATAACCAGCGGTTTTTTTATTTTTTTTATAAACTTTTAAAAACATCTTTACCAAAGGTATCGCAAATTAAATTTTTTTTATTTTTTTTTTTTAATATTGATACATCTGATACAGAACCGACGGCGCAGGCTGACTAAAAAGGGAGCCATTAGAAAAAAGGCACATTGTGAGTTCAGTATTCATGGTGTGAGGATGAAGAGCGATTGGGATTGCCTTAAACCATTTTTAATTAATAAAACTATATTACGTTAAACTAACTGTTTTAGTTTTGGTTGTTTTAGTTCAGAAGTGTTATTTATAATTATTGTTTGTTGTAGTCGAAGTAAAATAGGAATCTATTTGAACGGTGATATTTAAAAAAAATTTTTTTAATTTATTGGATATTATGGATGCTTCACTCCTTTAATACAATGTGAATGTGCTAAAATGTAGTGTAAAAGTTGTTAATTCAAATGAAAAATAACTGTACATTTTGTTTTGTGTCTGAAAAGCGCTATTGTGAATCTATGTATGTATGTACATAGTATTGAAGGTATGGTAAATGTGAAAAGGCATGATGATGATCTGTGATTCCTTTCATTCGTATTTTCGGTTTACGGAAAAGTATATGAATATGAAAGGTAGGTTAAAGTAAGGAGACAAAATGATAGTTGAAATATGGCTGGCCTCTGTAGCGTTTGAGGTTCACGGAAAAATATACATATACAGATATAAAGACACATATGCAGAATGTCGATCTTAAGCTCGTCAAGGCCGGACGTCGAGGTGTGCGCACAAATAATTGAAAATAAAAGTAAAAAAACAAACTTGTTGCGCATTGTTGGCGCGAGTGTTTAAAAAAAATAATACACACTCGTTTGAGAAAATGAAAAAAAACCCTCGCTTGTGCTGTAAAGAATTAAATAATATCCACTCGCGTCGTTGGAAGAAAGATAAAGATGCCCACTCGCGCAGTGAAAGAAAAAAAATAATTAAAACAATACATACTCGCGTAGCAAATTATCCTCTTATCTGTCCCAAGACCTTTGTGCTTAACTGCCTCTTTCTTATCTACTGTAGGCATCGTATGCTATACAATGCTTGCGGTAAATAGATAAGGGCAACTGAATTTGTCCTATTGTGCTGAATGTTTAAATTGATTTTTTGTATGCAAGCTGTCTTATGGACATAAGACCTAAGATAGTTTGTTTATTACGGAAATTAATTTGGATTTTCACTGCACAGTTCGACTTAGTCAGAGTTGTGTTTTGAATGTAAGTATTTTTATATGGTAAGTGATTTTTGTGTCGTATATTCTAATGTTCCCAGTTTAAGAAAGAGTTTCTTTCACGGGTACGTCTACACTGTTCAATACAGACCAGCTGTTTTGGCATTAAGTGAAACTCAGGTTGGAGTAAATACTGATTTATCAGAATTTGCTCTACATGGGTACAGCTTGGTGCCATTACTCTTTTCCCATCATGGTCTCGTGGACTATCTTAGGAATGATATTGCTTGCCAGAGCCTTTCCCAATATGGGCAATGTTCGGAAGCATGTCATTATTGTTTTATTTACAGGAGTCCAAATCTCGACAGTAATTCGACTTTAACGAGTTTGATGCGCTGTCTGATTCTATCTCGAAAATTGTTTCCCTTTGTCCTCGCACTGAAATCGTTATTGTGGGCGATTTCAATGTACACAATTCCAATTGGCTCCGCTATTCTGGTCAGGCAACACCCGAAGGAAGGTATGTCGAGCTCTTTGCCGGGTTACATCACCTTACCCAACTGATCGATGTGCCAACGCGTATACCGGATGTTGTTGTGCAAGCCGCCCATACTCTTGACATGTTTCTTACTTCTCACCCTGATAAATATACAATAAGTGTTACTTCTTCATTTGGCACTTCAGACCATTGTGTCATTTCAGCTTATTTCTCATCCTCCACCCATCCAGTTAAAGAAAAACTTCCCACCAGGACCGTTTGGCAATACGAGAAAGCCAAATGAGACGGCCTGAATATTTTTTTCCGAAACTTTAACTGGTCACTATGCTTCCTCGATAGTGACATTGATGCGAGTGCTGAAATGATCACAAATGTGATTCTTCTAGGGATGCGTGCTTTTATTCCTAACAGAGTAAAAAACATCAAGCCTTAAGAAAAGTCCTGGTTTAATTCTGAGTGTAAAGAAGCTATCAAGCCAACCCTACAGAGGAAAATCGGAAAAAGCACAAACAGGCAAGGAACTCATGCAACTCCGTTATTGAAAGAACCAAATTTTTGCATGACCAAAAATTACGGCAAAAAATTCTACAGTGTCCCAAAGGCAGTACAAATTTTTGCTCATTTGTAAAAAATATTAAAAACTCCTCAAAATCTTGGGTTCCAACACTCATCGACAGTAACAAACCAATTGTTTACTTTTCAGAGAAGGCAAACTTGCTCGCCCCCATTTCACTGCCAGCTCTACGTTGCCTAACAGCAACGTTGCCCCTCCTGTACTTGAGAATGTAAATTTGTCCATGGAACAGATTTTTTCCGCACTCGTACAGTAGCAAGAGTTCTCAAAGATCTCGATATACACAAATCCGCTGGCCCGGATGGTACACCCCCGATTGTTCTGAAGAGATGTTCTTCCACTGCGTAAGCTTTTCCATCGCTCCTACTCTTCTGGAATCTTTCCTAGAAGATGGAAAACAGCATTTGTCCAGCCTGTCCCTAAGAAAGGTGACCCATCCTCATCCTCCCCTTGCTAATACTGACCCATAGCACTAACATCCCTTCTTTCTAAGGTCATGGAAACGCTGATTAACCGTCAGCTTAAGGAATATCTCGAAGATCGTAAGCTTCTCCATGACCGTCAGTATGGCTTCCGCAGCAACCGTTCCACTGGTGATCTGATGGCATATCTCACTGAACAGTGGATCAAATCTTTACATCGCTTTGGTGAAAGTAAGATTATTGCTCTTGATATCTCTAAGGCATTTGATAGAGATTAGCATGAAGCTCTCTTATCGAAAATGCGTGCTTTTGGGATCGCTGATACTCTTGTTCGTTGGATTATAAGCTATCTTCTGCACCGTTCAATACAAGTTGTATTGGACGGATTCAAATCTAATTCTTACAAAATAAATTCTGGAATGTTTCAGGGCTCTATTCTGTATCCGACTATTTTCCTCATTTTTATAAATGATCTTATGTCTGTTATTTCTAATCCACTTAACTGTTTTGCTGACGACTCTACCCTCAGCTTTTCATATTCGTTCGATAATTCACGTCCTTCGCCTTCGGACGTACAATTGCAACGGTACCGGATGTCAAGCTCATTAAACTCCGATTTATACAGCATTGTCAAATGGGGTAATAGGAATCGTGTGGAGTTTAATGATTCGAAAACTCAGTGCTGTCTTCTGTCGTTAAAGCTAAACATACCCCCAATGCCATTGTCCATGAATGGCACTTACATCGAAGAAAAAGAAAAGCTCTCAGTACTCGGTATGACCTCCGTTGGAACGACCATATATTTGTGATAGCTAAAAATGCTGCTAGGTGCTTAGGTTTTCTGTATCGGTGTAAGAAGTATTTTTCCCCATCTGATCTGGCTACAATTTATAAAGCGTTTATACGCTCTAAACTCGAGTATAAATCCCACCTCTGGGCAGGCGCTTCACAAACACCGCTTCACCTTCACCTGCCTGAAAGATTACAAAATCGAGCGTTAAGATTGATAGGAAATAGAATAGCCTGAAACAATTACCCCTCTCGAACAACGACGCAATGTTTCATGTCTTTCCTTATTTTATCGTTTCTTTTATAAAAAATGTTCACTCGAAGTAGCCAGCTGCATTCCTTCCCTTAAACGTTTCTCCCGTAATACTCGTCTCGCAAGAAATGCCTATCACTTCACCATTGAGCCCAATTTCGGACGTACCGTGAAATATAGGGATTCTTTTTTAGCCGAACAACACGAATTTGGAAAAGTTTGCCCGGCGAGATTTTCCCTTCCATTTTAATCTGCAAACATTCAAAATCAATATTAATCAACACCTCCTATCTCTCCCCTCCCTATCTTCCTTTTCAGCAGTTTCTTAACGTCAGATGTTGTCAGTTCATGTACAAGCTGGTTAATACCAGAACTCCAGCATGCCTCTTTGAAAAAATTCAATTTGCCCAATTCCAATTCCCCAATTGGAATTCCCTTCCAATCACTATAAAAGAAATAATTAACGGTGACAAATTAAACAAATCTGCATATAAATTAATCAACAACATTATTATCTCTGCTACTTTCTTCTATTATTCTTCAACATTTTACTTCTTAATCCTCTATTTCTCAATCTCTTTTACTTCAATACTTTTCTCTTTTTTGCTTATAATTTTATGTTTTTTTTTTTAATTGCATTTTTGTTTTATTTTAATGTTAATATTTTTACTTTATATAATTTTTTTTTCGGTCAACTCGACTCAAGAAGGCATGATTAAGTTAGAAAAGTTTTTAAAACTGTTGAAGGAAGAAAACCTAACGTTAAATGTATATAAGTATATATATTTTTCAAAACCGAAATCAACTTTCTAGGACATGTGAGAGAGAATTCGATACAACCTGGGCGAATGAAGACCACTGCCGTAGAAGAATTTCGAACTCCGAAGAGTGAACATGAGGTACGGCAATTCCTCGGCTTAACAAGTTATTTCCGGATGTTCATCAAAACCTTTTCAACAATTGACCTACCATTAACGGAATTGACATAAAGGACTCGACCTTTTGATGGGAAAACCCCAACAGAATGCCTTCAACGAACTCAAGACACACTTATCGAAGCAACCTGTATTGGTAGAAGGTGAATTAAGGCTTTAGATTCCTAAAGGCGTTCGACAGCAAGTATTGAGTGGAAGCCATGATTTAGTTGGACATTCCCCGAATAACAAGAAGCTAAGGCATTGAAGGAACGGTATTGGTTTCCAAGAATGACATAGACTGTCAAAAAATATATCAAGAACTGTGTTCACTGTGCTTACAATAAATTGGAGATATAGCCAAAGGGAGAATGACATACAATTGAGAAGAAAGATATTCCATTTGATACCATACATTTGGAACACCTAGGTCCGTTTGTGAAGTCGACGAAGGGTAATATGTACTTGATTGTTATGGTGGATGAATTCACCAATTTTCTTATCATGAAGGCTTTGCCTAGTACCCAAACAAAACCAGTTCTGACCTTTCTAATAGAGACTACGAATATATTTGGCAATCCAAAAAGAGTAATTACTGACAGATGTTCAGCATTCACCTCTAAGCTGTTTCAAGAATCTATTCATAGCCATGGTATTCAGCATGTTTTGAATGAAACAAAGGCTATAAGAGCGAACGGGCAGGTTGAGCACTATAATAGAACGATACTCAAAGCACTTCTCCCAATGCTAGAAGACGATATTCGATGGGACCAGAAAGTCAAAATGATTCAGTGAGCAATCAACAACACATATAATGAATCAACTCACAAATCGGCTCAACAAATGTTGATGGGATACATTCCTTTAATCCGAGAATCCTCGCCAAATCCTCTCTCGATTGGCGTCGAACTCAACCAAAACAAGAACAATTTGACACAAATCCGCTCTGAAGGTCACGAAGCCATCCTCAAGTCGATATCATATTAAAGACATTCCATCTGCGCAAGGAATGTAGAAACCATATTCTACAAAGTGTCTTAATTTTGATTGTTTTAATTTTCTGCATCCAAAAATTACTTGAGCAGAAACTCGCACGGTGGGGAAATTATCTTCTCTCTTACAAGCTCTCCCTTCTGCGAATTTCTACAAATTTTTGGTGTACAAGAACAGGAATTAGCAGAAATTCGTGAAAATTCGTACGAATTCGCAGATTGGGAACAGGCATAATAAGTTATTGGTAAAAAATTAGCCTGGTGATAAAGTATTGGTATGCTTCGGAAATGGGAAAAGTTACGGGCGCAATTTTTGATGCTCAAAATGTTTTAAGTTAATGAAATTTCCCCCGAAACAAACCAATACTCGAGCACCACAACAGGAGCATAAAAAGCGTCAGCATCACGACCATCGGTTTCAAATATCATGGAATCGTGACGTCAATGCTGCTCAAAATATGATCAATGTAGCTCTAGGTATTTATGACATTGGGAGTAAGGTTTTAAATGGGGGGGCGGGGCGTATAACTGATTCTTAAATTTCATAATATGAAATTAGTTTTTTCGA